>VWYH01005410.1:3128-14601 GCA_013399365.1 Pampusana beccarii | reverse complement strand
AAGGTCAAATTAAATACAGTTTTGCTATGAAATAGTACTTGCTGCAACTGATTGTAGCAAGACTTTAGTCCCTGTGGTCTTTACACCATGAGCTGCTGCATGTGGGCATAAACTTCAAAAGAATTTATTCAGATTTCTGCTTTCTTGTATCTTGTAAGAGGAAGACGTGTGAAGTCAGGATGCCTGCTATTACTTGGCTCTTGATGATAGATCCAGGGTACTACACTATGACCACTTGCCATTAATTCAGGATAATTAATGAAGATAAAACCTCATCGTAGGGAACAGAGATTGAATTAAGCAAAAAAAAAATCCAAGGAAGGAGCGTTGTGTAGTCATCACATTAGGAGGTGAATGTCGGTCCAAAGAAGAGCACAGCAGGTGAAAGAAAAGAAGATGCAGGAGCTGTTAATGTGGTCGTTTGGACAGCTTGACTTTGAAAGAAGTACATAATTTATGTGCAGTTACGAGGAAAGCTGTGAAAAGTCTCTGCTGGAAAGAAAGGGCTATTGGGACATTTTCGTTGCCAGTCTCTCTCTACTTTAAAAAGTGGCAGGTCACATTCCAGTGGGAGCATTGTGGTTTCTGCTTTATCTCTAAACACAAGATCTATAAACACCCCAAAAAGTTCATGGCAAATGAAAGAACTTTGACATTTCCCTCTGTTATCTCATGCCAAACTTGTAACCTGAGAAGTGTTCCTGTACATGCTGTGGATGAGATGAGTATTAAAGGCATTTTGCAAGGGAGAAAGATTTCTCTTGTTTCTCTGGATTGAGATTCCTTCATTTAATGATTCTACATGTAAATATGACCCTAAAAGTATGGAAGAATTATATTTTGATCATTACTATTTTAGCTAATAATTCAGTGTATTTTACATCCTGCACTATTGTCTGTTGATGAAATTTGAAATAGGTCCCAAATTTTGTGTCAGGGATGACAGAGTAGGAGGTGATGGATCATGTATGATACTCCTTCATAAAATTCCATTTTTTATTGGTGTGCATTTGGCTGGTAATGCTTTGTGGTGTGTTGACTTCATGGGCTGTGCATGGTTAAAGTACTAGGAAAGGAGAAGTGTGCTTGGATGTAAGTTTGAAAAAGAGCAAATGACGAATTTCTAGGTGTGAACCAAATTTAAGCAAATGGAAGGAGCTAGGTGGCTTTAGAGAAAAACCAGGTTAGCATCTTTGGCAGGTTCTGCTTCTACAAAGGTACCCTGAAAAAAAACGAGAAAGTCCCTAAAAAAATCATCTGGTATGTATTCCTAGCACGGATTGTCTCTTTATTTGCTGAGAGGGCATACTGGGAACTTGATTCTTGAATGAGGTTTGAAGGCAGTACTAGAATATAAATAAAATATTAATGGTTCTGAACAAAAGGAATGTCAGTATTATTGCAGACCTTGTACAAAATAATTTATTCAGTAAATTAACTCTTTTTGGCAAAGGACTGAATGTCAAGATTGTCTTTTGTATGAAGAAGTATCATGATATGCTCTAATACTGCACACAAATAAACTTGAGCTGGGTGCTAATTTGTTATTAACCCAGTGTTTTGTACTTATTAGGTTTGCACCTCGTCCGATGGCATGCTGGAATGAGCTGGTTCAAACACCTGGAAGGGCACCGCGACCTGCCCTGAAACATTGGCATGTTAGACTGACTGGTCTGACTGTAGACCGCAGTCCATATGGAGGCCTCCAAGGAAGACAACACACTCCAGACTGCTGAGGGAATCTGCTGCTGCAGGTGACCTCTGTGGAAGACGAGGGAAGGTTCCAGGTGAGAGATGATGTGGCTGCACGGCGGAAGGTATTTCAGCACCGTGATGCTTGTGTATGCATGGGAAAGTAAAAGGGATTTTTATTTTTGTGTTAACTTTCTTGATCTGTAAAGAATGTTGAAAGGTCTTGAAAGCGGATTTAGAGAATGGGATAGCAGCCTTGAAATCTGCTTCGTAAAAGATATTTGTATGGGGGATGCATTGCAGAGGGAGAAAGGAAGGTTGCAGTGGAAGAAAGCACCAAGTCCTTTCTTCTCTTGCAGCTCGCTGTGTTCCTTCTCAGGTACAGCTCCTTTTCAGAAGCTGCTAAAACTACTCCTGTATACATAATTTTGAAAGAGCTTTAGAAAGTTTCAAGGTGAAAGGTGTTAAAAATGAAAGAAGATTATTTCTTCTATTATTGCCTCCTGATATTCTTTGTTCAGAATTATCTTCTGCTGTCCTTTCTTCCTTTTCACAGTAATTTTCAGTCCTAAACAAACCCCTACGTTTTCTGCTTGAACAAGGCAGACTGAGGGCTGTTCTGGCTTGAAAATGCTTACAAGCTCACTATAAGAATTACTAAAGCACTGGTGAAAGTCAACAAATTAAGGACTACTTGATTTCCCTTGTGGATTCTCTTATCATTTACGGGACATGTAGTTAATTCATTGTTGAAAATCTGTGCAGTGGAACACGTAAAACTTATATTACACAGTACTTTCCATAGGATGAGGGAATCTCTGCTTTCATGAAGGATTTTCTTTTGTTTTCCTGAGAATCAAAGTGTACTCCTGAGTTCATTAAGTATTCTTCATACAGGCAAACTAACCTTCATAGCAGCAGCAATAATCAATAGTTTATTTTGTGTATGAATATATTCATCACCATTCTTTCTAGAATATCCAAAGAACTTGATAAGCAGATGAGTACTGTAATATCCTGTGTTCCATGGTAGAGCTGCTCTTCACCTGAGACTTGTCATAATGTTTTGCTCTATAGATGTACAAATGTACCAGCTACCTGATGGAGAGGGTAGGGAAAGGATACTTACAGGTGACTGGCTGAGCTTGTGACCTTATCACCTATTTGCCCTGCGGTTTTCTTACTACTTGAGATACAGGGTAGTCCTGCTATGCAAAGGCAACAAGTAGGAAGGCTATACTGCCTGATTTTGCCTGCAGAGCAATTAGAGAGTTTTCTGCCCTCCCTATACAAGGAGCTTTCTCTTGCTTGCTGGGCAGCTGAGCAGGTAGTAGCACATACCTACGCAAGGGAAAGGGAGTTTTCTGTCTGTGTGAGACTGAGAGGCAGAAGAATATTTGTAATACTGGTGGCAAGGTAAGTAAAGAGGGTATCTGTGTCCACATGTACATGAGTGTGTCTGTCTAGAAATTAGGTGATAGTATGAATCCCAGTTATTTAGAAACTGTTCTTCAGATCATATCACAGAATTGTGGTTGTGGTTCTTATAATGTCTTTTCTTCAAGCTTTCTCTGTAACCACAAAAGCTAAGAAGTTAGACACATGAAAATACTAATAATACCACCAATAATAAAATTCCTGTTTCATTTTCGAGAGGAAAGCAGACAGTACTCAATCACAATGAATTTGTCTGAATAGTGCTGGTCAAATGGTTAGTACTTGCATATCAAAATTAGCCTCAGTGCTGCTGTCTCTTCTTCAGTCACATTCTCAGGTTTAAAGGGGAACCTGGGATTATTGTAGGTTTTGGGGGGTAAGAGTTAAATAAAGGATGCAAATCTGCAGGAAATCAGTTTTATATGTAGCAGGTGAAAGCTGAGATCCTCCTGCAGTCACTCAATTCCAGATGCTGGGGCTTTAATTAACATAAACAATGATATTCATGATATAATACCAATGAAAGGCAGAAAAAAGGATCAAAAGGAGAAACAAGAAAAGGCAAAATAATACAGATAAAGGAAGAAAAGAAATGAGGAAAGAAAAGGAGGATGAATGTAATCCCATAAAGATCTGTGCTATAAAATACAACTTTAAAAAATATAACTGAAAATTTTCGATTGAACACATGTAAATCAAAATTTGTTTAAGTAATATCAGAATTACACAGTGTAGGTGGAACAGAAAGGATTTTTTTTTGTCTGTTTCAATTTGTCCTCAGCTCTGGATACAGCAGAGAAATCCCTTCAAAGGATCACTTCAGTTCACAGACAGCACATATGTGTTTTGTTGCTGTATGCTTCAGACTGTATCAATAACCATGTACTTCAACAAAAATATGTCTTCAGACAATTGCTTAGTCCCCTCCATCTCCTTTCTCAGAGGGCTTTTCTTCCTTCTTAACTCTTCTCCTATTTTACTTGGTAGTTCATGGGCTGTTAGAAAGATGATGCCTAAGCTGTTTCATTCTTGTAGTTCAGCTGTTCTGACTGAAAGTGCATGGAAAAATCTGGGTGAGCAGAATAGTCACCTGCTCACATGCAAGCTAACATGCCAAAACAGACTTAATACTACTCCAGTCAAGAGAAGTGGAAGTTTTGATATTGAAATTCACAGAGGAAAAAAATCAAGTCCTTTGCTAGACCCTAGATATCCCGTCAGAGAGCTGATGTTTCCAACAGCACGCTGTACCAAACTCAAGTCTGGCATGTAATTTTCTTCAAATCCCTTGTAAAGTAGAGTCAGCAACTGAACTTCTGGATTCCTGTAATAGTCTGGATTTTCTGTAGAAATCTGTGTTAATTTTCTTGGATCAAATGAGCCTGAAAAGTCAAAGCCAAGAATATACTTTGTGCATTAAAACAAGATTGAGGCATTCTAGCACAGAAATCTTTACCTACTTCATTAAATGGCTTTCCACCTCTTTAAAAAAGTATGCAGGAGAATTAAAAAAGACTATTAAAAATGTTTAAAGACCTTATTCAGGCACAGGTGCTAGGCAGCCTAGAATCATCCACTTAATTAAGATAGGTAAGTTTAATTCAGAACAGCTGTTCCTAATGTGAGTATTAGCTTGAAGTTCGCTACTTATGTTCGAGTCTGAAGAGTTTTTTCCTCTTTTCTCCTTAACTACACCAGTGGATGATGCCGTTTCTCTCTATAGGACTTTGTGTTGCTTATATCCTTAGCCCACCACGGTAACCACATCTCTACTGCTTCAAACGTAAGTAATAAATGAAACCAAAAGATTTTTTTTTTTTTTTTCTTGTTCATTCAATAGCCATCTTCTAAATGGTTTTAAGAATAACAGTTTTTGGTGTTGAGGAAAAATTGAGAAGTTAATTGAGAAGTGCAGCAGCTTTGTTTGCTGCCTAGGTTAATGTCTAATTCTCTTTGCTTGAGGACAAGAAAGTACAAACAGACAAAATTGTAAACAAC
This sequence comes from Pampusana beccarii, assembly GCA_013399365.1. Taxonomy (NCBI): domain Eukaryota; kingdom Metazoa; phylum Chordata; class Aves; order Columbiformes; family Columbidae; genus Pampusana; species Pampusana beccarii. Next base: position 9,474 of record VWYH01005410.1, on the reverse strand, counting down.
TGAGCAGCATGGATGGAAAGTAGGAAATGCATGTTCCAGCTTGTAATTGCAGCCTTACTCTTGGAAGAGGGCAGCAGTGCACGTAGTCTTTTGTCCCTTGGAAATGTGACAAGCCATGCTAGTATGTGGCTTGGCTGCCTCTCTGCTTGCAGAACTGCTTTGCATCAACGATAACACGGAGGAGCAATCGGTGTGATACAATTATCTTTGTTGATTAAGCCAGGTTCTTGTATTAATAGAAGGCAATGGAAGTTCTCTCTGCCTCAGTTGGGAACATCTCTGGGGGCAAGATAGTAGCAGCCCAGTATTGTTGCTGTGCAGCTTGTAAGGAAAGGGATGGACGGACAGACAGCAGAAAATTGTGATAGAGTAGAAGCTAAACGAAAGAGAAACGTACCTTTCAGGTGTATTTGGTGGAAAATGATATGATAGTATGTGTGTGGAAGATTGCTCCTAATAAACCGAGTAGTGAAATGAAGACCTTTGGATAGGGGTAGCTGTGAGAAACAAGCAGAGACAGAGATGGGGTGTATGTAAATAAGGTGCAGGGAGAAAGTTGAAAACTATGATAGAGACTAGCAGGAAGCCAAAGGGTCTTGGAATTTGATATCAGTGCAGTTACTAGTGGTCTGGTCTTCTGAAATTTGGGAGCTGGGGCTAACTGCAGTCAGTAAGGATTATTCTTGCTGAATTTTCTGTCTATGTTAAATACTGGTGAAAGTAGGTGGAACGGATCAATGGAGCTGTAGCTGTGTCATGAGGCAATGATGCCTCTGTTCTGGTCTATGTTCCAGAAATCTGAGTCACTGTGAACTTGAGGTTGAGGAATGAAAAAAAATACCAGCAAGCAAGCTTACTTGTTAATAAAACAGCTAAGCTGCATCTCTTCCCCCCAATCTCTATTTTGTTTTTACATGAAAGTGTATTCTTGTAAACCACGTATACTCTCTCAATTATCAAGTAAGACACCTTTGTGGTGCTAGATGTTTGGTTCCTAAAATTAATCCATATTGACACTTGCTCCTGTAAGTCCCTTGTTTTTCCTCCCAATTCGTGAGAAAACTAGATGACTGGAAATCCTTTTAACTACTTAGTCTGTGGACATGTGGCATTAGTGCATGTGTACCAGTTTTGCAGGATATCTTTACTCTTTTGAGAACAATTCTCTGCCATTTTAGAAATATTTAGGAATACTTCTCAATGGGAAATGGTTCGGTTTTTTGTTTGTTTGGGGTTTTTTTTGGTGGTGATTTTGTTTGTTGGTTTGTTTTTTTTGTTTGTGGGTGGTTTTTTTTTGTTTGTTTGTGGTTGGGTTTTGTTGTTGTTGGTTTTTTTGTTTGTTTTTTAGGGAGATACATGAGAATTAATTTTGGGATGTTGCCAGTTACCAACTCTGTTTTCAGTTCTGGTGGTTACATCACATTTCAGAGCTGTGGATTTTAAAGCACGTTCATGGCTGACTTTTAAAGAGAAAGTGTTCTTAAGGTTAACTGTATTAGAGCAATGACCATGTAAAAGAGCTGTCCAGAATATCTGTAATATTCTGGTTTTTATTTTTTATGCAAAATCTCGTGTCTTCTTCTGAAAAACAGATTTTCAGCATGTTGACATTTCCGTCAGGAAGGTCTGTTCTTTAGAAACCAATGGGCTTTCTACTGAGGGATGTGATAAAAGTGTTGAGGCTTTTTGTCTACAAAATTATTGCCAAACCCATCTAGTTTGGAGATGATACTTTTGCCAGAAGTTGTTGTTATATTAGTGCTTTCTTGTCTCGTGTAACTACCAATACCACAAATGTTCAAATACCACAAATGTTCGTACAGATATTGTTAGGTAGAGGGCCTAGAGTTTCTTGTCTCTGTGTGAGAGGTCATGCTGTAACAGATCAAATGAAGAGTGCGGTTTTTCTTCTTGGTGGCACTGATATGAGGCATGGGAATTTCCTGCTAATGTGACAAGAAAGCTAAGGGGTTTAACAAAATTGAATGGGGGAAGAATAATGCTTTAAGGAACTAAATACGGAAAAAACCCTTACATCCACACAGCTCCTCCTTAGCTTCCTGAGGTCTTGCTGCAGCTCTAGTGTCAAGTCTTTTGCACCCCTTTGGCTGAAAACAAAGTCTGTAGTTTGAGCTGAGTTTCATAAAGCATCTTTTAATCTACGTAGACTTAAAAGAATGCGTAAAAAAGGGATGAAAATGGATTATTTAATAAAAAATAGGTGTTCCTAACACTGTACTCAGTGCGTGCTCAAGCTCCTTGAAAAGCAAGCATCAGTGTCAGGTACTTTGTGGGTCTTCTGACAGGACATGACTTGCTTTTGCTGGTAGGGCTGTGTATGAACAGGACACAGTAACACATTCCTTTTTGCAATATCTCACCCATTCTCTCAGAGTCTTTCTCCTTCGTGTATGTTGCCATGCCCTGTGCAGGCTGGGATTCTATTAGACATCAGTGGGGTCTCTCATGATGCTGCACAATTACAGGAACAATTATCATTTATGGAAAAGTACAGACTTCCTTGAGAAAGTAACCTATTTTAGAACAGGGAGAACTTTTTGTCATTCAGCACTACACTGGAAATCAGCAAAATACAATGGAAAAGACGTTGATAAATGATGAAGCTTCATTTGATTACAAACAGAAAAAAGCAAATACCCTTCTGAAAAAGAGCCCTAAAATGGGCCCTTCTGCAAAACGGAAGACAGGTCTTCTGTACTGTGGGGGTAGGGGAGACAACTGGCAGGGCCACAGTTTCTACAGCCTTTTGGGCTCTGGTCGTTACCTGGAACATGTCTTAAAGGAAAGATGACAAAGTAGAGCTGGCAGAGCTGCAGTTACACTTTGTCTTGCTAGATTTAATAGTTGCAGTGAATACATTTCCAGCTTAGCCGAAAGAGAGCTGACCAAGGGCTGGTTATCCTCCATCAGTCTGTTCTTTTGTACATGGTGAGCAGGCATCGCCATGTATTCCAGCCAGGGTTCAGTGCCAGGGCCTCATCCTGAGGCTTCTCTAGAACATTGGCACAGCATCGTGCCAAGGACATGCAGGGCAGTGCAAGGGGCTGTAACTTCAGTCCTGCAAATTCCACGCAATGCAGCACGTCTCCCCGACCTCTGGGCCTAGCCCCTTCTGAAGAAGGTCTCTCCTGTCCCACTTCCAGACTGGCCAGCTCCTTCTGGCAGCTACTCCAGGATTGTTTGGCCTCCCTAAAACAATCTATCTCTTGATGACTTATGACCCCTAGATAGAAGCAGCAGCTTCATTCCTCACACTGTCCCCGATGACCTGTGACTGCTCTGCTGATTCATCACAATATATTATATGAGACAATTGTTTCAGCATTTAAGTTAGTTATTAGCTTTTTCTTTTGCCATAAATCTGAGTTTGATTTCATGTTCAACTTCACCATGCAGCCAAGACATTTCTCATGTGCTCTTCTCTGCCGGAGGAGAATTTGTATTTATTTTTTCTGAAGAGAGGATGGTGAGAGAAATGAATTGGACAAGGTGTTTGAGACATGCTAGTCTAAAAAATGCAGTGTTTTACATTGTTTGAATATTTTTTGATTTACTACTTTATTTACAGCATAGCAGTTGAAAAACAACCTGACCCAGCAACCCTGGGATGGTTTTTCATACAGCTGTGAAAGGATTGGGTGCCTTTTACTATAACAGAAAAGACTATCTGGCTGTTCTCAGAGTTGTTTAGTGTGAAGTTCATAAGCAGAAGATAGCTATGCAGAGAAAGCTGTCTGCTGTCACTGGAACTTGGAAGAAAGCAAAGAATTTCACAAACGGGTAAAGAAGGGAGGGAACAAAGGTGGTGTTATTGTAGTCTATATTTAAAAGCTCTTCGGAAGTCTCTGCTAGGTGGTTATGTCACTATAGCAGCTGCCAGTTTTATCCACTTACTGCTTTAACAGGAGTAAAACCCTTGCTGATGTGATAGAGAGAGAGAGAGAGAGATACAATCAGCCAAATACAAGGGTTCAAGGTTTGTCACTTTTTTAATGTAGTTAATGGTCTCATTAAAAAGATCTCATACTAACCAGTTAACCCAGCTCTGAAAAACCTCCAAAGTCTTAGATGACATTTCAGATAATATTGTGTAATTTGGCTATAAGCTGTGGAATCTAATTAGGGGGGAAGCCTTCGAACTAAAAATTTATCTAGGGCTAGTAGTAATTGCAGTTACAGATTTTTGGGCTGAGATACGTGAATCATCTCGGAAAGGTACAGGGTAGAGGTGGGAGTCTGCTTCCAGCTTCTAGCAACTCATGTGCATGAGCAGTCAGAAATTAGGAGCCATCTCGTGCCTGTGGGTTTGTGTAGGAGATGATTAGAGCTGGCTTGAAGGCTTGTGACCATGTCAACCTGCAAACTGGCTTGTGACCACTTGCAGGCCGGCAATGCTATGGGTCCCAAGGTGTTTGGCTACAGCTATGGGTTTAAGGGCAAGGAAGAATACAGGCATGCTTCCTCTGGTGGGCACAATGTTGGATGGAGCTGGCACCTGAAAAAATTACCAGTGCCATGGAAACTGGTGAATGAGCAAACTGTCTTTGGGAATGATTGAACTGGACTGAATGCTCTCAGGAGGTTAGCCTGAGGTAGAATTACTTGTCATCTCTTTTCAACAACATCTAGAGTTGGTGACATCCAGAAATCTGAAGGCAGGTACAGCCAAACCCCATTAGTTTTTCTTTTAGCCAAAAGATGTGTTTATGTGGTGCTTAGGAATGTGTTTTGGTTGTGGACTTGGCAGTGTTAGATTTACCATTGGACTTGATGGTCATAAAGGTCTTTTCCAACCTAAATGATTCCATTATTTTGTGAGGCTGGGGACGTGGTGATTCTTTTTTTCCCATACAAGGAAAGAAAATGGGTGATTTTAGTCCATCATGAAGATGATCACTTAAAGGATTTGACTGGCAGATATTATATTGAGAACTGATTTATGTTGATAATAATAGAACCTCTATGGGGTCTTTGTTCCTTTGTTACGTGGGAGGAAGGGAAGGAGACTGAGAGAGAAAGCCATGTTGGCACTTCTGCAAGCAAATGTAGAGTACGAATCAGAAAATATTTGGCTGCAAAAACTGTTGCAAAGCACACCGTGGCACTCCATATCGTACATGCAGATTTGCTGTTGATGTATATAGAGAAGGTGATGACACTTGCTCTTTGAATGGAAACCAGATATTTTTCAGGCTGGTGAAAGAATAAGGAAAGCCTGAGAAAGACATGAATACCAATAGCTGTGAATGCCATGTTTTAGATGATATTTGTCTTTATTTCAAATTTCTGTGTTCACAGTGCTTGAGACATGAGTTAAACCATGACAGATTGTGCTGCATTTTTTAATTGTCTTTTCCCAGCATAAGTAGTGTTGGTGGGCTACAATGTAAGGCATATAGACTACCATACAGAGCTTCTGATTCCAGCTTACCTTGTTACCCCCAGTTACTGGTCACATGGGTAGTTTTTTGGATTTAGTTGCACATGGTTGATGGTCAGCATAGACTGGAACCCATTCACGTCCTGACTTTTGGTTGGTTGGTTGTTTTTTGTTTGTTTGTTTTGTGGTTGTTTTGTTTTGTTGCCATGGTTTTGGTTTTTTATTTTTGAGGCAGGACAGAAGATAGCTGCTTTAGGATGTTTTCTAACTGATCTTTTAAATCAGCTGTTTCCAACTCTTGCACTTATTTCAAGTTTTGGTCTCAAAATGCAGTATCTCTTTATGACCCTTTTATCACTGGTTGAGTTTCTGTTAGGGTTGCTACCTTTTGTTTGAGAATCTCATCAGCTGTATGTAAAACAGAGGACTTTTCAGTGGACAATACTGTACTGTCAAGCTTATTCCACATTTCTGCAAGTAGAATTGGGTTCAGATCAGCTTTGTCAATGATGCAAGTTAAATATTTTTTTCATGGTCTTCAGTAAATTGCTACTCTGTTGCTTTGTCATGCAAATTCGGTAAAACAAGTCCTTAAAATAGTTTTCGCCATATGCCTTTTTAAAATGTGGAAGCTCTTGATTGTAGAGGGCAATAGCACCAAATTCATTATTAAGTAAACAAATATAGCTCATGCTTTACAGCCTTCCTGCTTGTAATGCAAATTTACTTCTGGCATGTGAACTCGTGTGTTGGATCTCCTGTTATATCCAGGCTATTTCTATGTGAAATGGCAAGTTTTGTCAACCAGCTTGATTCTCTGAAACATATAAGCAGTTGTCCCAGGCTGGGAGCTCATAACCTGTAGCCAGAAATCCAAGTTAATTTTGGCTCCTCAAGGTCAGGCAGAAGAATAGAATGAGACATTTCTAATCGTAAAATGCTTCT
>VWYH01005404.1:256154-291494 GCA_013399365.1 Pampusana beccarii | reverse complement strand
AGCTTCTCATACTGGTCTGCCAGTGAGAAGGGAGGGAGTGCACAAAAGGTTGGGAAGGGACACAGCTGGGACAGCTGACCTCAACTGATCAAATGGGTATTCTATACCATATGACATCATGCTCAGTATATAGAGCTGAAGGAAGAAGGAGAAAGCAGGGGGGACATTTGGCATTATGGTGTTCATCTTCACAAGTAACCATTACACGTGATGGAGCCCGGCTTTCCTGGGGATGGCTGAACATCTTCCTGCAGTTGAGAAGCAGTGAATGAATCCCTTGTTTTGCTTTGTTTGCACGCATGGTTTTTGCTTTACTTATTAAACTGCCTTTATCTCAACCCACAAGTTTTCTCACTTTTACTTTTTAATTCTCTCTCCCATCCCACCAGCAGGGAGTGAGTGAGCAGCTGCGTGGTGCTTAGTTGCCAGCTGGGGTTAAACCAAGACAAAGTAATATTCATTCCACTCTCAGACACAAGGGGCTGAGAACTCAGCTATGTTCTAAGACCATTTTTTGTGAGCTGCATACATTTTTAATATATATTTACACAGAAGAAAAAAAAATTGAAAGGGCAAGTTAAGGTCTTGCTTTGGGAATTTTTGAAATTCTCAGTTTTATGTCTTTCTTTCTGCTTGTTCTAACCAGCTTTTGAATGTGTTTGGTTTTGTGGGGTTTTTTGGTGGGGTGGTTGTGTTTGGTTTTTTTTGGTTGTTGCTGGGATTTTTGGGGGTTTAATTTGGTTTTTTTTTGTTTCCATAGTCTAAAAGTTCCTGGTTGTATAGAATGAACATACCCAAGTCCAGCAGTATGTTCTTCATGCATCACATGGAAGAAAATATGACAGATAAAGTAAGGATCTTGCTTACAAGATCAGCACACTGGCTCATTTCTATATCTTCTCCACCCCAGCTAGTTCAAAGAAAGCTCTGCAGAAACCAGACCTTTCTTCCATGCTGCATCGCCTTAGGATAGCTGGAACTTTTCAGCTTTCTGTGCCAATACTTCGCAGTCCAATATGGTTTGCCTCGCTTTTACTCTTAGGACTATCAATTCATTGACTGAAATGTGAAGTTTCTATGTTTGGTCTTTATGCTGACAGTTGATACACCACCATCTTTACAACTGAGTATCTTGTCAACACAGTTTCTTAGAAACATATGTATGGAGTCCACAGAGTCCATGAGAGGGTGGTTTCATCAATATGTTGTGAGATATGCAGTGTATTAGCCATGATCCTTCTGAAGAAAGCATATTTAAATTTGCAAACAACAATTACTTCCAAAGACCTTTATGCATTAGGTTGCTGCTTTTTATATAGATATATATATTTCTAAAAACATTGTTCCACAAAAATACAGATCCTCATTGTTTTAATCAAAAATGAAGAAACAATACTTACGATCTTTAACAATAAAACAGTTTCATCAGTGCATATACCTGAATTCCCACATAAACAATACTGTGTTTAAAAGGGCAAAGGTAAGTCTGGCACGTTAATATATATCCAGGTGGACACTGTCAGTAGCTTCCTCTGGCTGCTATTCACATCAGTCATCTACTGGCCTGGAATGAGCTCTGTTACAGAAGGTGGTGGAGGAAAGAAAGCAAAACCAGAAAAATCCTTACTATTCTATGCATTCTCCAACTTAGAATACAACAATTTCTTCTCTACCTTTATGTGCCATTCTTAATGGCAGTATTAAAATTAATAAAAAAGAGCAAATCATCTCACTTGCATTTCCAAGACTTCATTCTGAATTAATGTTATATGATTTCCAGATACATTTTTTTAAGTGGTAAAGGTCTATCCTTGTGTTGTCTTCAGTTTAGTTTCTCCTTCCCTCTACCAGTCCTCTTCCAGAGGCTTTAACTCCTTTTCTAAACCTCTCCCACTATTCTATATCTCTTCTTTCATCTCTTGTTCTATTGCCAAACTACCCTCACCTTGCACTTGCATTGTAAAAAATAAGATAAAAGTTTGATGCATGAACCAAACAATCACAAAATCAAAGACTATTAACTAGTTAAGATAAAACAAAGGAGACCACAAAACCCATACTGCACCTTATGGTGTGGAAGGCAAATCTTAAACAAAAACAAAAAAAAAAAAGAAAGAGAAATCTCTTTATTCCATTTTCAAGAGCAGGAGCTTCTATAAAAAGCTTACTGTGACAAGAAAAAAAAAATAAAATAAAAATAAAAACCACCTCAGGAGAGGTTTTTGTGCCAGTGCAAAATGCCCAAATGCTTGCAGCAATTAATAACACGTTTTGCTTCTCCATCTTGCCTACACTTCCATATCTTTTTCTTTATCAAGTTCATTATCCTCCTCCTATCATTAAGATAAAGGCAGTATAGAGAAATCTGATACAACTCTTACTCAATTCCCTGCCAGCTCCAAAATAATGGCAACAGACAAGAAACTGGCCATTTCCCCCTTCTTGGTTCTTCTTTTTTTTTTTTCTTTAATTTTATAAATTTAAGGAAAATAATTGCAGAATGCCTGGTCTTGCCTGCACTAGCTTCAACTATTCTCCTTCTACTGGGATGTTTTCTCCATATCCTAAATTTTGAACAGTAATTTTATCAGAAGGATACTACCAACAAAACCATTGGGTTTCACCAGGCGTATGGTGAATTATGCAAAATGCTGAGGTTCATCAATACTTGGTGCATTCAGCTCCTTGCTACCAAAAACAACAGGAAAAATTCAAAACCGCAGGAAACTACACTATGCAAACATTTTTAAAAACATAAATGCAACAGCCTAGTTAACCGCATACGCCTCTCGGCCTATTCAATGCTAAATAAAATAATGTAACAGCTGATAGAGTACATTTTTACACAAACAAAAGATATTTAAAGCAAGATAATTAACATCAATCAGTATGCATTTACTAAAAACAAATTTCCTCCAGAAAACCTGCTAGGGTTCTGATATCACAAGTTTGCTTCATAATATTAACAGCATTGAAGCAATGTCCTAGTGCAGGCAGCACTGAGTTTTAAGCACAATAAAAGAATGAATGAGACACATTAAATGCATTGAAAAACAGATAAAAGATGGAGCCAGCCTCAAAATATAAATAAATTAGGATCTCTGAGTAAATGTGTTTTTAGCAGGGTTCCTTGGCAATCAGTTCTTGGCTTTGGAGTGTTTAGCAATGACCTAGATGGGGGAAAAAAAAAATCCATAAAGATTGCTGATGACATGAAAAAAAGCTATCATCAGCAAACAACATGTATTCCAATACTGTCAAAACAAAGTCATACATCTAGTAACAAAAAAGTCTTAATTACAAGATAGAGGATTTACCTAGAAAAGCACTGACTCATAAAAAATTCAGGGTAAGGAAAACCTACTGATTCTTTTGTCCAAGTAATTCTTCCAACTAATAATCAGTTTCCTCAACTATATTTTAAAATTACTGTCTTCTGTAAACCAATGACTCACTACTATTTTTACCCCCTCAAAAACAGGACACGCACACACCATGAGAAAGCCCAAGTGCCGCTGGGGATATGCAAAAGCACGCTAACCGTGGAGAGAGCACATTGCAGGGAGACAGCTCCCACCGCACTCCTTTTCATCACCTTTCCCATCCAAAAAAAAGAAAAAAAGAATACTTAAGTGCTACTCTTCATTTTCACACTTCAAGCACTCATTTTGGTAGTACTATGCCATATGTTACCAGGTGTCAGGAGAAAACAGCATAACAAGCACCACAGTGTTGTGCCACTAAGAGCTTAAGCAAAGCAAGTAGGAAATATAATAACAACATGGTGAGAGTGAGGATACCTGTCTGGAGAACCCAGGCAGCACCAGCGAACACAAAGTCTCAGTGTTGTGTGCAATTAGACTAATAGTTAAACTTATAAGGCAAAATTAACCACCTAGTTTTCAAAAAAAAAAATGATGGAGACCTAAAAATGTTTTTGATTTTTTTTAAGCAGGGAATGTCAAGTTGGAAGAAACGGGATGCATTACCCCTGTATTTGATCCCCCAGTACAACCACAACTGAAACTGTACACAGTTCTGGTGCCCACATGTGAAGAAAAACATAGAAATACCAATCACAATTACCATAAATTGTTAAAATTACTGGGAGATCTGACTTGTAGCAAGAAAACTCCATTGGTCTAGATATTCCAAATACAGACAAAAGATAACCTAGCCTTCCCAAAAATACGGCACGTAGAAATCAAATTTTATAAGAGGTATCTTCAGTCTCATACACAACCAGAATAATGAGACACAGTGAAAAGTCAAAGGCTGACATCTACTAAGAACAACAGGTAATTTTTTAAGTAGTGATGAAAGCTGGGATAATTGTTCCCATAGCTATGGTGAAGAACCCTATCACTGAAAGAAAAATTCTCTGATAGACAACCAAAGAGAAACACAAGCCCGAGTGGAACAGAAACTATGATAAATTCTATGGCTGGTGCTACAGAACTGGGTAGTTAAGGGCCTACATTCTTCAACTTTAAATTACCTACTAATTAAATGTTGTCTTGGAAATAGAAGCGCAGTAGCATTTAGACAGCATTTACTGAAACATTTGTATATGCAATAGTTAAATAATAAGCAAACTTTGCCTCCCTGGATTAGGTCGCAAAAAGTAATCACACATCTCAGTAAGATATCGACAAAAGCCTACAAGTTTCAAAGCACAGTGCCACGATACTTGAAAATAAAGTTGTGGAAGTGTATTAGGACCAAAGAAACAAACTTAGCATTTTTAGTTGAATCAAATTCAATACTTTTTGGTTTACCAGTCATTATAATACATATTTAACAAATATCATAACCAATAGTTATGGCAATTTTTAGCATCCTTTTCACTTAGGAGGTTCAACCTTTTAAAATACATCATAAAGAACAAAGTAAAAATATTAGGAGAAGCTAAAGCCCAAATACATTCTTCTTATTAAACCATGTTTTTAAATATAAAATGACTGGGAAAATCTTTTGAATACTTTTCTTATATACTCATTAACAGAGTCTAGGCGCATTACCTAGTTTAACAACCTACTGTCACTTCTTCTACATGAACAAAATCCATATTCATAAACGGTTGGGTTCTTTTAAATGAGCCAGCAAGCGCATGTGTGCTCGCTCTAACCACATTTCTTGTTGCGTTGCTAAGCACAGAAATCACCATTCAAAAAGCTAACAGTAAAATGAGCTAGTAATAACAAAACCCAGATAAGGCTAAGTAAGTGCTTCGGTGTTAGTGCCAACTGCCACTTCTCTTCGCCGTCTGAAAGCGAAGTGTGACATCTGTGTGAGAGGAAGACCGCGCTCTATTTTGCCTGTCGCTTCGTTCCCTCTGGTACAAGGCTGCTGCTCAGCTCTGAAGTGCACTTGCAAATCCCAAATATACTGCTGAGTGAAAATGCCCCAGTCTTGTTTGTTTTAAACAGATTTTTCCTACATTATCATCAAGCATCTTATGCATTAGAGCAGGGGTGTCAAACTCATTTCCACCAGGGGCCACATCAGACTCGTGGTTGCCTTCGAAGGGCCGAATGTAATTTTAGGACTGTATAAATACAGTGGCCCCAGGTGAAAACGAGTTTGACAGCCCTGCAATAGATTATTAGGCATTATATGAATTTATCCTCTGCATAGGCGTGAGGAGCCCTTACACCATGTGACACAAGCAGCCGAGGAACACAGAACTTGGGTCACTTGCCTGGGGACAAGAGAGATGCCCAGGGCAGTTCTCCAACCAGGATCCACATCTCCACAAGGCAAACCAACCCCTTAGCCACCAGACCACCCTTTTCAATTTCAGCCTGAGGTTCAAAGTTGTCTTCTTCCAACTGTTTCTTTTGCAAGCAACATGGAAGGGCAGAAAATTATGGATTTCATAACCTTCCTTTTGCCTTATCAAAATTCTTTCTGCACTGTTTGAACAGCCCTCTCCATTCTCCCAACAGAGCTGGTTTAAAGGCAACAGCAAAAGATATTCAAACTAAACCAGTCTGTGATTAAACAAGTTAGGTTTAACCAACCACTAACTAAACAAACTGTAACTAAAAGTTCTAATTTTCCTGCACATGAATTAGGGATATATATTCAAAGAGATTACTTTTTTTTCTTTTACTTTTTGTTATTGTTTTCTTTTTTTAAAAAAATGACACAATGGAAAACCTTCAACAGCAAAAAGTGAGGGAAGGACAGGAGGGGAAATGGGAGGGGAGGAAAAAAGAAGAAGAAAGCTTATATCTGAATATGATTATTTTTGCTACACAGATTTCGGGACTAAGGAAAAAAAAAAAAAAAGATCAGTGCCTCTCCTTCCCTGGAGACATTCAAAACCCGCCCGGACACATTCCTGTGCAATCTACTCCAGGTGACCCTGCTTTAGCAGGTGCGTTGGACTAGATGATCTCCAGAGGGCCCTTCCAACCCCAACCATTCTGTGATTAATCCAAAACAGAACTTACTAATAACTGATTTTTTGACCTTTTAAATTCCAAGTTCATTTGAAACTAACGACATACATCTTATTTCAATAACATTTGTTACTCCTGAGTGTTCAGCACAGAAAATACCCTGTTCATTTGATCAGCAGAACTAAAACATGTTGGTTTAACGTAGTTATCTTTCTTTCCATATTGCCTCCTACTATGCTTTCAAAAAGCCTTGAAAATATCAAGTGTTTCCACAATTCCTAACAAATTATAGTCAAGGTTCCAAAATTCAAGGAGCAGATGTCCAGTGACAGAAGAAAAAGGTTGCGTCACCATCTCCTTAAAATAGTCTCCCCCCTTCCCAAATTCTGCAAATAAATTCTAGAAGGTATTATAACACTACACAAAGCCCTGTATAAATATGCCAGAAACACACTAAAATGAAACGATACACAGGGGAGGGGTTGGTGTTAATCTGATGCTAGTAAGAACACAAAAAACTCCCACTGCAGCAAACTTCACAAACATTAAATAAGCACATGGCCATTTTCTCCTCAGATACTATCTACTGTTAGAATGATGATAGTATAGTTTATTCCATTTTTAAAAACAAACAAAAAAACCCCACACAGTTTCTTTCTCTAGGATAGTCTTCCCTTCCAAATTCTATCAGCACACCTATACAACTATAGTTGTATAGGCACCATTTACTTATTTTTTAACACCAGAAAAAGGCTGCAATTCATGGCTAGAACAACTTGACTGATACCATTGAAGAATTAGCAACTACTGGAGGTGTTAACTACCCCAAAGCTCCACAGATGGGTCAATCCCAAAATTCTGCAAAAGATGGGCTAGCTAATTCAGAAGGAGGGAGAGGGGAATTATTACTGAATTTCAAGTATCTTCATCAATTCCTCTTCTACAAGGTCATGATCTATTTCTCCAGAATACATGTAATTTTTTTTAATTATAATTAAAAAAACATTACTCGCAGATTTTAGTAGGTGCTATAGCACAAAACAGCGTTGAAATATTTTGTCGACATCCCTCTCATAAGAGCTACAGTCAGAGCAGCATCACCTCTGGGAGCCAAAGATGTCAGCCCCTTAAGTCGCACAGGGAGCTGCTGGTTCTTCTGGCGGTACCGTAGCTGCTGTTTGGGACACTGGAAATGAGGAAGGGTCTTGCTGTGGTGGCAGCAGTCAGACTGCAACCATTGTCTGCAACTGCACAAGCAAAGAGGCCACAGCACTGCATTGTGAAGCCCAGGAAAGAGGCTGAGTGTAAAAAATCCCCAAACTTCCCCAAATTCCACGTTTTTGTTGACATCCAAGGAACGCAGCTAACCCCAAAACAAGTCTGGTGGTGCCCAAACACCAGTGTATCAAGTGCGGTCCATGCAAACCGGTAACACAATATATTTCTCAACTGAGAGAGGAAACAGGAATAGGCCAAAGCAATGCTTTAGAAAACACCTGGGCTATAGAATAATTTACATAGAGCAGTTCAGCTCAGAAAAGCAACAACAACCATCAGCTGGGATTCCATTTGTTGTTGTTACAAGTCCAAATTTAAGCCCCAGCCCAAATGCAGATGATCCAGGGGCTTATAGACACTTGTAGGACAAAGCCCTAAAAGTACAAGCACCAAAAACATTTTAAAGGAAAAAGCGTGGAGGGCGAGGCAGACCACACATGAATTTCACACCGTCTTGGGCAAATGGAGTTTTAAGACTTTTTACAACATTTCACCAATCTATTAAAAAACAGGATAGTAATGCCACAAGTAGTTAAGTATTTCATTAATATCAAATTAACTCATGCAAAGCATTTTCTGCATGGCATGAGACAATTCTAGAGACATATTTGTCCATCAAGCCCATAAAACTCCCAGTTAAAATACAAGCTACTATTCTCCCATACATGTAAAACAAGTAAATCCCAATGGAAATGCTTTGCAACAGCACTTCAATTCTGATAACATCATTATTTGTAATTTCATAGCAAGGACAGTCAGATGGCCCAGTGTCTCAGACCAGACACAAGTGTTTTCATGTCAAAGCATCTGTGTTTCGGATTAAGTTCCATTCTCTGTATTCACACCTAGGTAAATCCACAGGAAGTTACAGACTTTAGTGGAGAAGCTCTAGATGCCCAGGCCCCTTGACACCTTTATCACGCAACAAACTACTTCAAAACAACAAAATAAAAAAAGCAGTGTTTCCTTCTGCTTGTTATAAAGGTGAAGAAGAACCTCACTTACTTCCAAATCAGATTGTTCCTGAACCTGCTAGAGCAGAATAGATTTCTTTAGTAATAGACAACAAACCCTCAGAAGTTCCTCAACCGAGAAATAACACAGCTCTCCAGCTTGACTGAATTTGAGACCTCCAATTGTTTGAGTTAACACTTGTAAATGCAGCGTTAGCTGCAGTATTCATACTCAGTTGCCTCATCCAATACAAGACTACTTTGCACACACCTGTTAAAGGACAACTGATTAAAAAGTGACACTAATTTATTATAACTCAAATGACAATTTCCTTAGACTTGTAGAATCTATTCTGCACGGTAAGTGTTGGATAACCTAGGAAAGCCCTTCAACTTCAATACCACGGGGCATAAGTTAACACAAAACACATTTCAATTATTTAGGCTAATGGATAAGGAGCTTTAAAGAACAACATTCCAAATCCACGATTGCTGAACTCTGTCAGTTTTCATTTTATTTTTCCATTTTACTTATATTTACACCATCTGGCTGTATTGATCAAGCAGTTAAACAATCCTGTGTTTTTTCAGACGAAGTAAATCCAAAACTAATTCGTATGATCATACAGTAACACATAAACTCTTGTTTGATTTGCAGGTGCCAGCTATGAAGTCACTTAGCAAATCTTATAGACGGAGCTCCAATTCACAGAAAACTTACTCCATGACAAATATACAGAAGGACAAATGGACAACGACGTTCGAACCCATGGATCACTACTCATTTATTGGAGGTTATGATACGACCCACTTATATAAGCCCCAAGTTTCAGCTGTTCTGTTTAGAACTTGTATCAGATTCCTGATCCCAAAAAACTAATACATAAACTGTCAGAACAAATAACTGAACAAACAAAAGTTATTTAGAGCTGTGTCATCATAAGCCACTTGCTCAAACAGACAGACTTACAGAAAATAAAACTGGCAAATGACAAAGTATGATAAAGCAACATCAAAAAAGACTGCTAAAAATAAACAGACATTAATTTCCAAGTGCTGTGGTAGAACTGTTCAAGTGAAATTTATCTTTCTTCCATTATGTCTTCAGATAAAAGTTTCTTGGACACACACAGATTATACATGCTATTACAAGCTGTGAGCCTCGTCAAAGATTTAAGCTGTTCCCAAAGACAACAAACAGGCCATTCTAGACCCAAAGATTTATAAGTAATTACCTCTATTTCGTAATTTCATCAGATTACATGAAAGCAACCCTTAAAATCACTCACAGTATAAAAAGTTACCATTTCTACAAAAAGAGATGGAGGTATCAGGGAGAAAAGGGGGAGGGTGGGCTTTTAAGTCATGCATTTTAGTTCTACATTTTAGGTATCCAAATGTGATTATCTGGTTTTTAAACAAAACTACAGGAGGACTGCAAAAATCAATAAACAGATACAAGTCTAATGTAAACCTAGCACAGAATCGCAGTAACCAAGTGACAGCAAAGGCCCTTCTCTATGTCTACACTGAACCAGTCCAGTTTTAGGGAGTTGAGTGTCCATCCAAATCGTACCAGACATATTCATTATCACTCATAGCTGGCATGCCCTGCTGTGTATGGAATCAGACCAGCTTCTGACACTTTTCAGGAGGTCCTGCTACAGTACTCCTACCACGGTTTTAGCCCCACACGAGTCAGCATCACTGGCATTTGTGCGATTTAACTCTGTCACTTAAAAATGCTTTTAAAATACTGTCAGAACATCAAGGGCCCGGCCATTCCCATGTTTTTACTGCTTGGGATCACTTAATATAAGCAACAGCAGGTTTTGGTAGGTTTGGTGGGGTTTTGTTTCCTAAAGGTCTGTGCGGAGGTTTGCAACTAATCCTGTAAACATTCTCTCTATAGCACTTGCTTCTCTTCAAAACCATCACTGATGCCTTATATTAAGAAGTCGAGTTTTAGATACACGTCCTCATCCATCCACTAAGAGTACAAAGTTTAATAATGAGAAGTAATACACTAATAAGAAATCTCCTGATTTGAGCAGATCCCAACACAGCATTACTAATTCCATAGTCTGGCTTCAAGTCTGTACAAAATTTTGCACTGAGACATCAGATTCAAAACCGGACCTCCTCCTGGACTTCCACAGCCTGTCCACACCCAACAAACTGCAGGACCAGGGCCTGTCACTGTATCAACATCAATTAGGACTCGTCAAACAGGAATAACATGGCAAGAAGAGACGTTATTGAACACACAGGTAACTGTTTCCACTGACCCACCCCTTGCAAAAAAACACGAGTAATGATCACAAGCGTGGCATTTGCCCCATTTATTTCAGAAGAGGCTGATTCTTCAGGAATCCAAGATAACTTCACACAAGGAAACTAACGTGGAAGAAAAGGAGCTTAAAAACGAATCACGGCCGGGAGCACCGCGTGTCCAGGGCCAGTCCTCCCGTCCCCGCCCGCACCTGCGGCGGCAGCGCCGGGGCCACCGCTCCGGCCGCGCTGCCCGGCCCCCCCGCCCCTTCGCTACGCTCAACTCCTCCTTCGGCTGGGAAAGCAAACAAGTAAAACAAAATGAAGGAAAACGGGCGCGGAGGGGAAGGGAGCCTGGCCCCGGGCAGGGCCGGCGGCACAGCCCGGCCTACCTGCCCGCGGCGGCCGGGGAGGGGTCGGGCCGGGGCGGCGGCGCCAGCTGCCCGGACACCATCTTGGGGGCGGCTGGGGCTGAGGAGCGGCCCCCGAAAGGGAAAGAACGACGCGGCCCCGCAGCGCCGCTGGGGGCCGGCCCGGCGGTTTACCTGCTCTGCCAGCCCTGCAAGAGGTTGGTGTATTTGCTGAGCGTCCCTTCCAGCACCGGCTCCCGCCGCCTGCCGCCGCCACCGGGCGCCTGCGCGCCCCCCGGGCTGGCCGCCGCCGAGCTGGGGCTGCTGCCGCCGCCACCTCCATCCAGCCTCCCCGCGGCCGCCGCCCGGCCCGGCAGCCCGCGGCTGGCGGAGGAGGACGAAGGAGACGAGCCCGCCGACGTGGGGCGGCTGCTGCTGCGGCTGCTGCTGTTGCTGCCGCCGCCCTCGCTCACCGGTGCCGCCTTCTCCATGGAGCCCCGCAGCGCAGGCTGCGAGCCCTCCCCGGCCGCCGCTGCCGCCCGTGCCCGGCAAAGCCCTGACTCACAGCCGGCGCGGAGAGGGGCGGCGCCCGAGGGAGAAGGGGCCGGGCCGCGCGGGGCGAGGGAACGGCCGCGCCGCCCCCTCGCGAGGGGNCCCCTGGGCCGCCCCGCCAGAGCCCGGCGCTGGGCGCTGCCCTGGCGGCGGGAACCGGCCGGTGCCGCGGGAGTCGCGCAGGGCGGGTGCCACGCAGGCAAGCAGGGGACAGAGCGCGGGGGGAAAGGCGTGACACGCACACACAGGCTGCGTGGTGCAGCGAGGCGGCACACGGAGGTGCCCACGCACCCCGACACGGGCACCCGTGCCGTGAGGTCACCCCAAAGGAAAGAGCGCCCAGCACACGGCGTGCGGGCCGGACGTGCAGAGCCGTACACACACAGACTGCTGGCACTGGGACACGGCGCCCCGCCTGCCAACTGCCAGGCCCCCGTGCGTGTGACAGGGAGAGGACGGCCCAGCTCGCAGCGCCGGGCAAACAGCCCTGGCAGGGCTCCCACGCACGCCACATGACACCCACACATGCGAGGGGCAAGGAAAGCGGCGGCTGTGTGCGGCGTGTACAGACGGAGACACCGGCGGGGAGCAGGATGCCCAGGCTATAAAGCATGTGAGTGACACTGACAGAAGCTGTGCCCAGCAGAGCACAAAGCATAGCACCAGAGAGGAGGTTTCTTGGTACAGACTGATGCACATCGCTGCCCGTCACCACAGAGCGTGGCACCAAGGAGACAACCCTCCATGGTATAGTACACCAGCAGCACAGGGCAGTGCCTGCACACCGAGAGAAATCGAGATGGAGGTGGTGTGCCCAGCGCAACAGTCTTGCCCAACACACACCATATACTGCTGCCCATGACGTGTATCAACGTGCCACATCAGCCATATAATTCAACCAGACTTTACAACAAATATTATTGTTGGTTAAGTGATGTCTCCTGAAACCTGTAACCCCGAGATCGCTGTGAAAAGCTAAGCAGGTCCTTGTACAGTCAGCTCAGTACAAAGCTATGTGGTTGCACACCTTCAAATCATTTCTGTGTCCATCCTTGCTGCATTAGCTAAGTGCCTCAGTTTTGTTACAATATATATCTTCACAGCATCCCAAAGATGTAGTTATTCTTGTCATTTCGTAATTGGAGAGCTGAAATATAGAGGAGCTCAGAGAGCCTATAACAAAATGTGAACTGAGCTTAGCTCCTGTGTTTTAACCCCATGCAAAGTTTTACAATACGTGTACTAGAGAATTTTTGAGTGTGCCATGTATCATGTGCCCCCTGTGTTCTGCACCTCAGAGGATACTCAAATCATCCAAATCCACATGCAGTTAGAGGTCTACATTCCCCATACAAATGAGCACAGAGAGGAGGGATCCTAACTTAGATTCTCCCAGTTTTCTCTCTGGAAAATCCTACCATATGTGTTGTGGTTGGGTAGCTGCAATGTTGGGCAACCTGATCTTGAATTTTCGGCGGTTAAACTTCTCATGTTGTAGCTAAACACTGAGGCACTGCAGTCTGGAAACTTGAATTTTAATGTCGTATTTCATTGGTGGAACATTTAATGCACATCTCTTGCAGTACAGATAAAAGATTATGAACTCAGTAATTTTTTTAGAGTAATTTTTCAAGTCAGAGCTGTTAGTTAAGGTTTTCATGTAAAATTCCACAATCATTGTTTGCTATGGAAAGAAACTCCATGACAACAATCTGAAAATCCTCATTCTGAGGCTCAACTCCACTACTTTTGATGATCACAGTTTGCAGAAGACATTGGAATGAACAAGACATGTTCCTTCAGGAAGCTCAAACCCTGCTCGCTGGAAATACACAGGAGACCCCTGCATTTCTGCTCATATTCACTTAAAATGACAGCCCAGAACAGTGGAACAAAATGCTTTAATGAAATGTGTCATCACATCAGCCACTGCAACACGTTACAAATATATGTTATATATGATGAAGAATGAATGTAATTTCTTCTGCCTTCCATAGAACTTATTGGAAAATAATTGTGTCAGGAAAAGAAGCCTTCTTACAGAGGTATAGAGAAGCCTCTCTGTGCTTTTCTATACAATAAAACTCAAGTAACAGTGCTGTGCTCATCAGGGAGTTTCTGAAACGGAAGGAACAACAGGCTGTAAGTGTATTATGTCCCCAGGAGAATTTTGCAAAATCCCAAAACATTCCTCACTGCTGCTAGAAGAATTACTGTGATGGGATAGTATAGAAAGTCCTCTTACAGGTTATAAACTAGATAATAGATGGGAAGCAAAACACAGGAATAAATGACCATTTTTCAAATAGAGGGAAACCACTACTCTGTATTGGGATCCACGTTACTCAGTATCTTCTTAGAATCCCTTCATTCACTCGTTGTTAAAACTAGAATCAAGTGCAAAATATAGCAGAAAGACCTCACAGCAGTGACTAAATTGCTGATAAAATGGCAACTGAAACTTAATACTGCTAGAAACCGAAGTAAAGCACATGGCAAGAAAATAGCTTTTACTATGCAAGCATAATGATGACCTATAAATTTGCTATAGCCTCTCAGGAAAGAGATCTTGGAGTCATTTTCAAGAGTCCTCTGAAAACCCCATCTCAAGGGTAATCGAGCAAACAGCTGTGATGAGCTCATTAGGAAAACAGAAACATCAGCATGCTGCTATATAAATCTATAGTACAGCGAGGGTCTGTATACTCTGCATTTATAATATTCCTTCAAAAAGGACAGAGTGGAAATAGAAAAGGTATAAACCACAGTTCTTTTTTTTTTTTTATGAAGAGGGAGCTGACTGAACAGCGCTTTCGGTTGGAAAAGACAACCGCTGTACAGAATGGTATTCAGGTTAATAGGAACAATTCTTCACTGTTTCTCATGAAACAAGAACTATGGGGTAGCTGGTTTAAAATAAGCACAAGAAAATACTTTTTCATATGATTTGTACTTGTAAAACTCATTGTTACGAGGCAGTTTTGGATGTCAGAAGTCTAGGAAGATTGAAAAAACAATTGTTTTTGAAAAACACTTAAACAAGGTTGATCAAAGTGTTTTGGACATATTCAAAGTTCAGAAAGGCCCTCAACTTCTGACTCCTTGAAGACTGTTTATTTTATTGATGAAATAATCCCTCCCTGTTCTTGAGTCTTTCCCTAAGCACCTACTAGTAAAAGGAATAAAGTACTGGACTAGATGAACCTCTGGTTTAACCTATAGTTCAGTTGTTCATATATTAAGGATTCCTTTCCTTTGGTAAACAAAAGGTTCTTTTGGGTCAAACATCAGCACTCTATGCAGCTTTAAGATTGTATTTAAGCACAAGAATATGTTATATCCAACCTTATCAAACCTTTTCCCTTCCCAGTATGTACATACTGTTGCAATCTAACAGAGCAGAAAAACCTTTAATAGCGATCTTGGTATCAGTGACCCCCTATCCTCATTTAAGTCGTCAAGGTCCTTCAAAATTACTGAACCTGTTGTTTTGTTGTTTGTTTGCTTGTTTGTTTCACTAGCTAATGGTCTGTCCCAGTAGAGCTGGACTTCATGTCATACACACTGACTTAGTCTGATGCAATCCTGCATGGTGTATGCTTTGTTACAAGTATTCTTAATTAGCTATTTATTATCAGCAACCTGCCTAATGAAGGTTCTTACTGTTGCCAAGGTAACACAGCTGCTGTGTTACAGTCCTCCTTTAGAATGTTCCTTTCCTTCTCTGGCCAAATAAAAAATTTCCCTCTTTCATTAAGTACCCAAAAGAACCAGAATATAACTCATTATTCATCCCACCTTTTGGAAAGCAAAACATCTGGTAAAATAACAAATTCAACACTGTTTGCCCTTATCAGGAAAGAGATAAGTTTCGCCATCCTTTGCTAAGCTACACATTTTTAACTTCTAGAACAAGGTCAACCATTTGCCAATTTCTGTTTCCTGGTCACCTTGGTTTGGGTTTCTTTACCTTTTTAATGCTCCCCTAGCAAACCGTTTTCTATAATTACTTTCCAGGTTGTTTTTCCAACTCCTCCCCCCATCAGATTTCTATCACACCTTCTTACCATCATAGTCATATGCAGGAATTTAACTGTATGGTCTAAAGAAACTACTTCTGCCTGGTCTACATTCAAGCACTGAACCTATTCCATGGAAATGCCCCAAGGCTTGTTCACCTCCTCATTCCTGCTTTACAGAGTCCTCCTGAGACGTTGCTTCATTTCCCATGAGCTTTGGAGACTAAACCCATCTGTCACTAAACTGCAGGCAATACTTTGGGCAAAAACATACCACTGCCCACCTCCGTCACCACTGTCTATAGAGGCCAGCACTGGAATGACTCAGACACGATTCCTGAAGTTCAGTTCATGCCACAGTCACACCTGCACCAAGCCTGGTCTAGAAATGCTTCCCCAATTGTCTACAGCAATTACAGGAGGAGGAACAGTGCACAGCAGCAGCATGTCCTCCAGACCTTCTTCAGATCCAGTTCCACAGATTCCTGCACTTTAAGGTCTAAAAAGCAGCAGTGACTCCACTTACTCGTCTTTTTCATAACACAGTACAAGAATTGTAATACAATCGCTATGTTCTATCTTATATAATGGTTTCACTTAGATTTAACCAGCACGTCATCCATGAGTAAGACACTTCCGACCTCAGGATTTCAAGAACATAGAGAAGATACCATTAACTTTGCAGTCTGCCAACTTTAGCATTAGCCTTGCTGAGTCAGCATGCATCTTATCCTCCCTCCCCGGTGCCTGTAAGGCTGCAAGGTATGCTGAACGTGCCTCTTTGCCACACTTCATCCTGTTGTCAGCAGCTTCTCGTCCAAGTTTCTCATCCACCAGCACAACCGTTCCCCTAAACCTCACTTAACTTAAAGCTGGTGACAGGGAAGCAGTCAGAAGAGACAAGGCATACAGCAAAAGTACCCAAACTGCCTTGGCTGCCAGAAACAATTGAGCCCAGAAAACAGAGACTTGCATGCAGGGTAATTTACTCTGCCACGAGGTATTTCTAATTCATTTGGACTGAGGTTTGTGCTGCCCCAGCCAGGCTCTTGTAGCTTGTTTACTCAGCTACAGCGTACTGCTTCGTAATTTGCAGGTTAGACCAGTTGAAGTAAAACTTGATCAAAATGTCTGAGCCTCTGGAATACAAACTTTGGGGTGGCCAGCTGGAGTGATACTAGTTTACATTATGCATATTATGCATATTATATATATTTACATTGGATGTCATTAAATGTGCGTGAGGAAGTGATGTATACAACAACCACGATGCAAGGTATTTTCCGTGTAGTTAGAATCAATCCTTTGAACTGCAACTGGAAACAAGTAGGAAGCCAGTGCATAAAGAAACAAAATAAGTGCAGATATCACTGACACTATATATTGTGTATTTTAGCTAGTGGGAACAGCTTTATTCCGTGCCAGCTAATGCTTGAACAGTTGTTACAGCTAGTTGCAAATACAATTCTTTAAATAGATTCATTCACACACTGAGGCCAGAAGAAAACACTGAGATTATCTAGCATGACCTGCTGGATAACATTTTGGTATGGTGTGAAATTATAGATAAATGTCAATATACCAAATCTTAGCAGCATGCAGGCATTTTTACCCACTGCTTTTCTAGCTCTGCAGTTAAACATTTAGAGATCTGAAAAGTACACTAGCTCACTAAGTGTCAAATTCAGGTTCAAGACCAGGCTGAGTTTACTTAATGCTGCTGTCTTATATCTCAAACCACTGCTCAAGCTCATTTTTGCCTCACTTTTTTTGAGAGCTGAGTGTTTCCAGTGGAATCTGTCAGATTTCAACATTTATTATTCATAAAGCATGAGGCTGTGAATCGCTGTAAAAATACCCAGCTTAGTGTCCATCCACTTTCTAAATGTAATATCTATGTACCTGTAATCCAATGCCTAATTTGGAAAACCATTTTTGTATCCTAAAAGTTCTGCTATAGAGCATTTATACTGCAAAGTGTATTTTTATTGATAGTATAGTGCTAGCTAATGCCACTTGGGCTCTGATCTCATACTCTACCAGCAGCAATTTGTATAGTTATTTGATAAAAGCATGCACTATCTTATAGCTTAAGAACCAGACTCATTCAAATTATACCAGTCTCTAATCCCCTTATTCACCCACAGCGGAGCTGTATTTTACTCACATCATCTTTAAAAATACAATTTAGATAACATTAGAATCCACCACACAATGGGATGACAGTTTAAAAAAAATTAAAAGGAAAGAACTATGGTCTAGAAATTAAAAACTAAACACGAACATTTAAGATTTTTGGCACTGAAAAAGGGAGAAAAATTCAGTTAATAAAACTTTCTAGCAACTACTTCTGCAGAAAGTATTTTAGACTACTAATTTCAGACTCTATTCTGCAAGCAGTTTCATCTACAGAAACTGAATTGAAACATATACAAGGTCCTAATGCAACGACTGCCTCCTTTTTTACCTACAAATCTGTGTTTCAATATGTGTGACTGAAGTATATAGACATGACAAAAGAGAGTGTGTTTGAGACACTTTCTGAAACTGCAGAACTGCATATTAAAATGATCATAATGTTCACTCCCTTTTTCATGACGATATTTTAGAAGCTGGGCAGATTGTAGAAATTTCCTAGTTTTTTATGAGCAATGTTAAAATGAAATGGAAGATCCTTAGTGCAAATCATGATACCTATATTTTAACTGCTTTTTGCTGTCAAAATAAATCTCTTGTAAATTCAATAAACTACTGAAATATATTTAGCAATTCAGTTCTAAGTTTTAGCTCTCACCAATTAGATCAGTCAATAAGCATGTAAAAGGCAGTAAAACCTGTGGGGCTTTTTACAGTTTGGGTTTTACAGTCTCGGGGTTATACTTTGATTAGCTCTAGAATGTGTGATGTGTGCAATTATCCCAAGCTAGGGATGACATTTTGTTTGCCAGGGTTCACCACTGAGTGATTTTAATTTGGCTGATAACAGACAAATTATAATGGCATGTGAAAAATATATGGACCAAAAACTTCTTGCGTATTACAATAAATAAGATTAGTTTAAAAAAAAATAAAAAGACTGTGCTACAGATTGCCTAATTCATGCAAATGCAAGGATAATTCTTTTGTGGTCTACACAATCAATGCTGATATAACAGAGAGGCAACATTATGTTCAGCAGGACATCACAGCACAGAATTGACTGTCATCATCACTGGTTCTGAAGAACCCTAGAAACTAAGGTCTATAAAAGCCTGACAAGGTCATTTATCTAATCCTCTTCTGGTTGCTGGACAGCAAAATATAGCCATATTTTTTTCTTCCAGTGAATTTGCTCGTAATGCTTGCTCTCCCATATCACACTCAGCCTTGAGTATCCAGTGGAGATAACCTCAAATATGCAAAGTGCTGAATTATGATTCTGTCTCTCTGGTTTCCAAAGCTCAGCTGTCAGCTTTGATCTTTGACTTTTGAGAGCCTATCCTGCAAAACCGAATGTGCATTCATACATGGCTTGATATAAGGGTATTTGCCTTGATTTCAAAGGCAGAAACAAATGTTACTTTTTTAGGATAAGCAAACAACAAGTTCAGGAAGCTGCCATTTTTCAGTTTAACTTTTCCTGACCTTGGTCTTTTTCATAGAGGATGCCTGGAACAGGCCTCCTTAGCTGCAGTTTCACAAATCCGGACATTCTAAACTCTGAGCTCTGCCAGCTTCAATCAGTCATAAACTTCCCCTTACCATGCTGGTACTGTGTTACAGCCTAAAAATAGGGTTATGCTTTCAGAAAATGAGATAGCACTAAAGTTATGAAAGTTGCTAAAACAGATTCCAGACACTAACAACCTGAAATGACAAGAAGAGGAAGAATCCAAGGGTTTGCACACACAGACGATTTTCTTCTTTCTTTATAAGATACACAGGAGGCTTAAGGATTTCTTTTCATTTTTCTGACATCCTGCTTGTGTGAAATGAAGAGGGAACGTCTGATCTTACTGTCCTGCTGGGGAAAAATAAGGACCACTTCTGGAAGAGTGTTAGATACTGATCGGACAGATCAACCCCTAACTGACAAGACAGACATTGCATCTCTGAAAAGCAAATTTTCTCAAAAATATTTGAAACTGTCATCAGAAATAAAAAATTTAAACAAACAATATAACAAAGCTTTGAAGGGTCTCAGCGAGAACTTTCTCCATCCGAATTAGGCTTCACTGATGTCAGATTTAATAATTCTTTAAGTTCTTCACATAATTTTCAAAACTCTTAATGAAAAGCAAATAGAAAGGATCTGAGGTGTTAGTATAAATATCAAATGGAACAGGAAAGGTCTTCAAAAGATCATGCACCTCCCTACTTTTAGACTGCTTGAACAAAATCCTCATCTAAAAGCTATAAAAAAACTCAACACAGCATGTGCTTCATAAACTGGAATAGAGTCTTATTATGGGAAAACACAGCATATATCCTAATTTAATCTTATCTGATATTCCTTCATGTCAGAAATCAAATTCACATTGCTTTTAGTAAGGACGAGCGAAGAATTCTGTTGCTGACAGGGAAAAATTGGGGCTCACAGGCAGAAACAAAGACAAGAATCAGTCAGTTTGAAAGATTTATTTTTCCCTTTGGTGACAACGAGGACTGTCACACCACATTCGGAGCACCAGCGAGACCTTTGGCAGTTGCCGCTGCCTTATTTTGCCAGCGAGATCTGTTCTAACCAAGTTTAGACAACACTTTGATAGCAACACAAGAGGCTGGTCTGCTTTAGAATTCCCAGTGGAGGTGGAGCTGCTCCAGTGTCAGCCTAAGAGTGTAATGGGGAGTTTGCCAAAAAAGGCTGGGTTAGATGCCATCTTCGGAGCCTGCACATAAACCACACGTGTCAAAATCCTGGCAGTTAGCTGCCAGGAAGTTTATAACCCAGGGAGAAACAGAAGACGAGTCTCCTGACATAACCACAGGATATTCTCACTTTCATAGAGCTTCAGAAGGAATACTGATGTTCGATGATGCAGTGCACCGGGAAAAAGTCAGAGGTCGTCGACCGCAGGCAGGGATAACCACGCATCTCAGGGCAATTTGAACCTTAGGAAAATATTACGAAGAGAAACAGACATAAGCAAGCCAACTCAAGCCGTTGCACAACAAGATAAGAGTTTAAGGGGAAAAAAAAAAGCTTTCTCTGCATGCAAGTAAACTGATACCCCGATGCCATAGGTTTAAAGATTCTTTTTCTTTAGTTTAGCAGCTTTGAGGGAAAATGCCACTCCCATCTATATATATTTTATGCATAATACTTCTGACACATTCCTTGCACTCAAGTAATTTTCTTCACAGAGGATAGGAACTGTGTGTTTATGTATTCAGAGGTACTAATGGCCTTAATAATTAATAAATATGGGAACAAATGCACAGAACAATTTCTTTCCACTTTGTTTTTTCCTAACATTTCCCTAGTGTATAATTTAGCACAGTTCTCAAAAGTGGAAATTCTGTGAAGTTGTTTAAATGCAGTACAGGTCTTCAGCCTTGAGTCTCACTAAAATAAAAAAATAAAAGTGAGGTAAAGGTAGAAAAATAATCTTGTATCAGCTTCTTTCTCAGGAAAATTCTCCACTTTAGTTCAGCCAAGGTTACCGACTTCTTTTTCCTCGGCCAAGATCAGTTTGCTTCAACCTCAACTGCGGAGGCAGAAATAAACAGCAAGCGATATACAGTACCAGTTTACAAAAAAGGGATGAATATCCATTTGTAACGCAGAACCAAGGCAGCACGTTTTTCATTTATAATCTGTAGCACAATGCAATTGATGTTTCTTCCTTGGAGAATGAAGTTATTTTCTTCTCACGAATGCTGTTCTTGGCTACCCAGGAAGGCACACGTGGAAGGACTGACCAGGAAGCGTGTGCCCTCCTGTTCACTGGCGTCTGAACTTCCCCTACATTCTCTGTACTTTTTGTGGCACCCTTTGTGAAGAGCTGCACCTCTGAGAAATTTGTTCTGTATAATAAGAGGAGATCAAGAAATTAAAGCCCCAACTGGAATCAAAGGACTTAAAGTAGTTGACCTCTGCTATGCATCCTATGCCCCAGAGTCTACTTAATGTCACATAACATCAGAAATAAAATACATATCCTAAAGGCTCAGTCACAGCTCTAACTCTCTAGAAACACAGCAGACAATGGAAGGAAGTTCAAACACTGTTATACTGTGTATACAAAAGCAATAGGTGTCCTTAAAAGAAAAAATGACGTTGAGGTCACCTTTTTATGGTGGTTGGTGCTGTTGGTATGTTTAAGCATCTCTTTAATATAGGTCAAAGGAGGCAGTGAATCTGCAGCATAGAGATGTAAGGAGTGCAACAGCTATGCCATAAAATGAAACACAAAACCTTGGCTTTATCTAGAGTACAAGGTTACATTAGAGGTTATCTGTGGCTGAATGAAACCAGAAGTATCAGATTTGGTTACTCATGAAGAAAAAAAATATTGAAATCTAGGACAAAACTAAAAAGCTTCAGAAAACACTTAAAAGACTGACAGATCTAGAATTAAATCTGGGCACATTGTTTAGCGTTAGCTCAAGATCTGCTCAGTCCATAACAAGGCTTCTAGCAGATGGATGGCAGCCTAATTCAGCAGACATTACTGAAAATTCAAAATGCCAGTAAAAAGGACAAGCCGGGTATGAAGCTCACATCCTCAGGATAATAAGGAATATGCATACAAAGCTCAAAATTGAAGTCAAGCAAAATAACACAAAAAAGCTTACATTCTGTGATAGCCAGCACAATCTAGGAAAACATGTCCTAAACATATGTAGAAAGAGAAGCAAAAAATCTAATACGTTGTGTCATTTTGCAAGGTTTTCCTGCACCAGCAGAGTGCACAACATCAAAAAGGAGATAATGACAGACTCATTATGTCTGATTAATTCCTCACAGGAATTGTACCAGCAAATGAATGGACTGTCAGGTAGAAAGGAAATGGGAAATGTATTGCTTCGTGCACTAGTGTCCAGCTTAAGACTAATGTATTGCCAGAATCACTGAGTTTCTAATAAAATGCTGTTAATAATAGAAGATAAGCAATTGGACCTAGATCTCATGGTGGTTAGCTTTTCCCACAGACATATAATATATTAATTAGACTATATGTCAATAAATTATAACAATGTCAAAAGAAAACAAAACAAAACATTTGGATTAAATGTAACTAATGTCCTTAGTCTTACTAAGGAGGCCACACTCAGAGGCAAAGGGAAAACAAAATAATTTAGGTTATTATGAAGACATCCTCACAGAGAATATAGAAGTCAACACAGAGTACAGAAAAGAGCTGGAGAAATTCAAGCACTTCACATTTCATGCCTCCAGGAAGGGAACGTGTTCCATTTCCTCCAAGGGAAGGAACACTCAGGGAACATGGCTGATGCCAAGGATTTTTCTTCACTGAATGCATTCCCAAAATCTTTCAGATATATCTGCAATAGCCTATTCTGAAAAACTTACGTATTTCATTTTTCCCTTTGAGAAAACACTAAATCATATTTTAAATTAATCCAATATTCTAATAAAATCTCCAAGGTTTAAAGGTGCAAGAAATTGCCGAGATAATGTGGTAATGACTGCAAAGTCTATTTTCCATTTTTTATATTACCGATGATTAATTTTGAATGGTCAAAGCATGCATATAGTGTGTACATTTCAGTGCCTTCAAGGCCGACACACTAAACAATTAAAAACTTTCAAATAAATACTCTTGCAAACTTGAAAGCTAAGCCATAAACTACATTACTAAGTTCACTGTTATTACAGCAGATTAATTACTCATGCAATAGCGTTTATGGGTGCACAGACAAAGACAATGCATCATCTCTACTAGCAGCAAATAGGAAGATCTGTATCTCCAAGAGAACTAATAATATTTACACTAAAAAATGCAGCAAGTTTTATAGCAGCTGAGAAAATAAATACAAATGGAAAGAGGCTTCATTATCTACTGTCTCAATTTATTCTTCAATCCAAATGTTTTTTACAGAATACTGGTATCCATTCTTAGGTATTAGGTATAAATGGACTATCAGAGCAGAGGAGACAAGTTTGCAGAGATGGGGATAATTATGGGGAGGATAGTCTCTTCATGCTAATAATTGTAAGAAGTTTCCTCTTTAGTCAAATTAATACAAATTTAACTATCAAACAGTGTGAGAGCCTCTCATCTGCATAAAAAGACAGCTAGTTTTTTAGATACAGTAGTTTGTGGTATGCTTTTGGCTCTCAGAGTGGATTTATATAAACAAAATAGGATTTATCCCTTGCACACATTCAAAATTAAAACTACTGAGAGACATGTGCTGGTATTTACTGATATCTGCTGATATCTATTGATATCTATCTACTGATATTTACTGGGTTTTATTATTATCAGTAGTGATCAAAACTCAACTCTTCCACACCATGTTTCTTAATCAACATGATTGCATCTTACACTGCCATCATTCATGCCTGCACAACCCTACCCAAGGCAACCAAGTTGTGTGAGCTTTGGGGATGAATACTTCAGGCTCTAGAACATTGACTGAATATCACATTAATACACATAACCACCACAAACAATGAAGTTTTTGTATCCAGAATGAAAGATCAAAACTAGTGATGAAATCATTAACATCACCATAGGTCATCATTATTTTTCTAAAAACTTGCAGGGATTTGGGTTTTTTTTGCTGTTGCTTCTCCCACACCGAAGTAACCAGCTGAGGCATCACTCAGGAATTAGGAACTCAGAGCTCATTTGGAAATGCCTCTGTTGAGCAGGGACCTAAGCTAGCTGCTGAAACCAATGAAGCTATCAATAAATCACACAGTTTTAGTTTGGCAACGAAAACCATGCCAGTCTTTCTTAAACATTAAGGGTGGAGACTCAAATTAGATCCAAAGTGGGAGTTTAATTCGAATCATCTACTAATTTTAAGAACTGCAACAAAAATTGACATGTTAACTGGCTGTAAGCTTTGTTTTGTGGCACATCTTGTTCAGAAACGTTGAGTCTCATGTCTCCTTTGTCTTCATCTTCTTCTGTTGTTCAGTCAGTTTGCATACAAGCTCTAAAAATGAATAAAGTCCCCATATGTTTGAACTTTAGCTGCATGGGACAGGATTTGTTGTCGGGAAACAGCAACTCCCTCTAGTGCCAAAGGAGCTTCCTCCTCAGCACACTAAGTTAATCTCCAGTGAAAGTCATTCTTTGCTGCTGATGTTGTGTTCTTGTTGTAAAGTTGACTTCAGGAGTCATCTGTTACCAGGTTTTGTTGAATCTTTGTTGAATCTGCTGGCACAAGTGTTAACAGGAACTAAAATTGCAAATTGCAAATCAGGACACTGGTGGGCATGGATGATTTTTTTTCTTTGAAGCAAATGATGTTAAGCACACTGAAAAACTTTGGTTTATGTACTCAGACCCTATCAGACCAGCACTACCGCTGGCTAGCTGCCATCTTCAAAAGCTGTTTCAGAACCCCTTGGCCTTTCACAATTTATGGCAAGTGTATGATTTCCAGCTGAACAAAAACATTGAAATCAGTCACAGTTACTCTGGATGCTAAGTTTGTCCTAGGTGTCAATACTCTGGAGGTTCATATGAGTCAACTCTACCACAGAATAACAAAACAGAAAGTTGGAACACCCTCATGGGAGTTTTTATCTTCTGCAGATAAGATAAATAAAGCCCTATGCCCTTGAGTTATGAACTAGCTGCAGCAAATCAGTTCCACGGGGGACATTCCATGCTGGCTTAGTATGCAGATAACAGAGTTTGGATGCTGCTGGTACTGTTAGACTGCACATAGTGTACACGAAGGTTACTGAGATTGTCACACTCGACGCAGAGGCTTTGCACACATTAGGATTGCCCAGCTTGCCTTGTGTTCTGAGGCGCAGCAATGGAACAGCACAAATGTACGTGGTAAAGGTGAAAAACGAGCCCACTGCTGGTGAGAAATAAGATTGCAGCTCATTACAGGCGACCAGAGGCAGCAGGGAAGCTGTCCTGCCTCCATCACAGAGAGGTGACGAGACCTTCCCTCCATCCTGAAGACACACTAAGCACTATGAGTGGAAAAGAGTAGTAGGAAATGGGGTTTATAGAAAAGATCTCATTAGACATTCCTGTTGCAATACTCTAAAATTTAGATAACCATCTGATGTCAATTTTTAAACCCTTATAGGTTCACTTATTGTGACCTATTATCAAGAAAAAGAATGAACACAGGTCATGACCAGCTGCTCTACAATCTTAAGGTCAGAAGCTGAGATACAAGCTGCCCCTCCTATAGTGAGACCACTTATAAAACATAAAATATATATGCCCTGTGCAGACCTATAGCAGCAAGGGATCGCTGTTGCAATGTGACGGGGATCTCTATAGTGCACAAGCTAAAATAGCGCTAAGTCAGTATACAGAGAATTAGGGTCTCTACAGTGCAGACAGCAGGGCTGAAGAAAGTAGAGCTAAGAGATGACATGTCCGTCCCAGCACAACTATTAAGTACAATTTGTTTTCTTACTACTGTAGCCTATACTATTTTCTCCTGGGATCACTGGCTCCCTGTGAGTCCCACATAGTAGAACCCCTGCAGATTGTATGGCTTTATATAATGCAACAGATATACCCACAACTTGGTCTCCATCAACAGCAAGCTTGACTTGGTATTCAGCTCAAAGGCTCACAAACTTCCTTCCTGCTATGAGCAACAACCAATTTTCAGAATGTCACCTGCTATTTAACTACGTAACTAGCCTCACTGCCCAGGTGGAGCTGTGGGATAACAGGATTCTCTTGAGTCTGTCAAGAATCTCAGGGTTTCTATGTCTATTATGTATTTTGTGTCTAATGAAAGATTGCCTGACATGGTTACTGGAGTTTTTACATTTTGCATGAAGAGTTAGTAAGCTGCTTTTCACTAAATACCACATTAGTTTTGCTTGGCATGTAGAGTGTATTTTTAATATATAACATGTTATAGATATAGATTTTGTTTATCCTATTTTATTTATTTTTAATGTGATCTCACATAATAATAGTTATTTGCTCTAATTCTACAACAAGTGAATAAGAAGGTGTTTTAACTTCCAGTCTTAAATAGTTTTGTAATCTGAAATAATCTGCTCTTTGTACATACCTTCTTTGTATGAGTGAGTCATGTATTAATTGTTACTTCTTATGACCCTAGTCCCTAATCCTGCATAACTTTACTCAAATAACCTGGCTCTGCGGCTGCTCAAATGAGTGAAGTCGGACAGGAACACAAGTAAATTGCCTTTCTGTGCAGGTGATATTTGTCCTCTTGTTAGTCTTACTCCTACTATCAGCGATGCAGGATCAGCAGAGGTGCATCCACATAACTAAGAAAACAGTTATGCTTTTGCTGTGCTAAAAGTGGATCTTAAATAAGCCTGTGTGATTACAGCTTTTAAAGCTACTGTAGAAAAATATTTCTAGCTTTAGCTGTCGGGAAACAGCAAGAATGAACTGTTCTGCAAAGGTGAGCCAAGAAAACAAGCCAGGATTGCAAGCAGATGGGAGCAAGGCCTTTCCTAAAAAGGGAGTAGTCCCACACCACCTGAGCAAGAAGACCAAAGCAGGTGTGGTGACAGTGGCCAGGTTCAGCCAAAAGTCCACCGGTGGCCAGACAACTCTGCAGATACCTGGCAGATCCAAGGTCAACCCAGGGAGACAAGTCAGGAAGGCAAGATCAGGGCTGGCAAGGTCCAAGGCCAGGCATTGCGTACACACGTCGTTCAGTCAGGAACTGACAGTAAGGCCTGAGCTGAAATGCAGCTCCTGAGCCAATAGGTGGAGTGTGCATGGATGGAAATGCGCATCCTGGTCCCATGTGAGGTTTCTTACAGCTCTTTCTCATGGCTTGGCTGTTTACAGAGCAGTTCGATCCAACGTTATGCAGTTGTGCCAAACCACAGTCACCTGTGAACAGAGGTGGCCAAAGCCTGGGAGATGGGGAAGGTGTTCCAAAGGAAGCTTATAGAGAAATATGGTTATAGGTTGGTCAAGGCAACTAGAGCCTGTGGGCTCACTGAGGGCCTTGGTGGCAGCTTAGTTTAAATGTTTTGTAAGAACTTTTTAGCTATTCATTTCCATTTTAAAAAGGAGTACTTTTCTCCTGTTTCTTACTCTGCTTGCTACGTCAAATGTTCATGAACACATACACACTGAG
The DNA here is from genome assembly GCA_013399365.1 of Pampusana beccarii. NCBI lineage: Eukaryota > Metazoa > Chordata > Aves > Columbiformes > Columbidae > Pampusana > Pampusana beccarii. Next base: position 263,424 of record VWYH01005404.1, on the reverse strand, counting down.
GCTCTCCTTTTGCTTAAAATGAACTAAGAGTAACTTTCTGATTTTAATACTTTACATTGAATGTTTTGCAGTGAATTTATGTTGTTTATTGTTTCACAATGTTTACATTGTAAAAAATGTGTTTCACAGTTCTCAGTTCAGTTTCTCATGATAGACAAGACAGTTCACTAATTTGTCCCCAAAAATGACAATGACATATAATCAAATTTGAATGCAATGAAAAAATCAATAATGGAACTGCATACAATTTCACACAGCCTGTGTCAATAAGAGCTATTAAACAGTAACAAACTGACTTTCAGAAATACCTATTGAGAGCATCAGCTAAGGATATTATTGATCTAGCAGAAATTACTGGACAAAATTATTTCTAAAATTCAGTCAATATACATATCTGCAATACCTTTATCTGAATATTTTCTTAAGACTGCATAAGACTGCATGTCTCATATATGGAGAGAAATTAAGACATGATATATCTAGGTCAACATGCACTGTGCCTCCACTGTCTCATTCCTTATTTTTGGAAATCCTAAACTTCGCATCTTGTTTTACTAAAAACTTGTAGTGAAAGCACTGAGACTGTCTTCCAGAATATTTTCAGTCTGCAAGTGTAGCTGATTGCCTGTTAAAATTCATTCTAGATGTAGCAAAAGTCCCTGGAGCACAGCAGAGAGAGACTGTAAGTGATCTATCCGGATTCCAGATCATTAGACAGTGCATCAGGTTCCATTATAGATGGCAGAACTGTGGGGTCACTTAGCTGTGCTTCCTGTCATGTGAATGTCAGTTACATCCATGAACTTTTGCTTCCATAATTCAAGTGACCAGCCAGTCATTTTACGTATTGACCAGCTAGAAATAGTTTTCACTTCAAGTCCAGACACTTCTTTACTATCACTTCCTTCACTGCAACATCTTATTGGGACCAAATGCCCCTCCAGAGTTGCCCAGTGTTAGCATGATGCTAGCACACAGCAGCGTACCTAACAATCCAAGAAACCTATAGTAGTAAACAGCAACACTAAGAAAGTCCTAACTATTGCTTGTTAAGAGCTTGCAAGCCTACTCAAAAGTCTCTTACCTTAAAATGTGGAGGCAATGACACCAACGAATGTGCAGCAGATCTGCAGTCATCTGTGGCATCACAGTCATAAAGAAAGAGACACCAACTATTTCACCTGAGTTAAAGCAGAGTTTTCCTAATTGCAGCATTCCATAGAATAGTGGTACATGCAGAGCAAGACCTGGTGTTCTCATAAACTGAGCACACTTATGTAGCAAGGACATTTGCCAGTGCAGTTCATCTAAAGATTGAGATTTTAATTTCATTGTGATTTTTTTTTTATTTTCAATTCAGTCCTCCTAAACCTCATTAATACACTGTATGTACTTGATAATAGCCCTGTGTAGCTATAGGAATACAGTTCTGTGGATTGGGGCTGCACAGTAGCAGGAGGCTCATTTTAGAGTTTTTTAAGAGGTCTGGTGACTGTGCTGTCTGGAAGACAGAGCAACTATGTGAGCAAGTCACCTTCAAAGCAGAACTTTGATGAGAGAGGGACACAGCTGCAATACGCACCACAGTGGAGGCACTGGTTAGGCTCTAGCAGTTGTAAGGCTCGCATCAGAGATATCGATCTATGCTTTGCAAATCCAACACTTTATCAAAGGTGGTTGCTAAACAGCAGGGAACCAGGCCTACATTCTTACACCATCACCATTCTCCTAGTTTCCAAAGACAAATGTCTTTGTTATTGTTTGCTTTGCAGAGGAAAGGTTAGAAAGAAACAATTCTCTGCGTGCCATCAGAACAGTTCAGTGAGTGAGATGAAGTCTAGTTCAACTTCAAGAAGATAAGAATTATAAGAATGGAAGACGGAAAATAAAGTAATGATTTGGGCCATCTGCACTTCAAAAAAAAAAAGGAAAAAAAATCCACGTATCTAGAGCAAAGCTTGCCTTTATTTTTTCTTTTGTAAGGAATATCTTTTAATACTGTTTATATATGGGAGCGAGCAATGACTGGCAATTCTCCTAAAAGTAGTTCTTCATTGCCTGAAGATTGTAGGCAAAAAACACTTACCTGACAGACACCCATATATCCCAAAATCAGTTTTGTGTATTGCCCTCAGCCCACAGAATTCTGTCTCTGTTTTATATTTAGACTCTGTATTCCAGAATACAAATCTAATAGCAGCAAATTGCTTAGTCAGACGTATGACTTCTTATGCTATGGGCTGAGACAGTTGTTCGACAAACTCTTTAAGCTAGGAAGAGCAAATAAACACAGCTAATTCTCCTATTTGTTTTTCCATTGGGACTGCACTAACAGCAACTTGTGTGTCACCACAAGGTAGGGGAAGAAAGTGCAGAAAGTGGAAAGGGCAACTGGAGGAGGATGGCCTTTTTACTGATCCAAAAGGTTTATCATGTTATGACCTTAAGTAATAATGATGTAACACGAAAGCTTAACTGAATTATTTGTAACAAATTACTATCAGTAATAGGTGACCTGAAAGAAGTACACCAAGCTGGGCAGGCAGAGGAAAAACAGTACCAGCAGAATTGGGAATATACATTGAGAAAGTCTTTATGAAGTTAAAATGAGCCACTTCTTTTCTAGATTTCTGCTTATCCCTTAAAATTTGTAATTTGTACTTGATCTAGGTTCCCAGCTAGATTAAAATTGTATTTACCTTCTAAGGCCTGCCAAAGTGCAATATGATCTCCAAGCAAAGCCGCAAACATTCTTCTTTGAGAACAGCAAGGTGATACATTTGGAAGACTAACTTATTTTGAAGGTGCCTGTCAACCTTGCGTAGTTGTCTAAAAATAGAGTACATTTGCCTCAATGTAAGGAAAAGTAAAATGGCTTTTAACCCTCACACGCTGTCCTTTCCTCATTAACTTTTTATTTTCAAAAATGCAGGATAGTCAGCCAAAGTAGAGCAGGACTAGGAAGTCTGAGGTGAGAATGGGCATAAATAGGAACTATTTGAATAAATGTGTGGAGAGCTGACAAAATAAGCACAGATAAGAGGTGGGAAAACAGGTTATGTCAAGAAAGGATGAGGAGGAATAGGGAGTGGAGTTGAAGGGAAAGAAGTCTGAGTGGGAGGAAAGGTAAAGTTTTTCTGCCTCTCAGCTTTTCCTGGCCTTAATGTGCATGGACGTTAGAGCTACCGAGCACTCACTGGCAATTAAAAACAAACAAAAGAACAAACAAACGAAAAACCACCACAAAACTAAAAGCCAAACCTAACTCCTTCCCATTCTGTGCAGCTTCAAAAAAGTCAAAGACTGTGGGACATGAAGAGCACTTTCTTAATCCTATTATTCAGTTACATCTATGTATGTCTGATTTAGGCAGGACCTCACCCTCATGTCTGTCTTTAAGGTGTTTTCAAAACTGAGGTGTCTTATGAAAATAATAATTAAATCTTAGTCTTCTTCCCTTTCAGCTGCGCTACCTAATCCATATCTATAGTTAGGCTAAAGAGTTTATACTACTGAAGAAGTCACATAGTTTTGCCAGTCCCACATTCGCACAATAGCATGTATATAAAAGATATTTGTACAAAATCACCACAATTTAGAATGACTCAAGATGTGTTTCAAGACCTTAATATGTTCTAGTGCAATAATTACCTTATTATATATAAACCAGATTCCTGTCTTTTGTACAGAACACTGACAATAAAATGAAAGGAAACTGCTATGTAATGCTTTTACAAATGTATCCTAAGAAAATGATTTTTTTATAATAATCTATTCAACGAGAAAATCAGCATAATAAGTGAAAATTTTCCAAGCAGGTAGTCAGGATTGTTTTCAGAAATTTGCAACTAAAGCTAAATATTTTAAACTATTGTAGCTACCCTGTATTTTCTAGTTGCCACATGTTTCTGCTTTGTACAGGACTCTTTGCAGCTATGGATTAGCACTAACATATCTTATTATCTCTGGGTACTGAGTTTTGAAAGGAGCTTGTCAGGTTTTGATAAATGCTTGGATGTCAGACAAATAGAGAACTTCCTAGAAAAAGAGAAACAGGCATCCTAGCAATATCTGGAATAGTTTAAATATATGAATGGATTAAGCTGTAAGTGCACTGACTCTGCATATAAGTAGTCTAGAACATGCAACTAGGGAATCTCAGAGCTTTATACTGCCCTTATATGAGTTGGGTTTGTTCCTCTTAATGGATGTTTAATCCATGCTGTCTTCTTCGTTAGCATGTGTGAACTCAAATGAAACACTGAAGAAAAATGGATCTATCTCTATTGACATTGGACCAAAAACTATTTAAATACAGAGGAAAACTGGAAAACAAGAACATTGATCTCTTTCTCTCCCATCCAAAAAAGTATTTTTATGTTCTTTATCAATTTTCCTTGATTTTTCTTTTTCTTTTTTATCTTTTTGTTTTTTTTTTTCTTTTTTTTTTTCCTCTTTTTCTTTTTTAGTGTAAAGGGATGATAGCTACCAAACCATCTGCTTTCTGACATGCGCTAGATGAAGTTGATATTGACTTAGTCTTTCTGTGTGCTGACAGATCAAGTCTGTCAAATCTTAGTGGTGGTTTACTAAACACAGATGCCTGCTTCACCTGTCAGAGGAGCTCATACTACTGCCAGAGCAAACCTGGCAGAAGGGAACACGTGCTCCTCTCTCAGCTGCTTCCATACAAAGTCTAGAATCTGAGGGCCTTAACATATATAATTCAGGCAAACAGTTGTTTGGCATGATCTATTAGAACCCATAGCTGTCTGTCACTTCCCTTTGGCTGGTTGCTGTATAAGGTTCAGGAGAAAGGAACATGCATGTGAGTATCTGTGACTTCAGCTCATTGATTGTACCTGGACTGTCACAGCTACATCGTGAGGATGTGCTCTTTCATGAAAGAAGCAGCTATTCTGATTTCCCTGAGATTACCTTTCAGATCGCCTTTCCTCCTAAGACATCTCATTCGCAATTTAAGATGCCAGACTCTGAACTCGAGCCACTAATATGGAGAAAGTAATTTCATCTGCCAACCTTGAGAAAAATATTAAAATCTCCAGCTGTGGTTGGTAAAGCCTGTTAGGATAGAAGGACAGCATCTTCAATCAGTACAGCTAGATTGACTGAACACCTCTGCCTGAGCCTGCAGGTGAGGCATAGAAGAACATTTTTGTGTTCTTGCTAAGATTAATAATCTGATAGCACTTGTTTTAACAGTAGAAAGGTTCTTTCTTCGCCGTTGTTTGCAATGGTTTTATTTAAAGGATTGGCCACTTCTTAGCTCAGATGCAGCCCAAATTAATCAATACTCTATTAATAGGTAAAAGTCGGTATTTGGAATGGTACAGGTAGCCTCTGCAATGTACTTCTGCAATGATTCTGAGGATTCTTCAATATGAGTATGTGCTTACATTAAATTTTGGCTCTTAACAGAGTTTGTATAAACTGTCGTATGAACAGTCTAATGAGGGTGCAGTATAGTTCATGGTGAAGATGTATGTTAAAGTTCACGTTGCAGGCTGCCAGTAAGACAATGACAATTCTGTGTAAAAGAAGTACACACACAACCTCAAAAAATGCTGCAGACTGATGGACCACAGCCTTCTAGACTGTTGAATGACTGTCTACTTTACGAGTAAATTTGCAGAAATTATCTTTTGTCTGTTTTTTTATATTTCTGATTTAGCTGGATAAAGACTTTTATATTTTCTGTCCAAATAGTAAAAATGATTCTGAAGTGCTTACATTTAATATGTGCTTTTGGGATCATTTTTATTCCCCTATTTCATTAAGTATTTAGACTCCAGTTACTTGTGTCCTTATTCAATTTCATAGGTCTAGCCTTTCCCTAATCACCCCAAAAAGTAAGCTGGATATTCTCAACTCTGGTCTCTGGATGCTTAAGGCAAGCACAAGCAAAACACTCTCCCATAGGACTCCAACAATAACAAGATGAGGGGTTTCTCCACATTAGGAAATTCTACCAGTGGAAATGAAGATACTAGTGGAAGCAGATTGAATTTATGTTTTCCCCCTTCGTCCCCCCCACTTCTGGTTTAGTTGAATGTGATAGCAAACCAGCAGGGGGGTAAATGAAAACCTTACTTTCAAACAGAAAGAACACCAGGTTCAGTTGTGAGGAGCCAAAAGGCAAATGAGCTGGTGCGTGTTTTCCTCTCATGTAGCCTCTAATTGAATAAGCATTTCAGGAACAGCTAGCACAATCAGGCCCCTTGCAAGACACTTAGAAAACATACGAGAAATTTGCCACAGCTCCCTATAATGGAAAGATCAAAAAGGTATTGTCTTGATACATAGTTTATTCTAATAAAGAAAGGCAGGCACCATCTTTGTACAGAGATAAGAGCATTGTATTCAAGTGCTTCAGGTTGTTATTAAATACAGCTAGAGACATCAGTAGAAATATACCTTTGACAAAAAGGTTTCTCACGGATGACTCAAAACCACCTTGTCAAACCAATAGCTCATCTGCATTTTTTTTTTTCCCCTGAGAAGCATGGGGGAGGGAGAACAATATGATTTTGACTAAACGCTGAGGGGAAAGGAATATTTTGGAACACTCATATTTCTGTCATTGAAATCCCCCTGGGAGTGACCAGCTCTGTTACTCGATACGCTACTTGCTCCACATCTGGGCACTTCGTGGACTTAACCTGAAGCAATTCAGCACTGCTCCAGCACTAGTGAAATGAATAAACAAACTTAACAGCAGAGTCAATGATACTGTTAAGGTGGCGTTCTTTATTGGCAGTGCTGGGGAACACTGATCATCCTCCTCCATGAGTGCTCCCGAGGACTGGATGCTCTTGTGTTGCTTATATTCATGTAATTATTACATATGCATTATAATTTTTGGAAATTTTGACATACAATAGATCTATACTAAGAAATAATCGATGATGTTAGTTATAATTGTTTAGTGTCTCCTTACATCTATTAATTATTAGTTAAGTGTAAACTAAGCACTCTGCTTCTAAACAATGTATTATTCAATCTTCTGTCTCCCTCTTGTCACGCACACAGAATCACAGAATGTTAGGGCTTGGAAGGGACCTCAAAAGATCATCAAGTCCAATCTCCCTGCTGGAGCAGGAACATGTAGATGAGCAGGAACACGTAGATGGACAGGAACATGTACAGGTGGGTTTTGAATGTCTCCAGAGAAGGAGACTCCACAACCCCCCTGGGCAGCCTGTTCCAGTGCTCTGGCACCCTCACTGAGAAGAAGTTTCTTCTCATATTT
>VWYH01005404.1:81458-255823 GCA_013399365.1 Pampusana beccarii | reverse complement strand
CCCGTCCGGGGCCGTTGCCGTCACCTCGCCCTCCATGGCGGGAGCACCTCTACCCCTCCACAGCCGCGGCAAGGCTGAGAGAATGAGCGGAGCGGAACTACACTTCCCAGCACGCCGCAGGGGCGGAGGGAGGCCATGCCGATCCCCTGCTGGCGGAGGCGGGAGGGGGAGCGTGAGGCGGGTCGCCTCAGAGCGCCCATGGCGGCGGCCGTTGGCCGGGGCGCGGGCGCTGCTGCCATGGCGCTCTCCGCGGGGCCGCTCAAGGTCTGCATCGTGGGCTCGGGGAACTGGTGAGTGCGGCGGGAGCCGCCATTGTGAGGGGCTGGCACCTCAGCGGCCCGATCTTCCCTGCGGCCGTGCTCTCCCCGGGCCTTGCGGTGGTTCCCGCAGCCGGAGGGTTTGGCGCCCTGGCCGCGCTCCCCTCAGAGGGGGTGGCGGTGAGGGCAGCCGCTCCAAGGTGCTGGTGGCGAAACGCGGTGTCGGCGGCAGCAGGGCTTGGGCTCTGTCGGGTTTTTAGGCGTGAGGGTGGGTTTGTCCAGCCCTCGGTGTCCCTGGGAGGCAGAGGTGCTGCCCTGAGGTAAACGGAGGGAGAGGCGGCAGAACCAAGCACCCTGTTTTTGGCGTGCTTGGAGGCACCCATCTGTTCCGTGAAGGAGTTATTTTAGGATATTTTTAACCTGGTATTTGTTGTGCGGTTTTTCCGATGTCAGGTGGCATAGACATGAAATATACTGTTGTTTTGTTTTGTTTTTTTTCCTTTTTCCAGCAGATCATTGCTAACTAAGCTTCTGTAACAAGTCTACTTCTCTCCAGAACTGTACAGGATGTTTCCAAAAGATGGCCCCAATTTGAAATTACACTAAGCGACTTTTTTTCTTGTGAGGATACATCAGAGGCTGTAGAGGATTCATAAAAAGGTTACTAAAACTTGATAACTCATCGAAGCGTTTCTAAATTTTTGTCTAATTGTTAACATGTTGCTACTGTGAAATATACTGCTTTGAAAGTGGGTTCGTCTTTTTGAAACACCCTGTAGTTTGGGGGTTCCTAAGTTATCTGTTTTCCAGGGTAGTTCAAAGAAGAGTTGTGAGGTGCTAGGTTATTTAAAATACCTTTTTTTTTCAAGTTGATTATGCTGAAACACCCCGAAGGCTTGAGACAAGGCTTTATTGCAGCATCAATCACTAGTTTATAATTAGACTTAAATAAACTTGCTGTTGTGTTCACTGAAAGCAATAGATTTGCTAATCATTGTCCAAGAGGAATATTAGGTTAATAATCTTTTGTCTAGCTTCAGTTTCTCCGTCATTCCTTATTGTTGTTTATACCCCAGGTCCCTATTTACAATGAATAAATTAACTACGCTGTATTATATAAATGTATCTTTAGAGTTTGTCACTTCAATTACTAATGCTAAGCATATTTTTTTTTTCTGATAACGTTTTTTAAGACATTAAATCTAAACTCAGTGGAGTTTGGTGTAGAGCAGGATACTGCATTTTGTTAAACAAAACTTACCTGTCTTTTGTCAAAGAGATCTTAGGCTTGTTGCTCACGCCCTACTCCCCCTGCCCCGTGCAGACAGCTTTTGGTGCTGTTTTGCATAGTTAAAAATACCGGCAACTGCAAGTTGTATTTTTCTTTGTGATGGCTTGTTGAGGGAATGGCTGACATTTCGGTGTAACTTATAAGATGAACAGGGAGATACTGTGCATTGCAATATACCTCAGAAGGAAACTATGCAGTTAGACCTATCTTTTAGCAGTATTGTTGCCATTCTTCAATACTTGAAATCTAGCAAAAACTTTTTACAGGAAGTTTGACTGCATTTCTATTTGATTCACTATGAAACACACTTGCAGAAGCAGAAGGATTAGTAGATGTTACCTACTAGCAATAACCAGATAATTGGATCAGGTGAATAAAAAGAAAAGCTTCTGCTTAACGTGATGGATATTTGCGTGGCAAAAAGCCCATATCCGCGGTGCTGAGAGAAACAGATAATGCTATTACCAGGCATCAGCTTTTTTTCTTTCTTCTGGGGATAACTGGATTCAAATAACTGATAGCTTATTTCCTGTGTGATAGCAATGTGCCAGGTTTGGGTTTTTTTCAGGAAAGCAGAAACCAAAGTAATAAAAAAATTTTAAATTGCAGATGATTTGACGTGCAACAGTTCTCCCATCTTCCCCCCACCCCCAACCCCCTAATGTTTCTGAAAACAATAATTCTTGGAGAGGTAGGTGATTTCTTCCTCGAAGTCCAAGGGATGACAGACAACAAACCCTGACTGCACAGAGCACTGTGATTTAATAGTATATGCCACCATTGAACTAAATAGGACTTAATTTGAATTGTGCACCTCTGTGCATACGTCTTTTTAACTGGGGTCTATGGTACTAAAGTAGAAGTGTTTAATGCTCGGAAGCAGGTAACTAGAAAGAAGTTGAAGCACTTATATGTGTCTTATTGATATGTTTGGGTTATATATTTTTGAAGCCTGGATTATGGGAATGTGTGACTGGTGTTGCCTAAATTGTAAGCATGTAAGTAGTTGAACTGAGTGGTGTTTGGCATCTTCAGCAGTTTGGAGACTGTGGGGTTTTGAGGTTCTGTGTGCAGTAATTCTGTCCCACAAGTGCCAGTAGCTGTATGGACGTCTTTGGCTTCTCACAGCCCTTTAACCCATATCTGGGATGAAAAAAAAAACACTGGAGGAGCTTGGCATGACAGCGACAGTTTAGAAGAGTTAAAGCAACCACTTTGGATGATAAACTACTTCCAGTCAGACTTGTTTGGTCGGTTTGCTACAGAGAAGGTCACCTTAATAATGAAGTTGACTTGGCAGGGGTCACTCAACACCTGATGGAAGATCATGGGACAGATGGCTCGCAAGGCATAGAAAAGCAGGAGCTGTGCTTTTTGCTGGCCTTGCCCACTTAGAGTTGCTCAGCTGGTGGGGGGTAAGTGATTGTATTAGGATCTTTAAGATAGGGGCTAAAATAAGCTTTCTTGAATGTGAAGAGAGCACTACTTGGGAATGTATCTTGGAGCCTCAGGATTCAAGGGCAGTGCCCAGATTCAGTTAAAACACTGAAAATGCTGCCTTGGATGTGTACTGTAGTGTGTTCTTCTGAGAACACTTCCAGGGTAGGTTAATAAGGTGCACGACCAGAATTTACACCTGTTTTGCCAGAATCAGTCCTTAAGTAATCTGATCGCTCAACTTGACCAGAAACTGTAGAGTTTGGGAAGAGAGGGGAGGTTACCAGGACAGAGGGGTTCATATACCTGGGAACTTGCTGTAGAAAAATGGGACGCAAAACTTGTGGCTTAACTGAGGTGGTTTATAGTGGCAGAGCTAGAGTGAATGATATTTGCACTTGCATATTGTGACCACCACCAGTGCTGGTATCAGGGCAAGTTCAGGAGTTTCTGGGGTTGTATTTCCCTTTTGAAGTGCTGAGGGGAAAGCAGACAAACTGTGACACAGGGTAGGAGTAAAAAGTGTATATGATTGTATTTGGGGATACCTTTGATACTCATTGCCAGGAAGAGAACTGCTGTTTGGCATGAAACTACCTTGTATTACTTGAATATTGTTAACCATCCCTCAGAGCATGTCAGGGTTAAGGTTTAGGAGGGAATCTTTCACTATGTTTTTTCTTGTGCAACTGAGCTTCTGCAGGCTCCGAGTCTTGCAACCTGGCTCACATTAGAACTGTTATTGCTAGGCATAAATTGGCAAGAATTCCCATTCCTTTGCCCTGTGATGTGTCAGGAGTACACAAGATGAGCCTGGCATTCCAATAAATTATTTCAGAGTACACACTGAGGAGTATTGGGACACAGAAGAGAATATAGACTTGCTTGTTGGGTTAACAGGTATGGGGAGCTGGTTATTTCACCTTGCATAGAGCAAACTAAGATTTGGTGTCAGTTGTTTGACCTTGCTTAATTCACTCCTGCAACAGTTGTTGCAACATAACAGAAAATGTGGAACCAGAGAAGCCAGTCAGGAGAATCTTCTTGAGCTCAGGAACTAAGGCTATACAAATCTCCACTTTTTTTTTTTTTTTTTTAATGCTACATTCAAAGGCTGAAAAAAGGACAGCTAAGGCATTTAGGTGGTAAATAGTAGTGGAATTAGTGTCTCATTCAAGCAGTACATGTTGCTAAACTTGATGCTGGCAAACTGAAAATCCCAGTCAGACGACTGCTGAATCAGTTATTTCTGTCTTTCAACACTGAATACACAGAATAGGTAGTGAAGTTCAAAACTGAAGACATTGATTTGTCAGGATCCAGACTTTGTACGTAAAACTGCAGTTGTAAATGTGCTTTTGTTCAAGGAACTCATAGCACTTTCTGAGGAACACATGCCTGTGTTGTGTTGAATGTGATTCCTACTGTTTGCGTAAATCTGAAATCTTGGGGTTGAGCTGGTGAGTTGTCTAACACTGCAGCAGAAACCGCTCTGTGTGCAGGCAGATCTAGAATATGAGCTTGATAAGAGATGGTTGACAATGGTAATTTCTGTATCACCTCCTGAACCCAGAGGAATTAGTAGTGTGTGAAGTGCTATTAGAGAAATAAATCCCAGTCTTTTAAGACTTATAGTTTTATGGTCTAACTGAAGAAAGTCTACTTAGGATACTGTAATTTTTTCTGCCGCTACTCAGAAAGTGACCTTAGGCCTGTGGTAGCACATCTTTAATATAGCACAATGAGTTGTGCCGTACTAAAAGCTCTTGGAGCACAATGAATCTGTTTGGTTTAGTTGCCAGCTATGAGTTTATTACAAGCAATGTCTATAATAAATTTAGGGGAGTGTGTGATTATAACTGGGTTTGTAAAGTTAAAGTGTTCTTACCCGCTAATAAAGCATGCAGTTTACATACAAACACACACGTAACCCTCAGATTGGTGACTGTGTATTTTTTTTTTTCACATCTTTCTAATTTTTTTTTGTCTCCTTAGTAGGTTATTAGTGATTATGAAGCTGCCTTCTTGACCCAGAAGAGGAAGTTAGGTTAACAGGCTTTATGAAATTGCATCTTTTCCTTCCATATAGCATTCAGGCTAGGAATGGAAGGTTGCATTTGTTCCACTTCTTGTATGTAGCTTCAGTAACTCTGTTTAATTTCATTGTTGCTTAGAGATTTGAGTAGTAAAATTGATCACCATCCTACAGGTTTCACTGTGTGCTGTTCTTTGGGAGAAAATGAGGCTAACAGCAATGGAATTGTCTGCCTGCAAATTCAGAGGATGCTGTTGCCACAGTTAAATTCTGTGAGGTTGGCAGCATAGCTATAAAGCTTAGAACTTACGTGAGATATAAATGCCTCTTGGCTTCAAATGCATATCAGTATTGTACGGCAATTGATGGGCCAGTCATCTTAGGAAAGAAAGCTTCCCATTTCTTAAAGGTGAAAATTATCAATTTAAAAAAATTGAGTATGTCACTTTTACCACTGCTTTAAAGATATAATCCATTTGATTTCTGGAAGTACAGTAACTCAAACTCTCACTGGATAGCAAATAAGCAGACAAAATAAATACGGACGTTTTCAGTAAATGCTTCAGTTCTACTTGCTCTAGATAAAATTGAGAGAAAGCAGCAGGTGTGAATGGCTGGTGTATTTTTCCACTTGCTTTACTAGATCTAAAATGGTACACAGTAACTGGGCCAATAACCTGTGAATTTCTGTTTATTTTAAAGAAAATTGGTTTCTTTTCCTAGAGCAAAATAATAATTTTTTCTGAATATTTTTGTTTTCTTTCCTGCAGGGGTTCTGCTGTTGCCAAAATAATAGGCAATAATGTGAAAAAAATGCAAAAGTTTTCTTCCACAGTGAAGATGTGGGTCTTTGAGGAGAATATTAATGGGAGAAAACTGACGGATATCATCAATAATGAACATGAAAATGTAAAATATCTCCCTGGATACAAGCTGCCCGATAATGTGGTAAGAATCAGAAGCTAAATTCTACTTATGGAGCAAAAGTAATATTGCTCATGCTGTGAATGGAGGTATAAATTTGTTTTAACACCTTTAGGTTTTATAATATTTCAAACTGTATGTTATTTTATTGTTGAGATCAGAGATTTAAACAAGTAAAATTATGCAATTATGCAGGTAGGTATATCCAATGCGCACTCTTTCTTTTTTTTTTCTGGTCTCGCTATCGTCTGTATGTTACTTCAGCTTCTGTATAGGGAAGCAAATAGGAAAACAAGGGCAAGATAAACAGGTCTGACTGTAGCCATTAAAAAAAAAATAGCCTCAACTTTGGAAAGGAGCTGGCTGGTCAGTGAGAATTGAAGGGATTTCAAGTACTCTGAAACTCTTAGAAAGTATTAGAGGATGAGAATCAGAATATTTCTCAAACAAACTGACAGCTGTTTGCAGTTTATCTGGTTCTCAGTTGCATTTCAACTGTATGCGGTCAGATCAGTGTTTTGGATGTAACACTGCCAGGGCAGAACAGTGGGATTCCACATCTATCCTGTGTTGGTGTAATATGATGCAGGGTGGGCAGGTGGTAACTCTTGCCCCAAAAACATTATGGGAAGAGACTGCAGCACCTGACACTTCACTAGGGATTTTGGGCAGGAAAATCATGAATTGCTGTGCATTGAGTTTTCTCTTAAAAAGTAGTGCTGAAATCCCATTTCCCCAGCCTTCAGCAAGTGTGGTGTTTCTGCTGTCCACTACCTGATCATTTAAGTTTGTTCTGTTTATCAATAGGTTGAACTTATTGCTACATTTTAAACATGAGCCTTATTTTCAGGTGGTCATCAAGTGTTAGGAGAAGTGGAGTTTGGCAAGTGACTTTAAAGTTGCCTTCTTAATGGGTAAACAAAGTCTATGAGTACAGAGAAAGAGAATATAAACCAGTAGGTCTAAGAGGCCTGGAGAAGAAATTTGCATAAGGAATGAAGTAAAGGAACTACTTTTCTGCATGCAATAATTTATCAAAAATCTTAATTATTTTGTCAAAAAGGAGGCAGCTTCTTATTTTATACTTTCTTGTTTGAATGTTATGGAACATTTTTAATTTTTGTTGCACTAACCATGATTGTTGCTGTGAAGATGCTCCTTTCAAGACATAAAACAGATTGTTTGAAAGCTTAAATTCTTTTGCTTTTCTGAGAAGTTTATGTTACTGTTTATTTTCAGTGGTGAAGCACAGTAGTTTGTTGCATTCAGTATAAGACCAAAATGTGCTTTTACTTACCAGATGACATTTGTGTGTAGTGTTAATTTTGAGAAGTTATGTGGCCTTTCTCTCCCATAACTACGCAGGTTGCTATCCCAAACCTTAATGAAGCTGTACAGGATGCAGACTTGCTGGTTTTTGTCATTCCTCATCAGTTCATTCATAAAGTCTGCGATGAAATCACAGGACGAGTACCCAAGAAAGCGCTCGGTATAACTCTCATAAAGGTATAATAAATACTGTGCATTAATAACTGAGAATGTGTCATGGAATCTTGTAGAGCAAGATGGCTTGATATTTTGATATGCAAAGTCTCTTTGCATTCTTCATTTGATTGTTCCATTAAACTTTTCTAGATGCAAGACTGGAATTTGTCTCAGTCATTAATGAGTTGTTATGCGGTGTTTTATTTTACACTAGTGCTTGCAGGAGGAGGAAAATGAGGCTGTTCGCAAGACTTTTAAAGAGAGAGAGAGAATGTTTTGCACCATGAAGCTTTCCAGTCTTTTGTTGTTTCCAAACGCATCATTAGATGAAGAACAGAGCACAAGCATAATGCTCTGATTGTCACCGCACATCCCACACGCTGAGTTGATCATTTTAAGAACTGCTGAGAGAATTTCATGTGACTCAGAGGATAGTGCTCTTGTTCATGTCAAATATGTTGCAATGAGAGTCTGTTCAGCATGGCTCAAAGAGACTGTTTGAGCATAGGAAACAGAGAGGTGCAGCATTTCACTGGACTGTTTGTAGTTTTGGTGGCAAGAGGATTTTTAAATGTGGGTGGCCTCCTTTTTTTTTTTTTTTTTTTCCGTGTGTGTTTAACTGCAAAGAATAAGGTATTCCCACAAGATTTGGAACGTTCTGTTTTGTTGTTGCTTTGTACTTAGTTGAGAGTAGGCTATTTTCTCAGCACACATTCCCCTGTCTACTGTAATTTTTGGAAAACAGTACGTTTTGCGGATCTATGCTTGAACAAAACCCCACCATCACTGCTTACTGCTATTTTGTCTCTTTAGTTTGGCTAACTAAGACCATCAAATCTGTATTTTTTTTACCAATGCTGACATAATATCTTGCTGAGATGTATGACAAAGTAATGCTTCCCAAGTGCACTTGCTACATTTTGTAGAAAAACTTTTCATATTGTAGAAGGATAGAATAAAGCAATGTTAAAAGAGCTGAACACATAGTATCAAAACCACACAACTGTCCTAGATGCCTTTAAGTTTATTGCTTTGAAGTTCTCTATTTGTGCCTTTTTCTTCTGTAAGCTCAAGATAAACTTTATTCTCCCTTAATTTGCTAAATGTGGTTTATGTTCTTGCATCCTTAGTGGTAAAAATAACTCTAATGAAATTGATGGAGTGAATGAAGGTTACGTCAGCGTATCTATATTCCCTTGGGATTACTGCTGTGGGTATTGGCTACCAGTGCTTTAACATAGTGTTAATTAACGGCTACTAAAAAAAAAAAAAAAAAAATCCAAACCACAAACAAACAAACTCCAACAAAACAAAAAGCCCATACTTAGTGTAGTGTAAGTAAAACAGTGACACCTGCCACGCAAAGCAGAGTTGGTTATTAGGCAACTTCCCTTGGGACACTGCATCAGTAAGTGGTCTTTTGGAAGAACTGGTGTGAGGTCCCTTTAAATTTTTGGTAGAAATTGTGTGAAGTCCCTTTAATTTTTTTTTTTTTTTTCAGGGGAATGCAAAGTACATGTTAGCTTTCATGAAAAGGCATAGCTGCATCCTGTAAAGTATTATGTAAGAAGAAAGGACAGAGACTTAACACAACAGTAGCAGAGGCAGGAATGCATTCTTTCCTCTAATTTTGCAGCTTCTTTATGCATGCTCTTTTCATCAAAGTCGTATTTTTAGTGGTCTCATTATGCTCAACACTAATGCTATTAAAGTGGCTTGTGTTAACTTGGGCAGTTAAAGTGCAGCTCTGCTCTGAAAAATATCATTAGTGGGACATCTTGTTTCTGTGCTTTCTAAATTGTTTGGCAAGTTATCAGCATATCATCTTTTAGTTTGTTTATCTATTTATTTATTTGACAGTCTAATCTTCAAGCAGAGCTTAATGTCCGATAATAAAACTCAGTCTTTGGGAAATAAATACATTTGTCTGATGGTTGACCTGCATTCCCATTGCAACATTTGCAGCTGTGTTATTTCAAATAAGTTCTGATCACTGGTGTCTATGGAAACCTAAAAAATCATTATGTGGGTGTGGGGCAGGAAATGGATACAACTTAGAAGGCAGTACAGCAGTGAGCACAGGCAGCAGAATAGGCGGAGATCACTCAAAATACTCTTCAGGCAGCCTCAACATCAATCTTATTTTCATCTACCTATATAGAGGCCCCAGGAATTGCTCTGGTACGTGTGTTAGGACGCAAGCGGTAATACCTCAGGATTGGATTTGTGTTACCTGGGCATCATTGCTGCTCAGTGGAAATTGCCACGTGGGATCCTTGTTTTTTGGGGGAGGGAGGCGTGTTTGCTTTTTCTCCTGTTGTCTTGTCATTCAGTATTGGATTTAACTCTACAAGAAACAGCTGCAGCTCTCGTTGACTTTGTCAGAAGTGCATCTGTTTCACAGGGGGCTGAATTTGGCACCTAAGCCTGTCTGATCTCCTTTCACTTGGATGAATAATTGTTGTGTACATATGCACATTTTTGGAGTTGTTCCCAATGTGTGCGTGCTTTTCTGTTTATTAATTGCCTACTTAGGATAAGGGGTCTTACAGTTATTTTCTGGGGACGTTTTTGACACTGAGGGAAAAATACAACATGTATATGTCTGCTTGCTTTCATATTCTTTCTGTATGGCTCATTAAAGATGAGAAAGCAGAGCTGTGGATTAAATGATATATATTGAAAAATAATGCAGAAATCCAAGCACTGTTGTCTGTAGTTTAGTTGGCTGGTTTTATACAGGCATTTCTGCATGTCTCTTGATTGCACCATGTTATTTAAGGAATAACACCTCTGCTCTGTGGAAATACAAATGACCACTTGCCTGCAGTGTCACTATGGCCAACATACAAGTGTGTGTATGTGTATCTGGAAGTACTAGAGGATAACACTGCCTTTTTGCCTTTATGTCACAAATCCAAATTACCAATCCCCAAAAGTACCAAATCGCCCACATTAAAAACCAGTACTGTATAAAAGGTGGTATAGTGCAGGAAAGAAAGACCATTTCAGTAGGTTGTCTGCCATGCCGCTGTTCCAAAAACTCAAAAGGAGTCTGCATCTAGCCGGCTAGGAGGAAAGGGTTTTGTGAGAAGAAAGTGGTCTCATTTGGAGTTCTTGGTTCGGGCAATTCAGGGTACCCGACGCTCTTCTCCATTGCAGCGTTGATCTTTTCTAAGGTCCTATTTCTGCCCCTACTTTAATGCTTTGTAAAGAGTGCATTATAAATACGGATTAAAATATCTCCAGAAGTTAAATTATTCTTCGTTGTTCAGCTTTCTACATATCTGTGAATGACTGGTCCATTTATAGTAGTATTCAAAATTATTAAACTGGGTTTCGCTAGTAAACTGTTGTTGGTATTATATACAAAGGAATCTGTCTCTGATATGTCAGTTCAGATACCTCGTCACAGAACAAGTTATTGGGATGCCACTTTTTGAGTTTTGATGCAATTTTAAATCCAAGTACAGACCTGATTCACAACTAACGGATTGGTGATTCTTCAGTGGTATCAGTAAGGATACAATGATAGTAAGCAGCTTTGATTCTGAACTGACAAAGCTGAATTTCAGCACTTCGTAGAATCAGGGCTTTGATCGGGAATGGAATAAAAACTGTTAACATCATCTAGACCATGGGTGTTAAACTCATTTTCACTGGCGATCACATCAGTCTTACAGTCGCCTTCAAAGGGCCAAATATAATTTTAGGACTGTGTAAATGTAACTACTCCTAGAGTTTTGTCCTAATTCTTAAGGTGCTATCGCCTATGAAAAACAGAAAGCTTGGAGAGGTCACAAGAGCAGTGGAAGTTTCACTGGTAGCAAATCTGTCAGCTTTGGTCTCTCTCTGAGCAGGCCTTGTTGTAGTTCTCACCCACAGACAAGACTAATTATGATGTGCTTTTTTCTCTACTGTGTCTAACGAATGGCTTTTTAGTAATTCCATTTAATGTTGACTGCAGGGAATAGATGAAGGCCCGGAGGGACTCAAACTGATCTCTGATATTATTCGAGAGAAGATGGGAATAGACATCAGTGTGCTGATGGGAGCTAACATTGCCAATGAGGTGGCAGCAGAGAAATTCTGTGAAACCACAATAGGTACTGTTCCAAGTAATAAGAATATTTAAAACATGTTCCTGTCTTCACAGTTGCACACCAAGAAGCTCATAGTTTTTATCATTAGCTGGTTGTTATCAGAAACTGTTGGGTTCTTTATATTTCAATGTTTAATTTCCTAGAATGGTTACACTTTTAAAAGAACTAGAACAATACTGTGAATATAGGGAGAGGGACGAGTACAATTTTACCTAGTCTCAGTATAGTTGTGACCTTAGCAGGTGAAATACTAAGTGTGCTTTAGTATACATAACATAGGACTTTATTTCCACATAACAAAGGACTTTATTACTGTGCTTAAGATTTTTCCTGGGTCTGCATGGCTTTATATGGATAAATGATTATGTATTCTGTACCTCACCTTAGGCATTATGGTCACAGATGGTACCTTTATGCATGTTCGGGTTGTTTTTTTTTCTTTAAGGTATCATTATCTTATTTTAATTTCTCAAAATAATTAGTTCCCCCAAAAGCTAGACATGGTTTTAATTGTGTATAGATGTCTGCACACCTTTGCAGCACAAAGATGTGCATAGTCCTGAATTTCACAGTGTCTAGCTGGGGTAGGGGGTATATTCGTACGTGTAGTCATACATAATGGCACAGAGTTCATGTTATTTTTTCAGAATTATTTTTTACAGTTTTGTGTACTTTTAGCTTTTTAACCTCTCATTAACAGCTTTTCCATTGAACCTATTTTTGAGTGGTTGAATTACCTCTTAGTGCTTAGAAATATTTGTCAGTGGCAGCACGCTCAATTACTAAAGCATCCTTGACATGTATTCATCAGTAGGTGTTTTTCTGGAGTGCAGGGCTTAAAAGTAATTAGTAGAATTGCACCTGCTATATTTTTAATTCACTTTTGTTTTATTATTAACTGGGTGTTTTTTTTAAGGAGAATGATTTAAAAAAGAGTATAGATAATTAATTGAATTGTTATTTAGAATCTATTGCTGAGCAGACAATGAATTATGAAGAAGTCCAGAATAACTCAGTGCAGAGCTTTTAAGTGCAATGTAGACATGTCTTTAGTCACTTAAAACAGGAGTCTGTTTAGGATGAAGATAGAACAACCTTGTCTCTGCGTTTAAATATTTTGACCCAAATAAATTATTCACTTTTTAGCCTGCCTTTCTCTCTCTCAACAGGCAGCAAAATCCTGGAAAATGGCCTGCTTTTTAAAGAACTTCTGCAGACTCCAAACTTCCGAATAACTGTAGTAGATGATGCAGATACAGTTGAGCTTTGTGGTGCTCTGAAGGTAAGATTAACAGGCTGCAGTTGTTACACAGATGGAACAGTGATCCTTGTAGAGAAAAGAGGTTATTTTCATTTAAAGAATTAAGTTTGTTGTACTTTATATAATTTATAAAACTGCTATGTAACATTTCCAGAACAAACAGCTGGGAAATTAGGGAGCAACACGTTCTGATAATTTGGTTTTAGACCTTCATCTCACCATCTCCCATGTTCTCTTTCTACATCTTTCACTTAGTGTACACACAGTCATGAAAGAAGTGTTGATTTCATCTAACTGATCAACATCTTTCTAAATCCATTTTAGTTCCCTTTTGCTTTTTGCAACAGTGTGCTCACAAAAAGAAAGGGAGAAAGAAGTTGGCATTAATCCTTTGTGTGGGTTGAAAAATTATTCCCCTCTTCATTGTCTTACATATCGTGAGCACTCTTGTGTTTTCTATTTTGTGGGCATACACTGCACGAGGTTCATGTGGATAATGACATACAGAAATGACTTGAATAGGAAAAAAATATTTCAGGCAGTTATTCATCTGGAATTTTTTTGGTAACAGAATTGATGCTGGCAGGAAGCAAAAGCTAGCTTAAACATACTGCTATTTTTTCTCAGATTAATTTACGGACCATTTGTAAACAGAAGGCATTAGTCACTTGGCACCCTGGCCAATACTACCGTAGTTCACATTATCTGATAACTATCTTGGAAGCATTTCTAATAGGTGTGATAGTTTAGTACATAATTTGACTTTTTTGGTTTTTTACTTTTCTGATAATTGTTTTGTATTACTTTTTTTTTTTTTTCTCTGTTGAACTACGTGTAAACTACACTATTAACTTGCAAAGCTACCAAGCCAATGAATGATGTCTTTATGCTAAGGAGTTCCGATTCCTGCTCAGTGGGAGGTACATTGATAGTTATAATAACATAATTTTTGGCATACTGGTTTTCTTGATAATTTTGAGAGATGTCATATTGGAAGTCCTGAGAAGGAGGCGGTCACGGGGCTATGCACTGGGCTAATGGGATACACTTTGGTGTAACATGCTTTGGAATTATTGTACTTATAGCAATTTCTCAAAATTGTGGAGCTCATCATTTGGCTCCACAGACATTGCTTCAAAATGCTATGGTGATGTGGGAGGTTAGCAGGAAGGAAACTCCTTGTGTATAGACCCATAAAATCAGTGAAAAAGTTTTACAGATTTATTTTTCTTTGAAATCTGCTTGGCCTGATAGTTTTTGGCTAACTTGATTGATAGAGGAGTTCTGTCTCAGGTGACTTTTATTCCAGACAAATCTTGTGAAAAGGTGGTAGAGATGAGTGTGCCCATCAAACTGAGCAGCTAGTCAGCAGCCACTCAAACTCCACTGTAAAGGTCCAAGTAGGCAAGATACCAGTTATCTCTTTCGAAGTGCAGAAAAATTTAGATAAATTGTTGTTCTTGACTTGCAAAGATAGTGAGGTGAAACTTGTGTATTTTCTTCATAGCCTTGTTTTGTTCTTCTCTCATGCTTCATTATTCACCATGCATCCTGCAGACTGAAGTCTCTAGCTGCATTTCTAAAAAGCTGTATATATTCTGTATGCTATGGTCATTTGGTTTTGATTGCAGTACATTTTGTTGAGTTGAGACTTCCAAAGAAATGCATGGTATGAACTCTGAACAAGGAGTGAATTAAGGATAGATTAACTTGTTTAAAAATACTATGGATTTCTTGCCTGATTAAAAGGCCTGAACTGGTATAAATGACATAGATCAGCCATGCTAGTATAGGTGATGTGTTTTAAACATATGGTCTTCCTTAATCTCAAATAAATTTTATTAAAATAATATTTTTTAAAGTAGTTTTTAATTTAAAACACTTTCTAGTTTAATCTTAAATCTTATGCTCACAGCTGCTTTTAGCTCGAACATTGCAAAATTTTATTAATGGATTGGGAGCATATGTGCCTCTGGAAGATAATAAAGAAACTAAAATTAAGCAGACGGGTTTGTTTTTATTGCCGGTGCAAAATGCAAAGCTCAGATGTGAATAGTGAACTGTAAACTTGAGCTTTTTTTCTTGGAAGGTGTACATTCTTATTATTAGGAGAATTGTTTGCTAACAGTAGCAAAAGCACTTTTTAATGATTAATCTGATAATTGTTGTAATGAAAAATGTGAAAAATAAGCATCTTCTCATGTGATTGTTTTTAGGGAAAAATCTGAAGTACAGCTTCTGTCATCTGACAGTTACTTTCTTAAACTTGGAAAGTTCCTTCATGAAAAAATAGTAAAAATTGTCATTATTTGACTTGCTGGAAGGAGGAAATTCCTACTGCAGAAGATGACAGTGTCATGTTGTGTGAAGAGACAGGTATAGAAAGAGAAGTTCCACTTTTTCTGTAGCAGCACCAGTTCAAAACGTCAGCAGTGTCACTGTAAACTGCAGCTTAGAGGACAGAAGTAAGCAGGCACATATGCCAGTCCAGACTGTCTTTTTGGATGTGGAAATAGTAAAAGCAACTCTTGTAGTGGTATTTAAAGCATGAGAAATAGTACACTATGAGAAATATTATATTCTCCCAGCTTCTGCATTTTTCTATAAATACCACCTTGGGAAAAGGAGACTTTTCTGGTATTTCTGGCATAATAGACTAGATCTTGTTAGAAATCTATACTTACCTCACTCTTTTATTTCCGAAAGCCTTTCTAAGCAGAAAAGATTTTTAATGTGGATGGTTGGAAAAAAATACAGAACGGTAACAGCGTGCTCTGAGCACAGCTTTCCCTTGCAATAATGCTATAATAATTTTTGATTTGACATTTGGTTTTTGAAGCATATTTGAATTCAGACTGTAATAATAGGTATTGCAGCTGGTTGATCATGAAAGAACATGTGCTTGATTGCTATTTATATGCATAGAAATGCATAGATATATTGAATATCCACTTCATTTACTGTATTTGTTTTTTGTAACAATTGGCTGATGAAGATGTACTGAAGTACAGAAATCAGTGCAGTGAAATTGCCGTCTTGCGTCAGCTTGGAGGCTGGCTGAACAGGCAATGGCTGTCACTTGACAAAATTTGATGATACTGAGGAAAAAAAGCTGTCTATGGTTACTTGTTTGCTACAGGAACAAAAACTGCTTTGCGTGTTCTTCACTATTGGGATTTTTTTCTTTCGAGAACTGAAGCACATTTCACATTTATTTGTTGACCTTTTTTAAGGTTTGAGGTCAGATATTTAACAAACTTCTGATTTGGATAGTTCAGTTTCAGGGTGTCCAGTTGGCTTTAGAGGCAGTCTGACCCCACCAACAAGTTCCAGCTGCCATTCATCAGACAATGAAGGGACCTTCCTAGGAAGTACTTAAAGGTTATGCCAGCGCTGTAAGAGCAGTATGTGCAGGTATGCAGACATAAGGATGTGCTCCTGGATGCTGATGGATGTGATACTGCAGAGTAGCACAGATCCGAAGTCATCATCGCTGAGGTGTTCTCAGAGTCTGTAGTGCCTGTGTCAGAGTGTGGTCTTACAATCTAACTGCACGGACGTGAGGCAAGACAGAGCTGGTGTATGAACCTCGCAGCATAGTTGAGAGGCAATTTAAACATCGGTAGCAGCGTACTTGGGTGTAAACTGTACTGGAATCACTTACCCAGTGCAGCAGTGACAGGGATGAATGTCAGGGAAGGAGAAACGAGAATCTAATCTCTGTATACAGCAAAACGGCTGTGCTCCAGCTGCCTGATGTATTTGTTCAGGGATCTGGAGAGTTGCAGCAGCCAAGGATGGAGGCAGAGGTGACAGTGACTGTAGGAAGGAGAAGGAGCAGCAGTTGTGGTTGCCTTTGAGGTTGCTTCAGGCACATCTCTAAATCTTAGGGCTCCAGCTTAGCCTTAGGCAAAGAAGAAAGAAGTATAATAATGCTTTATTGTTTACCAGGTTGTGTAACCCAGCATTGTTGCTTACGAGGGTGGTCCTGCAAAGTGTGTTTGTGGCAGTTGCTGTTGGATAGACAGTCTAGGTACTGAAGAAGTTGATTGTGGTAATTACTCTTTCTCAAGATTAAGTTGAAATTCAACTCATTATTTACTTTCAAGTTTGCCTGGAGCAAGCAAGCAGTTTCTGCTTAACCTCTCTGACAGTCCTCCTGATACTGTCTTTGGTTTGTTGAATCTTAATTTGACCTCTCTCAGCCATGATGTGAAGCAAGGAGCTTCTCCAAGTTCGTGTGCAAGTAGGAGGGAAAGCAGGCTGTCCTGAGCTGTGACATTACCTTAAGGAAGGCTGGATGTCCCAGGTCAATTAACATTTCTGCTTAGTTCTCTAGTGATCCATTTAATTATGGAGAGGTAATGGTTGCCTCAGAAATGGCCTCTGAAGCTGTCTTCACGAGCACTCCACAAATTTACTGTAAATGGAGTAGGACTGTAAATCGGATATTTCTGAGCACTGACTATGTAAGAGAACAATGTCAGCAAAGTCTGCGGACTTGTTAACCTTGGTTCCTTGGTCAACTATTAGCCTTGCATTTGTCACCTCTGGCATGTTTGCAGCAGGTCAAGCAAGTAAAAGACATTTTTCTCACTTGCTCTGACACATACTGTGAGCACTGCCTGACATCAACATTTATTTTCTGGAGTACAGATTCACTCTCTTGGTGATAGAATGAGTCCAGTCCTTGCTCATGTTCTAGAATAACTAGGACTAAGACTAACGCCTGCTTCTGGATACCAGAACAGCTAAAGACTCACCTCTTAGTGCACAGTGTTTTAGTAGTTTAAAACCATATGCAATATAAAAAATCCCGTGTATCTTGCTTACAGGATGCATGCTTTCATGAAAAAGCTGTTAATGCTGAGATGGGGGAAATGTGCTTGCTCAAGCATGAAGTGGTTTTCAGAGTTCTGAATCCCTCAGGCCAAGAGGAATGCTGTGTTGCAGTGATTTCGGGGTTGTTGTGACAGTACTTTTGAACCTTCGGAACAATAGGTTTGTCTGTAGGCTGAAGTCACCATTGCTTATTGGGCCCTCAGACCCCCATGTTGTGTATGCAGATGCAGTCAGTGGTTGAGCTCATGGAAACGTGGGCTCTCTCCTCGTGCACAAATGTATACCCATTGCATTTGCAGAAACGTTTGTAACTTGAGGTGTAGGCTTTGGTAGTGGCAATGTCCAGGATCACCCATACCAGATATAGAAAGATGTTTTGGCCAGATAGGCGATTCTCCCCCTGCCCCAAGTCTGCTTCCCAGAGGATCACTGTAGCGCTAGTGCCATTAGGCTCTCGTGTCTTAATTTGTATTTTGCTTACGCATCTTCCTGAAACAAACTTGACTTAGTGCCTGCACCCAGAGATCGCAAGTACCAAGCTGCCTATTTTGATTTTGTTTTGGACAGAAAGATTGCTCAGTCTCAAGTTTTGTGAGATTTTTTTGTTGTTTTGTTTTTAAAAGGACTGGCTCATCTTTCAGTAAGGTGTAACTTTCAATGTGGTATAATTCAATTCTGTATAGTACATTAGACACAAGAGAGAGATTCTTCAAGAATTTAAATGCAGCCAGATGGTACAGCTTGTAAATTCATAGTCGTGGCCTCAGGCTTATGCAGAACCAGGATATAACAGTCTCCTAGGTGTGGGTGGGTATCTAGAGCATAATCAGTTGTCTTGTTTCCTCATTATTTGCAAACTATGTGTAAGAACATACAATGGGGACATTGTACAAATGAGGAGCTTAGTGTTTCAGAGTTAGACTTGGAACTTTCCTTCTTCCCTACCCCTTTTCTTAGAAGTAACTAGTCTTGGTATGGCTTAAAACGATATTTCTGTTGCTCCAAAGACAAACATTGCAAAAGGCAGAAGTAGACAACAAAATACCATAGGCCAAATCATACTGTAAATTGTGATCAGGTAGGCTGCTTGAAAGTAGGAAGGAAAGTCAAAGCAGGCAAAGTTGGAGGGAAGGGGAAGCTTTAGTTTTGGAGTGTTCAAGAAGTACATGGAAAAAGCCCAAAGGTTGTTCAAAAATATTTTTGTTTTTAGCTGAGCACTAAACACTTCCAGACTTCACGTAGGTGTAAATTGCAGTTAAATGGGTCATCCCATCTGAAAACTTCTTAAATATGTGTTTGACTTCCTCTTGCTTTGCCACCAAATGAACAAATATTGCTTTGGGAGAGGTGGCTGATCAAAACATACCTTGACTGAATGAATCATCACAGCCAAGATGATCTAAAGTAACAGCTTTGAAAGTCTGATCATCTTTTGTTGCTTCAGGTCTGATGTTGAGATATCTGTCTGCAATTTTTAAGGTAATCTTTAGACCTCGGCTAGTTGTTCAAAAAGCAGTAACTCATCTTCTGACCTCATTTGATTGAGAGTCACCTAGCCACAATTGGCCACACAGCACTGCAGCTGCCTGCAGTTTTTTGTTCTGACAGTCCAAAAAACAAAGCAAAACCAGCTGTTAACCAGCTTGTTGCTTTTGTTAGCAGCTTTGGACTGTTGCTGTTTCTTCAGCAACAGTTAAAGTTGGTTTGATTGGTTGTTTTTTTTTCCCTGCATGAGGTGCCATAATGTTGGTTTTCCTGTGGTTTCTTGTTGAGGTCACTGCTGCTGTTGTTGCATGCAGAAAGGTGTTACTACATCTATTGCTTCATTGTTTGTTTTATTGGTGCATCAGAATGCCACCTCTTGAAGTGTTTTGGTTTTTGGTAGGTTTGGGGTTTGGTTTTTTTTTGGTGGGGGCAAGCTAACCATGGCTAGTGTCTGACCCCCAGGCCAGAAAATAGCTTTTATAGTCACTTCACTGAAACATGTCTCAACTAATGTCTATATTTGTAAACCAAAGAAGGGACTGTATAGCTGATTGTTCACAAAGAAACAGTATATTCTTTGTAGAAAGCTGTCACCAGGTCTAAGAAAAAAAAAATGCTTAGGGAAGGTCTTCCTGTGACATGAACCTTCTGGAGACCCTTGATTAACCATTACTGTTACAGGAACTCTGCATACCTAAAAGGGCTGAATACAATTAGCTTGACTGAATTTGGTCCCTTAGTATATCAGTATGGAAATCAATAAATGTTTCTCAGATTCAGTATTACTTTAATCATAAAGAAAATATGGATTAAAGGGCTATGGGATGTCAGTCTAGCTTTACCCCTTCCTCAGGGCAGGAACAGCTCAATCTAGATAAAACCTTGCTTGGGTGTAGTGTAAACTGGTCTTGAAGACAGTCAATAATAATAGCTCCGCAGCCTCCGGGGCAACTTGTTCCAAACCTTTAACTATGCTTTTATCCTTGGAAATACTTAGTAAAGTAAGACTTGTTGTATTTTTTAAGGTTATCCCATAAACTCCAAAACAAAAAAAAACACCACCAGCAACAATAAAATAAAAAACCCCTCATCTTACGTTAATAAAGTATTTGCAGTTCTTAATGACAGGTACACTCTGTGCTTTAGTGCTTTCTAGGATTCTATAAGCAATAATTGACTCGTTGCCCATTTGTTTTTCTCTTCTCATTAGAATATAGTGGCAGTAGGAGCTGGGTTCTGTGATGGTCTTTGCTGTGGTGACAATACCAAAGCTGCCGTTATTCGCCTTGGCCTAATGGAGATGATTGCCTTTGCCAAAATCTTTTGCAAAGGACAGGTGTCTACTGCCACTTTCCTGGAGAGCTGTGGAGTTGCCGATCTCATCACAACGTGTTACGGTGGCCGGAATCGACGGGTAGCAGAAGCGTTCGTCAAAACTGGAAAGGTACCTTATTCACTTGGTGAAATCTGTTGTTGCAAGTACTATTACTTCTGGTTTGTTGAGTAATAGTACAGTTATCTGAGACATGCTAGGTGTACTGAGTGAGTACCCTTTCCTCTTATTTTTTAGTGTCTTACAAGGCTAGAATGAGTGTAAAGGTGTTAAAAAGGAAGGGTGATTTAAAAAAAAAAGAAACTGGAAGGATAAGATGTTGGGAGGTGCAGATTTAAGGAGAATATCTACAAATAAGAATATAGGAGAATATTATATATGCTTTCTCAAGTACACTTATGAGAAAAGAAAAAAACCCTCTGTAACATCATCTTTTTTCCATCCAGATGATGTTGTCAAGCTTAGGAAAAGTTTATCATAGCTCTCATTTTCTTCCTTTTTTTTTTTCCTACTCTTCTGTTGCTTAGTCTATTGAAGAACTGGAGCAAGAAATGCTGAATGGTCAGAAACTGCAAGGGCCACAGACTTCTGCAGAAGTGTATCGCATCCTCAAGCAGAAAGGAATGTTGGAAAAGTAAGTAAGAACAGATAAATCAAGTTCCATATACCTCTTTTTTTGATCTCTGTAACTCTTTTTCCATCTTTTAGTCTTGATATCTTCATGAAGGTAATAGCCAAGAAGAAAATCACTGTAAGAAGTGTAGCTTAATCCCAGTTAAAAATCACAGAGAGAAATTAATAAAACCTCAAAATAATATTGCTGTAGATAGAGCTAGTAGTGTGACATTAAATTCGTGAGTGCCCTTCTGTTTACAGAATGTATTATTGCTTCCTGCTATCACAGAAAAGCATATGTTTGTTTTAACATGTGAAAAGAATAAAATACATGAAAATAGAAGCTGATCTTCCTAAAGAGGCTTGTGAAGAGGCTATACGACTCATTTCATAGTAGTAAATTAATTGCTTATCTCCAAGGAGAAGATCTTCGTTATTAAGGATCTGTGTAGCCAAATAGAATGTCTGCTTCTGTCCACATCGGTCCTTGCTTAGATACCGCAGTTCTTTTTCCTGATGTGCCTTCCAGTTTGCTGTAGGATAAAACGTGCCATTGGCTTGTGCAGATCAGGTGGGTTTTTTGTGGTATGAGATTAAGCAGGTCATCCTGGCTTTTTCATTCGTATTTGAGTCAGAACATGTACAACTCCTAAAGCCACACACACAGCTGGCTCCTTATGATATTAAGGAATGCATTATCTTTACCTGTTCCTGTTTGTAGAGGAGGTAAAATCAGAAAATAAATGACTGCCAGTCAGAAGACCAGGCCTTGTTACTTTTTTTTTTCCAAAGCAGTTTTTAAAGTCTAGTTTTAATGGATCAACTGCATTGAGTTACTTATTTTTTTAACATTATCTTTTGGAGTAAGGCACCTAAGTCTCTCTCTGCAGTGTACAGTAATTAAGCTAAATGCAGAAAAAAATCTAATTAAGATGTTGGCTTCAGCCTTTGCTGTTTATGATTCCCTGAATGAGACAGGATGCTGTATTTGGGGTTTGTTGGTTGGTTTGTTTTTTTTTTTCCGTGCTGTATCTTACAACAAATAGAGTGCATAACGGAAGATTGGGTTGTGTTTTTAATGAAAGATATGAGAACAGAGAGTTGCTAATTTCTGTTTCATATACCAAAATCTATTTGTGTCAGTTCTTCATAAAAGGTCTCATTCAACAAGGCTTTTGAAAGCAACTTTAAAAGTGTTTTTCAAAAACTCTTTTGCTACTGCTGTAAAACACAAAACACAGTAAACCAGCCATGGTTTCAAAGTGAAGAGGTAAGAGTCTAATAAGAGTAAAATTTCATACTCTTATTCTACAAAAAGAGTCCCAAGGCTACATAGAAATATGCAAAAGTCAAAGTTCGGTAGAAGAGCCTTGGTAGCAGGGTTGATGCCTATTGATATTTATAGTGCAATTGTTTTTTTCGTTTCAACAGTTGTAGAACTAGCTCTCTTAACGTGCTCAGACATAAGATGCATTTTGAGTTTGCTGACCATGAGCCTGCAGTCAGCCTCGATTCTGCTTTCCCTTGTGAAGTGGGGCAGACCTGTGCACTGCACAGCAACATTCTCTGTGTCAAACAGCAAGACTTAATGTACCAAGATGTGGTTTGCAGTAGTGGTACTTCTTCACTGAGAAGTAACTGCCAGTATTGTATCTAAAGCTGTGTGAAACCTGCTTTTGCTTCAGAATGGCCACATGTTTTGTGGCCGCCTCTCACATAGGCATATCAAACTTTATTTCAGTGTTTACATTTAAGTTGTTACAGTAAAAGCAAATTCAGCCCCTCCTAGCCCAATATATTATACAAAGTAAGCGATAAGTGGGGCTAATTTACACAAAGACTTTTGCATTGCTTTTTGTTCTGCATATTTTTTTAGTAAGGGTTTTGCAACCTAAACAGTGTAGCATTGGATTTGAAAGAGCAGCTATGTGGCTACGTGCTAGTTTTGGCTCCACCAATGAAATGAAAAGCAAAAATCAAGTCAGTTGGATTGATCTCAAATAGTTTTGGTATTGCTGTTATTTCTGTCTTGTTTTCCACAAAAGTAAGGCAAAAGAAATGGTTATGCATTTAGTAACAGGACATTAAAATGTTTCAGATAAAAATGAAATTCTACACTTTGAATTGAGCATTTGTAATAAAAGCCATAGAAACGATGGACTAAATTCACAAGCATGTCTATTCCCCCGCTTTTTTCCCCTGGTAATGCAAAGTATTGCATTCAGCCAAGTACAAATCCTGTACGTGTCCCTGAAAACACAGTAGTCTCTGGCCATAATGGTGCTCTTGGATGGCTCTTGCTTCTCGTGTGACCTCTGGTTCATTCCGAGGAGCCTCGTTCAGAGCCATGTGGTGATACCAGAGTTACCTGAGTATAACACCTGCTTGCAGAGTGTATTGGCGAGCAGATCTGGTGCTCAGGACTGGTTGGGGCTTCTGTTCTATCCTGCAGTTGTGCGTTACAGGTAAATCTTCAGAGTGACTGATGGGACTGCTTTTCTGAGGAGAAAGCCCTAGTGCAGATATATTCTGAATCACTCATAAATTAGCTGTTTCACCATCTGCAATGCTCCTTATTTTTTATTTCAATCAAAATAACATAGTGTGTTTGGTCAGAATTTATTGGTATAAAAGGCTGAAATGGTATATTTATTTTGGTGAACAGATAACTAATCCCTAAAATTCATCAAGCTCTGTATGAAAATGGGACTCATCTGGCTGTCACTGTCCAGGATGGACAGAAAGCAAATTTAAATTTCTGTAAAGTTTTTTGGTTGTAACAAGCCTTCGGATTATCAGAGAAACCCAAATAATTTGGAGTATGTTGGAAATGTGGTCAATTTAAAAAAGAAAAAAGACAAGATGCTTTTAGTGTATGAAAATCCATATTTAATTTTGGACTCTTATTAAAAAACTTGATATTCAGTTTCTTATTGCGTCTCTTTGTGTCATAGTCTGCAGTTGCATTATGTCCGACCAATAATTTGATAATACATAACTGATGGACAAGTCATCCTTTCTAACCATAGGTTAGTACTGCTATAAGGAAGATGCAAGTGGTTTTAATTTTTTTTATTTTTACATCACTTAATGGTTGTGCCATACATAATGAATGTTGCAGGCTCTATTATAGCTAGCTGGGCCTCTGAGAGTGACTCAATTTAGGGATGCATGGAGGTTCTCTATTTATCCAGTGCTTTTCAGCCCGGCATTAGCACTTGACAAATATTTAAAGAAATTGATTTTTCAGTCTTTGTCTTTCCTCTCCCTCTCCTCGCCCCATTTGATTTCTTTCATTCAAGAAAACGTTACTGAAAACAACTTAACGCTGTGTTTGCTTTCCCCACCCTGTTTCCTCAGGTTTCCACTGTTCACTGCTGTGTATCAAATCTGCTATGAAGGGAAGCCTGTCAGAGAGATGATAACCTGCCTGCAGAGTCATCCAGAGCACATATAAAATCAATCAGGCCGTCATACAAAGTGCGGCTTTCTGCCTTTCAAGTTTATATCTGGCTTCTCGTGGATGGATGTATCATTAAGCTTCCTTCAAAACTGCTCACTAGGCAACAGTAACAACATGAATGTCTCTGGATGGGTATTGTTTTTTGTTATACAGCCTAGTTTGGCATAGCATGCCATATTGACTTGGTGATTGTCATTTTATTGGCTAAAATACAACTGTTCTAAGATGTGCAATGCGGAACTTGCGCTACATATCCAGTGTATATACACAAGTGTGCTTTGTGTGTGTTCCTACACCATAAACCACATTGTTTTCTTGTCTATTATTAAGGCCTAGTCCAAAATCCACTGGACAGCACGGGAAAAATCCCACTAGTTTTGATGGAGAATGAATCAAGCCTGTGACCTTGAAATATTAGAGTGTTTCTGTTAGAACTTGGTTTTATTCTGCATACACATTGAAATTTTAACATTTTGCATGCTTACAATTATATTAATTTAAGCAATATTAATGCAAAACAAGTGGCAGCAGTTATTCATGGGGCTACAGGGATATTTTAATGAACTCTGGTGAAGAATCTTTTGATTTTTTTTTAAGTCTTTAAAGCTGTCAAACTATTTTGAAACCAACTTCTAAGTGAATTTAAGGTTTTTAATTACACTGTTTGAAACAGAATGTGCTGGAGGAGGATCATTATCTCCCCTTCTGTTTTTTAATCTTTGCATTTTTGTATTTCTCCGTTTCTCCCTTGCCATTCCCTGGTGTTAGGCTCTTCTAGAATCCCATTCCCCAAAACAAGTGGCAGATGTTGACCTGCAGATTCTGAACCCTGGAGCCTATGGTTCATTTTAGTGCTGTACCTGTGGTCATTCTTCACTGGTACTGTTTGGTGGGTAGGGAAGGACGCTGTTGGGGTATCCCCTGCTCCAAATTGTCATGCTGTGTTTCTGGCTGAAACAAAATGTTGCACTCCACAGGACACTCCAAAGAATGTTTGGGGAATTCCCCGGTAGCTCATGGTTGTGTTGTCAAAAGAATTATGTGCCAGTACGCTGACTGCATTCATTTCAGTGCCTGCCAGTGACGGACACGTTGACTGGGCTGTAATTCTGAACAAGCCTCCCCAGAGAAATGATGAATTCTGAAGTTACTTTCTCGCTGGGCAAGATTTTAATGGGTGCTGGATTAAGTCCTTTATGACCAGTCTCCCAGAAAGCTTCTCAAAGGCATCTGTCTCTTTTATTCCCCAGGTACCTCAACTAGGTTTTTTCAGGCACCTTTTCTTTATGAGGGAGGTTGATTTTAATTTTTAGTGAAAAAATTGCCATTTTATGGAGTTTGGGGATGGAGTTAACTTGGTTGTGTTTTGTTTTTAAGAAGGTTGATGCCAGAGAAAATAGATACATTGTTTTTTTTCTTGTATACTAAACCCTGATTTTTTTGGTAAGATACATGCTAGGTACATAAAGAGTGGACTCATTCTTGCAGCTGAGAGACAGGGGTTCACACTGAGATTTACAGAACTCAACAAGAATGCCCATCCACCCTGAATATCCACTCCAGAACTCTGAGCAGTATCAGAACTGTTGTTCACTCTTCTAAGTGATGTTTTTAGATGAGAAATCATGAGCACAAGCCCATCCTGCAGCTTTAAATTATAATTCAAAACTTGCTAAAACAAAGAGGATGCCTGGGAATAATTGTTATGTGTGCTTAAATAGCCTGGATTACTGTGAAATTGGTTGGCGCTGGGGCAGCTTTGTACAGACAGGAAGATGCTTCAGCTCAGGGGTACCATTTCTTGTGCTCCTATAATGTTTTGCATTAATTTTTGGAAGATCTTGTGACTGTCATCAGATATTCATTGATGATAGAAGTGATTTTGCCTTATTTCCGATTTAGTGCTAGATATAACAGGTGGCAAGTAACATCAGATCTCTCTGGCAGTTGTGGAAATCGCTGGTAGAGCTGACTTGGAGTAAGCGCTCTGCTTAGACAATTACAAGGACCTGTTAAGGTTGGCAGCACTGTTACACTAACGCACACATGGAGCAAACACTCCTCATTATTGCATAACTTCCGGTGTTTATGCTTTGTGTTGTTTTTTTTAATACCAAGCTGATCGACTTTGCCTTTCTATGTGTATATATACATATATATAAACTTTTTTTTACATGTAGTATGTAGAACAGTAGCGTTTTGTAAGATACATAAAGGGCTATATGAGCTAAATATGATAAATTAATATATATTTTAAGATTATTTCTTTATTATTCCAATGCTACTTCTACCACTGAAACCCCAAAATCTTAATTGTTCTTGTTTTGTAAAGAAGCCTATTCTAAGGCAAATCCATAGAACAGGTTTTTATTTAATTCTTTCATCCAGTCTGTAATTATATTCTTGTTCTTTTCAGACAAAAAGTGAGGTTTCAGTAACTAAAATAATTTATTTAAATTTTTATAGATACTTCACCATTTGCATTTGCTTTGCTTTTCAGTGCTTGAGAACATTCAGCTTGGCACTAGATATTTTTTCCCCACTAATATTTACTACTCCTTAAAAGACTGATATGATTCGGGAACTGAATGATGAGAATCCTGTTCTACAAACACTCTGTTTTGCCTAGTAACCAGGATAGTCTTACTGAAAACATTAAGCCCTTTGTAAGGTTTTTGCATACAAGGTCATAAATTTGTAACTAATTATTGATTTATGAACATTAGTAATCTAAGGAAGGCACTACCTTCTAATGATGCATACTCAACTTGCCCTAGACATGTGTACTGATTTTTGTTTTAAGATTGTGCAGGTATACCCATTTGAAGAGTTAGTACAAATAAACATTTTTGTCTTGGGAATCACTTTGGTTTCCGCTGTCTCATTTTACACGTCTTGTGATGGATATTTTATTGACTTGATGGAATGTGGGCTTTTATGCACACGGTACATAATCATAGAATCATTTCAGTTGGAAGAGACCCTCAGGATCATTGAGTCCAACCATAACCTAATTCTAGCACTAAACCATGTCCCTAAGATCCCTAAGAACCTCATCTAAACTCCTTTTAAACACCTCCAGGGATAGTGGTAGTGATAGTGCCCACTCTCGTGGGCATTGTGTATATATATTTTATACACATGTGTATATATATATATATATGTAAATTATATCAGATATGAAATTGCTATGCAATAACTTAACTTATGGAAATAGCTATTTGATATCCAGATGGCAACAGTTTTATTTCTGTCCATTAGTGAAACAATTTCAGTGAAATGGTATCTTTGATCTCTGAACCAGGTTCTAGCCGTGGGTTCCTTGCGTTGGTGTGTCAGCCACCGGAGGGCACTGGTGGATAAGTGACCAGTTCTGCCCGCTCCCCTGTTACTTTTCTTCCTGTTAATTTCTGCATTTCCTTAGGTTCCTGTATGACTGCAGCTGTCTCACACTTTGCTCCTTGTATTTGGAGATGGCTGTTGCTCAGCACCTGATGCATGTGTTGTAGATCCACTGGAAGTAAGAGAAGCAGCTGGCTATAGAACACCCAACGCCTTATCAGCTCTGCCCATGGCCCTGTCCTGCCTGTTGTCCAAGACCCTCCCAGTACAGGGAACAGCAGCCGCCTCAACTCTTGGACATCATGGTCTGAAAGATCTTCCAGCATCACGTGCGTTCCTGTAGTGTGCATCCAGCAATGACTGTTTCTATTGCATCTTGAAGTTGGAAGAGCCTGGAAAATGATGTGAAAATGATGAGAGTGCATTGTGCTCGGTCTTGTCAGTTTTTACATCAGCAAAAGGGGTGGGAGGTGTCACGAGTGTTTAACCAGGAAAAGAAAGGTCTGCTGCTTAGTTGTGGGGCACCAAACTGTAAAAGAAGTATGGGTTTTTTTGGTGAATACAATAATTCACTGTCTACCTGAAAGCCTCAAAGAGTTTAATAAAATGAGAGCCATGTCCAGGGATACTGAGACAGGTAAACGTGGTTGCTCTGCAAACCTGTGACTGGATGCATTTTATTCCTAACCTTTAGCCAGAATTTCAACCTTTAGGTAATTTCTCATACTTTTAGCTCAAAATTGTAATTATTTTAAGGGTGCATGAAATCAACTAGTAAGAATAAATATGTAGGTATCTAAAACGTACCATCCAAAGGCCTTTAATTCTTTTAAGTCTGAGTGAACTGGAAAGTAAAAACCACCCTAAGAGAATCAGAATGGATATATTCTTTTCATATGGGCATTAATTTCTGAAGGAGTGATGCTTTCTCCCCGAATCAGTGCTTACAGGCTGTGTGTCTTTGTCTGACTGTAACTAACCCCCGGCTGGCCCCGAGGTTCTGGAAACGTGGCAGACAAGGATACTGTTTCCAATGGCCTGTGCTCGTGCTTCTTCATAATCCTCCCACCCTGGACTTGCTTGTAAGGCTGGAGTCGTACGAAGGATATTGTATCACAGGGGCTGGTTAATGCTGAAATAAAATATTGTCCCAGAACATGTAGCACTTCATGTTAGTAAAGAGCATAAAACTATTTCTCTTCTGCCTGTCTCCTAGCCACACGTTTTCTCCTGTGATTTGCCGTGAGCTGATAGAAATCTGAGCACTAAAAGGTAACACTTCTATTTTGAATAATGGATGAGAAGAGTATCTGCCTTCAATCCCAGCATGTGCAAAAGAGAGGTGTCTGGTGTTCAGTAAGGTATGGTGTTTCAAGTAAGTTACTAGAAACAGCATGAATTACTGCTTTTAAATGTATGTCCTTGTAACTCACGCTGACGGAATTAGTGAATAATAAATAAAGCACAGCTCTGGCCTGTGAGCAGTCTTGATTATTTGGGGGGGATAACCATCTGTGCTGGCTTAACTGAAATTGAGTTAGTTTTCTTCATGTACTTAGAATCTTTTCTCCTTTGTAGGTAGCCTGCTCAGTATAATCCGTATTGCGCTCTGTGACGTTAGTGCTGCTTGTTGTCACTACACGGCATGTTTTGTTGTCTCAGCTGGGTGGGAATCCTTCAGTGTCTTTCACCCTGCAGCTTTTCCTTATATCTCTTCCAGCTTCCTTCTCGCCTTCATGTGGCTGCACCTCTATGTGCTATTTTGTAGTGAACCTTAAGAAGGGTTCTTCATATCAAAAAGTGGGTGTGTGTGTACATGCACACATATATGCTTATCTATACGGGCAAACCCCTGCCTACCTTTTATTGGACATTTGTGTGCACAAATAAGCATTGTAAGGGGCTGGGAACTTTGCATGGGCTTTTAGGGAGGCCCCCAGGAAGGCTGATGTTCAACTGCCTTTGCACCAGCTGTGTCCATCTGTTCTTCTAAAGCCGTGTGGCTGTGCAGCTCGTGCATAGATCTCTTCCAGACCATCCTTCAGTCTCTGGGACAGCAGTAAGTCACCTTGGGTTAACTGAAAACATTGCTATTATTTTAGGGAAACAGTATCGAATCTACACTGTCAGTCATTGAAGCTCTGAAGTGCTGTGTTTGTAAAAAATAGTGCATAGTCCATGTTTAGGTGAAAATAACGATGACATTAATAGAACTAGTTTGCCCTTTCTTTCTCAAAATCTAGGTTCAGTATAAACCCCCTTTTAAAAACTGCAAACTACAGCATCACAGTCTCGTCACAGAAACATAACTTCAGCTCTCAGTGTGATAGATTATTTCTGAATAGTTTGTTTTAAGGACTTACTGAATATCTTCCAGTTTGGTGATTATGGAACACAGGCATGTGGTGGGCTCAGCAAGTACAGCCTTGGGGATTTTTAGTTTGCTTTTTTCGCTTTTCGAAGCCTGGAGAGAACTGGAAAGCAAGCCAAATCTGTTAGCAAGCACTGGCTGGGTTCCTGATCTATGTAAATAGTAATATAGAGACATTTATGAAGCATTAGCTGGTATTTAAAATGCAAACTTCAAACACAAGTACTTGTATCACAGCTTCTCAGTAACTGTAAGCCTTTTTTTTTTTTAACATGTCTCTTTTTTTTTTTTTGCGGTACCTACTCATTATATTGTTGCATCAAGAGATAAAGCCAACAGGGACTGTGATACATGATTTTGAAGACTCAAAATACTCACGTGAAAGCTTTTTAGCAAAAGCAAACTGCTCTGTGTAGTGATAGCTAAGTGGAGATGGCCTTGGCTGTGCCTGTGCTTTGGATTAAAGCCCAGTTTTTGTACGAGTGTTTTTAATGGTGTATTTAAACCCAGTTTAGAGATTTTTCTAATTTCCACTTACTGTGCAGAGTTGTATTTGAATGTGACAGATTTACTTTTTTTTTTTTTTTAATGTAGACTTCATCAGCATAATTTTCTCCAAGCTTCAAGTTAAGTGGTAATTGTAGTGGCACTTAGGCATGCCAGTTTTCCCCTGTTTGTGTTTAGTCTTATACTCTGCTTTTCTTCATCTGCATTTTTTTCAAGCTGTAGGCTATTACAGAGAAGGAATACCTTTCGTTACTTCCAGAGCTTTAGCCGGCATAGGAAAACATAATCAGTTTGTGTTTTGTTGCCCAGTAGAGAGGTTAAGTCTGGAATAAGATCTTCCAAACTTTCATACTGTTGGGTTTAATCCTTCTGCCGCTTGCATCTTTATTCATATATTCACTGTTTTAAAACAGCTGAAGCTCAAGTGTTTTCTTCGTGGTGCTCCCTGGTGCAGTCTCTCAGGCAACTTTAGCTCTCTAGAATATGCGATGACACCAAAATCTTGGTAGGTAGCAATGATCTGCTCCACCCAGTCAGAGCCCTTAAACTTTGTGACAAAAGCTGCTTAAGTTGATTCTAATGTATTCCTACTCCAGAGCTACAGCATCCTACTTAATGTACCTACCTACCATACTAATTTTTTTTTTTCCTTGGAAGTTTTGTCTCCAACTTAGACATGACTATACATTATTCACAGATATATTCTAAAACTTGTAATTCGTCTGCTTGTAACCATTTGGCAGAGGAATGTGCAGTTACTCAGTATGACAATTTCCAGGTGTGGCTTTTCTTCCAAAACACAATGTGTTTGGCTTGACAGTGGTGGGCACTGTTGAGCAGCAGAGGTATTTCCTAGCAGACACAATTAGCTTTCTGAAAGCAATGAGGTTAGAAATGAGAGAAGAGCGTGGAATGAGGTCAAACTGCCTATCCTACAGGTAAATAATTTTAAGTGCGACTTTTATATACTGCATGTGGAGGAGAGGGGAACAGAACTCAGAATATTGCACTCGTAGGAAAACAGGCAGTGAGACCAAGTCAGTTTTAACCACTGCAAGAGCTGCTAATGCAAGAACACGCAGTGAAATACTGAAGGAGTGAAGACAAAGCTGGTGAGTGTTGATTCGAGCCCCTTTTGGCCTGTCATTCTGTACCAGATACAGCTTTACAGTAACGGCTTAGTGCAGCAATGTTCTCTTCAAAACTGAAACCTGGGAAATGTCTCCTCAGAGGACTTAGCAGTTGCTTGAGTGCGAGAGAGATTTCACAAGCACACTCAGTATTATCAAAATGCACTGAGACGTAACAGTTGCTATTGAAGTTCTCCCTCCCTTCCATGGGGATCACTCTCCAAGCAACAGATGGAAAACTCTTGAGATGAGAAAAATATGCTGTTCATGCACTCTAGACAGTTTCTACAGAGGAAATATACACATTACTTACTTTGCAGTGGAATCATGAGAATTCACAAAAATGCAGTGAATGTCATGAGAAAGTCTGGCAAGAGAAAGAATTGCAACCTCCTTGGGATAAAGACGCCCATTCTTTCTTGTACATGCTGCATTTAACTAACGAGAAATAATCAGAAGTGTTGGCTACCTCTCCATCTGTGATTTTTCTCAGAGCTAAACTAAGCAGGATTAGGTCTGACTAAGTAGTCATAGATAAGCCCTCAAAGCAGAGCTCCTCAAAATGCTCTTCCTGAAATTCTGAGGGATTTTTCTTCCTTCTCTCTTGCAAATGCAGATTCAGAGCTAGAAGCAGGAGCGCTGGTAATAGCAAGGCACTCATAACCCTGGCTATTAAGGTTTTTACATGATCTTAACAACCAAATAATTATAATGCAATGAGCAGCTGTGGCCTGGTGTTACCAGAGGTTGAGGTTAAATGATAGAAATTGAGCAAGAGCACTGCAGGGACACTCCTGAGGCAAACAGGTCCTGACCCACAAGCGGGCTGGAAATCTTGCTGGTTCCTTCCCCCTGAGAATTTGTGTTGTACACAAGCTCTCCCCTAGCACAAAGCCAGCAACGCTGGTTTTCCCATTGCTGCTGTAATAAATCCTACAGAACTTGGTTACATGATTTGTGAATTATCACGTATTATGGCAGTGGGGGCACAGGAAGTACTTCTGTGTACTGATCACATTTAAATAAAACAAATTGTGTCAACATGTGGGCTGAGTGAGGGGAGCATCCTTAAGGGTGGTAAGCAGGTATGAGGAGGTTTGAACATCTCTGTATTTCTCAAGTTGGGACGGTGATTAGGCCCAGACTGGATGGACAGACAGATTTTAGGAAATGGAGTAGAAAGGCCTGGTAGGAGAAAATTTGAGAAGCACAACTCCAGGTACCTTGTTTTAACTGCTGAGTCTTTCTAGACTGATTTAAAACTCATTATGTTACAATGACTGGGAACTCTGCACCAGGTAATCGGGCTTCAGGTGAGTCCTTCTTGAATGCATCACTAAAAGTAACAATGTGGTTTATTGTTGCAGAAGTTACAGGGTAAATAAGCAGGGAACCTAAACTATTCAAAGCAGCCTGCTTGAGTCAGCTGGGCTGCTACAGGGAGGTTGCTGGGATCACTGACTGTGCTGAACGTGTCCTAAGGAACCAGTGACTTCATTCCCTGGGACTGCTTGCTGTCTACCTGCCTCTGAGTGTTAAATTCATGTTTTAAAAAATGAAATGTATGTACGTGCACAGACAACACTTGAACAGGGAAAATGCTTAATTTCCAAGTCTGCTTTCAGTTCTGAAGTACTAGTGTTAATACGTGATTTATTTCTATTCAATGCAGTTTTCTTGGGCTTATCTAGTCACAAGTCTTTGTGTAGCTGAACAGAATATTAGTAAGATTATTTTTCTTTTAAAAGCATTATCTGGCTTGAGATGATTAGTAAAATGTATTGAAATCCAGCAGGCAGATCTCAATAAATAGCTGATCTTCATATGCATTTTAATAGAGAGTGTTTGGGGTTGGTGGTGATTCGGGTTGAGCAAACGTAGCTTACTGCATCTGCTTTAGCTCAGTGTTGTTGACTGATTATAATGCATTGGTGGCATTTTTGGGACAGCTTATGTCAGGGGATTCACTACCACACACATGGAGTAAATGCAGCTTCTCTCTGTAGTGCTAATGGAGAGGCTGTGCTGCTCTCTGTCACTCATCTTACAGCCGATCCTCACTAAAAGTTATTTTCAATCACATTAACGAAATACCATGAAATAATGGTTTCTTTTCCAAGGCAGGGATACGTATAGAGCAAGTATATATGGGGTGTAGTCCTTCAAGTCCTGCCTCTTCTTCACATCCTCAAATTTGGAAGCAGACTTGAGCTGTATCACTCGCACTCAGACGAGGTAGACTGTGGATGTGCAGCTCCTCCTAGAGAGGCAGTTGTCATGCATCCTCATCACTCCCTTTCTGTGCTCTTGTAAGAGGACACGATTGAATACTTGTCTTTGTAGTAGAGGTACCTTCACCAGCATCTTTTTAATTCCTGTGTGTCGTTTTTTCTTCTTGCTGGTTGCTTTACGTGCTTTACACGTGGCAGTACTTTTGCAGGCTGTAGGATGTCACCTGTAACTCATCTTCCACTTACATAGATACCTTGAATATCCCTTAAAATAACCCTGTGTTGTTCATTGCTACTTGTGAACATAATTTATTAAATCCTGCATTTCAGCACTGATGGACTTAAGTAATCATCTAGCTCGGTTTTCACTGGTGAATTACATCAAGAAATCCTTCACTAGTGAATTCAGACAGCCCATAAAAGTAGACTTCTGGCACAAGAGGGATGCTTGTATGCAAGAAATAATCTCAGATTTCATCAAAGTAACACCTGGTTTGAATATATCCTTGCTAACTTTGATATTTTTCCTTGTACTGGCTGCTTGAACAATGGATTACAAAAATATGACCTCCCTGATCAGTACTTCACTGAAACAGTAATCATAACAACACTTGAAAAGCACAGCAGTTTGATGCATTACGTTCATTTGCACACACCGATACAGCTTGTTTCCTGAGCCTCTGATTGAATCCTTGTGAGGAAGGCAAGTAAGATTAGCTGATTGCCGTATTTAGAGAACCACACAGAGGACACCCTCTCGGTAGAAGAAGAGCTACATGGACC
Source organism: Pampusana beccarii (assembly GCA_013399365.1). Taxonomy (NCBI): domain Eukaryota; kingdom Metazoa; phylum Chordata; class Aves; order Columbiformes; family Columbidae; genus Pampusana; species Pampusana beccarii. Next base: position 220,928 of record VWYH01005404.1, on the reverse strand, counting down.
AGATTGACCTTACAAATGTCCCCAATGCAGTGAGTACTCCCAATGGAGTCTAAACTTTCTTGAACATTAGGGTGAGCCAACCTCAAAGTTCATAGGAAATGAAGCTTTTTAATTGTGGGGCTTCTGGGAACATCTGTGTTGTAACAAATGTCATGTCAGAACTGTCTTATAGTTAGCATTAAGTCAGATGCTCACAAATATGTGATGGACTTAATTCACTTCAATTTTAGTAATTAGAGCCACGTCCATCTCAGAGCATCCTCTATTCACTCCAGATCTAATCCTGAAAACCACAGGGTTGTGCCAACTCACATAATTTACAGGCCTAGGTGATGAGGTTGCCCTCAGTAGAAAGGCTGTATTTTAGCTGCACTATGAGCATTTAGTAAAATCCTTCTTGGTATGTTTTTCTCATGGTTCAAACAGCTTAGATAGGCAAGCTCTTATCAGCTCTTCTCCCAATCTCCTAAAATCCCCAAAAGAAAACCTCCCTTTCTTCTGAAATTCTCTTTTCCCTCACTGATCTAGCAAAGAAGCATTATCCATGCTCAGTAGGTAGTTAGTAGGGTGATAAATGGCTTGACAGGATAAGCTTTCTCAAGATATGTCATAAATGGGATAAACCTTTGTTCTGAGGAAATCCTGCTCCTTCCAAAATCCAGCCTATCATCCATCCTCTGTGTGCTCTACAGTCCAATACAATGTACCATTCTCACATAGCTCGAAGCCTGCAATTTAATGCAGACTAAGTGAATTGAGAAATTTAACAATATTTGGCTGATTCATTTAAAAATCCCAGCAGGCTTTGCTATACCAGCAACAGACAACACACTGTTTCCCATAAATACATGCAGCCATAATAGAAAAATCATTCTCTGCTCTATTTATCTCCTGTTTCTCCAGGTTCCTATGTCTCTTGCAGTAGTTGTTTTCAGGAACCTACAACTGCAGAATGCGCTGAGTGCCTTGCATCACTGCAGCTATTTTTTCATGCATTGACACAAGTCTTACCAGGTAACAGCAGCTTTTCACACTGGTTTTGTGCTTACCTGTGCACTAATGCTGTGAAAGCATCCAATAATTATTTACAGTCATAAGCAGTATTCTATATATTCTAAACCACTGGTGCCTGCACCTCTTTGTCCTGCTTTTAGTTGAACTTGACTGTGTTTTGCGCTAGGAAGATTATTTTATTTGGTTTGGTTTTATTTCAGGGCTAAGGCTATTCTGTTAATATAAATAACAGGGTAATTTTGTTCTTTGTGTTCATAGCAGTCTTTTGGCACTGGTCTACTTGCAAAGATAAATTGCTGATTTGAAAACACCGATAACATACCTCACAGTCACTTGGAGATTTCAGACCGTTACGTGGTATAATGTTAACATTTTGTTCTCCTTCTGTTAACGGGTAGATGTTGAATGTCCCATACTAGCAGAACAGCTGTGCAAACCGGCACAAAGAGCAGTAAAACATCTGCCTGCATTTCTCTGCCTTCTCCTTTCACTGTTGTGTTCTCCAACTCGGGTCAGTGCCCTGCCAGCCTCCCAGTTCGCCTCTCCTGTGCTTCAGACAGAGCATCTACACACTGGTACCTCACCCCAGCCACACGCCACCTCTCTCAGCAGATCCTGCAGTCAGCCTGCTGACCTTTTTTTCTTTTTTTTCCTCCCTGGATGAAGATTTTCCACCTTTAAACCTCGCAGCCCACCTGCATAAAACTGATTCTTCCCGCATATCACTTTAATTACCTGACTATTGGCCAGGCACGGCACAGACAGCAAGATTAGTGAGACCCTTTACTCTGCTACCGCTTTAAACCAAGGAAGTGATGTGTTGGGCATTGGTACTGCATTTATGTTGTAGAGCTGGGTGACCGGAGCATCAACAAGATTGTAGCTTTATGGCATTAGTTGGAATTAATTTCTGTGGTTTCTCAAACCATTCAGGTGGTCTCTTGTCATGTTCTGTAGAATACAGACCACAAAATTTGTCAGTGTAAGCTTGGTAAAGAGTATATTTTAAACAAATCCACAGCTTTGGATTATAGATTTTAAATGATGGTGAGTCTACCGCTTTACTTAATCGATTATTCAAATAGCTAATTATGCTGTATTGAAAATACAAGTTTTTTTTTAAAAGGCAGCCTTATTTTTTGGTCTGAATTTGTACAACTGCAGCTTCTAGCTGTGGTAACTGGTTAGGTTTTTACCTGCCAGCTACTGGATGTCTTCTGTGCATATAGACATAGAGCAAGCTTAAGTCACCTCCTAATGATTTAACATAATGTGAGGTGCGTTTTAGGTCTCAGGCATGTTTCAGGGTGTTGTACCAACCACAGCAGAGCAAGACAGCTGTTTGCTAATAAAGCCTGCAAGCAAGCTGACACCAGAAGTCAGGAGGTGGCTGTGAACTCTCTCTCTAAACATGGATGATACTGTGATTAAACCACAGTGGAATTGTTCAGTCTTTCATTAATTATCTAAAAACAAATACGGCATTGAGAAGCGTCGAAGGTGATCTTTTCCTCCAGCTGTTTTGCACCGGGCTTGGGTGCTGTATAAACACTACCTGCTGTGATTTACATAAACACTTAGGCAAGAACCACCCTCAGCGAGTAGAAAACGCACCTGTGTTCAGTGGAAACATTTATATTCTCAAGCACTGCAATCACTAGTATATATTTGTAGTATTTAAAGTTCTATGGAGGGCTGGTGACCACAATGAAAGTACTTATGAGTGTGCCTCAGAGACAGCCTGTCTGGACATGCTCAGGGGAAGAATAACCTCCTTCCTCACCTAACATGACACCGGACACTCTTCAGTATTCAGGTGACTTGTGATTTGCAGTTGCAAGAAGGCACGGCCACCAGCTGCTCCTGCAGCCGCGCTTGCAGAGAAAGACAGCTGAGGAGCAGCCTGCGAAATAAAATAGGGGCACACTCCTGCAGGTGCATTACAGATCTGAGGTCCCTGACCCCAAGGTATAAAAACCGCGTCTCCCATTCTGAGAAGATTTGTCCACAGACTTCACGCTTCTCACTATGAACTCTTCCCTTAATTTGAGTTAGATGTGCTCTCTGCCCTGAAGTTAAACGTATGTGTGTAGCATGCAGGGATTGCATTCTAAGTACAAATCTGCTCCGGAGAAAGTATGCAATTTTTCCTCAGCATAGTATCTAACACAGGGTTGTGTTTCAGGCCTGGGAGGGATTTTTAGATTCCCAGAGTAGATAAAACAGCCAGTGAAAGGCTAATGCACAGAAAACACATGGCTTGTGTACTTTGCGATCTCTTTTCTTAGCGTAGTCTCTATCACCAAACACTTTACTTAGTGTCATGATAATGGTCTCAAAAATGAAGAAAAAAAACCTTCTTGAATCACTATGTCACTGTTCACAGCATGGAATTCATTCTCTGTATGGCAGTGTATATGTTCTAAGACAGCTTTTTGGCAGGTAAAATGTCTCTGTGCCTACAGCCAGGCTTTTGCCTGTATAATTCAAGTAAAGTTCATGTAAAGAAATAAATATTTGCGAGAAAAGCAGTACAGAACATAAAGAGCTAAATTTTGCATTTTCCAGTATTAGGGTAGTAACTTACATATCTGATGATCAAATCCCATGCACTGTAATTACCTGGGCTGTAGTTTCAACTGGTATTGATTTTATGTCCGTTAATTTTGGGTTGGCCAATCTGCAAAACCAAATAAGCCTCGTATTCAGTAACCCCACATACAAAGACAGACCCCTACAGATTTGCAGAAAAACAGCCATTTTGAAAATAGGGGCATCTCATCCATTCTCTCTCTCTTGCAGCAACATTAGAAGATCCAAGCATCTCAATCATGAAAACCATCTTTACTTTGCAAAATACCAGTTCATACAGAGAGTCATTTTGCCTTGATCATTAGGTGTGCCTATAGCACATGTCACTAGCCGAGTACAAATCAAGTATTTCTGGTTTGGGTTAGTATAAATCAGCTTTTACATATGGTCGTAAGCCATCAAAGAGTTATTAATTATTTACTTAAATACGTTTGTAGCTCAAAGCCTACACTTCACTCATTCAAAAAAGCCGATAGGAAATATCCCAAACATTTATTGATTTACCGCTAGCTAAAAATATCTCATCCTCAGATTAGCACAGTGGTGTGCCAAGGGTGAGAATATTTGTCCTGGACATTTGACATGAATCCATGTTCCTTATGTATGACCTGGGTTCCACGGAAAGCACAATTCCTTTCTTGCCCTCTTCAGAATAAGTTCCCCTTTAGCTGTCTTAGATCACTCCTAGGTGGTTTAAAAACAGTACATTTTTGTTGTTGACAGAAATCTGCTGAGGACCAGTGGAAAATCTCTATAACTTTTCCTTTTATATGTTTACTTGTTTTACTTACCAAAAAAAAAAAAAAAATCTGAATAACTTGGGCATTTGAAAATTCTAGGATTTGGGAGGGGGAAAGGAAAACTGTACTTCAAAACCAGAAAACCAGCTCAGGAAATTCCAGTCGGCTCCGCTCCTTTGGCCTGCTAGTCTACTTTAATCAGCACTTCCAGTTCGCAAGATTGTTCTTAACAAAGTAGTTCTAGAGGCCTCAATCAGTAATCTCAAAAATGTTGATACTTCGGGATTTGAGAACCAAACCAGCTTAAACGGAAGAATCTGTTAATTAGATATTGGGGCGCTCAGGAACAAACCCTTTACTTAGAAATACTTGTATTAGCTATTTCACTTTTACTAAAACATTTGCACTTAAAGGCTTCACCAAATTACGTGGGTCTCGGTTTTGTGTGTTTGTTTGTTTTAATCACAGTTTACTTCATTATAGTAGCTGACAAACAGAGGTTACAATCATGACCTGTGTTTAAAAGCGTCACCAATCCTTCCCTTGAAAGGTTAATTTAAAATACAGAAAATGGGCCACCTTCTTCTCTCTTGGTAGTTCTGTAATAAAAGGTTGATTGTTCAAGCAGCAGCATTCAATTATTTTGCTTCTGATGCTATCTACATGTAAAAAAATCTAGCTAAGCTCAGATGGTCCCTGCAGGCTTTCCAGTTCTAGCCTTCCGTGCAAAGATGCAAAACAAAAAAATTAGAGCCTCAGAGTTAACATTCAAAATGTAAAGTATCACGTTGTCAAGTTAAAGAACGAAATTTGCTTCCTGGAATATGGGTGATACATAAAAGCTTCTGTAGTTTTTTTTAGTGAAACTCGTTCTTTGAATATGTTTGCTGGAGACAAATGTGCTAGCTAAGGAAGCCAGAGTGGCAGCTGGTGTTCAGAGAAGCCGCCCAGAAATATAGCTGTCCTGTTCTTGTTGAATTAGTCACGATCCTAGACCTCTACAACAGACACGGAAAGCTTAGCTATAGTAGTACATTTAATGTAGCTGAAACAAACCCCAAATGTTTCCCTATCTGTGGTTTTGTTTACTTTTCTTTTTCCACAGGACCTGGGGTGGTCGAATTATAGATATGCAAAGAAATTTATTGCTCTGATTGTGATGGTTGAAACAACACTGACCTCCAGAAGTTTAGGGAGCAAAATACAGAGTTTTAGCATTATTCTTCAGAACTGAGACCACCAGATAACATTCTGGAAACATGGTGAGAATATACATCCAGTGTAAAACAAATCTGATCTCAAAGGCAAAGTGATTTGAATTACCCAAACCATTTTGAAATTAGTGTTAACTTTGCTATTGGTATGAATTTTAGCTCCACATTTACTCACTTTTACTTACTGATCTTATAGGTGGAAAACCAAAAACAGAGGAATCTTTCAGAGGAGAAAATCAATGTTGTTACAATGGAACCTTATGAACAGCAACCGAGGCTGTTCTGGCATTGGAAGGAAGCTTGGCAGTGCTGAACAATCAGATAAAACACTTTTTATTTGCAAGCCAGTTGAAGTGGGTCTCAGAACAGTGCACAGATGTGTTGTGCTCCTTTAACATCTCAGCTCTTATTTAAGAGAAAGGGATAAAACAGGAACCCAACCAATACAGATATGCTGGTAACTCCACAAAAAAAAACCTGATGACTTTGCCAAAAAGCGTAAAATTCCTCATTAATGATTGAGATGTTGTGTTAAACGGTTTGAGTGTGTGGTTTGCTAATACGTTCGATGGGTTGTTTTTTTTTCCACAAAGAAATCATACGATCATATCATGCTGAGTGGCTGGCATCTAATTCTGGTGACCTGCAGTTCATGTCTGCGAAATTCTGCCATCTTAAATAAAAAAGTCACCAGTGCCTATGGGTATACAGAGGGCCCACAGAGCCCGAGCCAAGACACACATTCCAAGGAGCCCACGGAGCCTGTGCTGTGACACACTTGTGCTGTGACACACTTGTTCTGTGACACACGCTGTGAGTGGAGGCACAATCATGCACAAGAACCTGTGCTTTTGGGTAATTCACGTTTCCTGCATTTCTGGGAGAAACTCTTGACATCCTCCTCCTCCCTCCCCAGCTGACTCAATCACTTGCTGTGAAAGGTAATCCTGCAAAATCCATCCTTTGTTAGCCAGGAGGAGAGCAGCAGTAAACAATTCAAGGACAATAGCCTCCAGACATATGGAAAACACTTCATTTTCACTAAGCTGCCAAATGCAAATGCTTTGCTAACGAGAATTCCTGAGCATTGAAAAAAACTATAACCTGCTTGCTTGTTTTTGAAACACCAGACTTTTTGTGGAATGGAAGATCACTTTAGAAGCCCTTAAATGACCAGGAACCTCGAAACTTTTTTTTTTTTTTAATTTTCCCAAAGATGACACTTCAGACTGGAAAAGTACTAAAAAATGTGGGTTACGTAACAGCTCAACACTGTCAGGTAGTGGGACAATAATGACCTCATACTTTTCATTTCCAGTGAATTTCATGGCTTTTAAAAAGTCTTTTGCATCACGGTTGTCTCTTAGTTGTTTGACAGATCCCAGCTAAATCCCCATTTTCCAGTCTAGGGGCATCAAACTCATTTTCACCAGGGGGCACCTCAGCCTTGTGATTGCCTTCAAAGCGTCGAATGTAATTTTAGGAGTAGCTACATTTATACAGCCCTAAAATTACATTCGGCCCTTTGAAGGTAACCGCGAGGCGATGTGGGCCCCGGTGAAAATGAGTTTGACAGCCCTGGTCTAGATGGACGACGATGGCCCGTGGTTGGGGTTGGACCCCCCAGACCATGCTGACCCCTGAGGCTACACCGTGTTTTCCCGCGGGGTGTTTCTGCAGGGAAGCCTGGCTCAGCTTGGCTCCTTGGCCGCACTGGAAGCGGACGTGGCCGCAGGGCCTGCGTGTGAGATCAGGAGAAGGCTTCGGAAAGGCCCTTCCCTTGTGCTGGGGATCCCCCCCAACACCAACCCCGGGCCGGTGTCCCCCACACCGGCGCAGGCGGCCGGTGCCCCGCTCCCGCCCCGGGGGCAGCTCCGGGCGGGCTGTGCGGCCTCCCGGGCGGGCGGCACCCCCCACCGGACCCGCCTCTCTGCCCNNCTTTCCCGCCGCCCCTCAGGCGGCAGCAGCCCCTGCCCCTGCCCCTGCCCCCGCCGAGCTCGGGGCCGCCCCGCGGCGCCAACGATGGAGCCGCCGGTGCCGCCGCCTCAGGAGCAGCCGCCGCGCCCTCGCTCCCACACGGTGACCACGACCAGCAGCTCCTTCACCGCCAACCTGTCGGCCAGCTCCAGCACCCTGGCCTACGACAGGGAGTTCCTGCGGACCCTGCCCGGGCTCCTCATGGTGACCGAGATCGTGAGTGACCGCGGGCAAGGCGGCGGGCGGGCCGGGGGGTGCGCGGAGGGGGCGGTGCGGGGATGCGGGGGCGCTCCGCGGGTTTTCGGGTCACCCCCGTGGGGTGTTCCCGCCGTGGTGTGGAGGTTGGGCTGTTTGCTCTCTCCGTTCATCTCCTGAGGAGACTTCCACGGGTGCGTAGCGGCAGGTGGAGCGGAGCGGGGACACAGTGCTCCCGCCTTGAAACTATCGGCAAATGCGAGAGTAACACGGGGCACACGCGGTCCTTTCGGTCTCCCGCGGTGCTTGCGGTGTCATCACCTCTTGTAGTGGAAAAACTGAGCGCTGGCTGATTTTTTGGAGGCTTTTCTTTAACTACGTTGGTTGTGTGCGCTTCGTACTTTTATAGCGCACATACAGCCGTTAAATGAGAGTTAATTGGGCAACTTATCTTCGCTTTGTAGGTCAATAAAACCCAGTTCCTTATGCTCTTAGTGATTAGATACACCTGTGCAGAGCGGGATACGAACTAACACCGTTTGGTTTTGGTAGGGATTTTATTTTTTTTTTTTCGCAAGTATTTTATCAGGTGTAAAGAAAACGGCGAGGCAGGATGGGGCTTAGCCGCTTGTCTCAGCGAACAAGGCAGTGCTGGGGTCCCTCTGAGCGACTGCCCGCTTTCCCTGCGTTAAGCGATAGATACTCAGCATCTCCACTTAAAAATAATGAGTTCTCTTTAAATCTGCTTATCTACACTCTTAATAGCTAAGGAACTTCAAGATCTGGTTGCCCCAGCTGAGTTTTTTGAGTTTTCTTTGTGATGTCTTTGCTTTGATGAGGCTGGAAGGATTAACTTATCTGACCAGATTCGTTTTCGGGGCTTGAAAACATTGTGTTTCACCAGAGCAGTGGAATGAGCGTTGGCTTTGCAGACTTCAAAGTTAAGATTACCAAGCAAAGCTTCAGGCTGCCGGGCGGTGTGGGACCTCTGTCAGGAGCAGTGCCACCAGACAGAGGATGCGCAGGCAAGGAGTGGGGAGGATGTGAAGTCAGAGCCTGCGCCCAGTTGGTACCTTGGATGCCGGCATGGTTGGGAATTCTCACAGTCTTTGGTAGGCAGGTGATGGTAGGCTTGTTTCAGTTGTTAAATACAGGGGATGCTTCGCTGTCAGAGTTGTGGTGGATCTGCAAAAATAAAGAAGTCTTAGTTTCTTGAAAGAAAAGCTGCTTTCTTTTCCTCTCTTTTTTTCAGTTACTAATTACAACAGAATTATGAACCTTTCTTGTACTTCATCTGAAGAGCCATCCCACTGTATGTTACTAGAGAAGTGCCCAAGGCTTTTCCCAAGCTCTGCTGGAATGTTGTATATTCAACCTGGCTTCGAATACTGTGTCAGCTGCACTTCCATTGAACTATATGGCCACAGGGCACAGACAGGCTCTTCTTTACTCATTGTTGGAAGTGTGCTTTCTAATTTGTGTTGACAGGTGATGATACTTGTGTAGCTTACCTTTCTAAACAGAGTGATGATGGTTTTTAGGGGGACTTTATTTGCTATCGGCCATTCCTGACTCCTGGAATAATTATAAAATGATTCTTCAGCCACCATTATGAGATGCTTGAGTGCATTAATATTGATATTTAGAGCCAGCTTTGGCTTAAGTTTCATCAGTACTTGAGAACACATTTACCAGCTTCAGACAGAACCTCAATGGTACCTGGATTTGTAGGCTACTGCAGAGTTGTGTCTGCACTACAGGCTTCCACGTATGTATTTTTATTGATCAACAGCGTGAAAACATGCAGTTCCTGCTCAACTCAAAGGAGCCGACAGAAGTCTGTAGTATAGATGAACTTATACTGGTTTGTGATTATGTATTTGAGAGAACGGAGGGCAGTATTAATAAAAAGTTGAAAGCAATAAGGCAAGTCCTACGGAAGTGGAGAGTTACTAGATACTGCCTTTGAGGAAATGCTTCTGGTTTTTAACTCTGTTTATTTTAAAGCACATATATTAGCTGTTCTTCTGTGAAATTAAAGGAAAAGAAAAAATATTAGTGAGTACCTTGATACGGAATTAACTGAAATAAAAACAGTTATTAACATCAAGTAAGTTGGGTTATATGTATGTGTATCTGTATGTGTTTTACATTGTTTTTTGGTCAAACCTTTTCCACCAGTTCTGTGTGTGTTTGTTTGTTTGTTTTTTCTCTCTGAGATGAAATGTGCTTTAAGAAAGCATGACCTGCTTTACACAAGATCTCTGTTTCAAAATTGGCTGTGCATATTCAGCAGTAATGGAGTTGTGTACCCCCAATCACTCAGTTCCTGCCTGTTCTGGCCATCTTTTTTTATACAAAAGGTGTGGTTTGCCTGCACAGGTTGGCTCCTCAGGATATTTCTGACACCCCTAACCCCCAGGTCACAGCATGATCCTTCCACTAAGGATTTGCAAACCTGTAAACAGGACAACTTCATACGTGTGTCTGTATTTCAGTCTCAGGAGTTTGCAGTGGGATAGATCATTTTCAGTCTGAGCACCAAGCTCTCGAGTGCAGCAGCTGTGGCAAGAACAGACCTTTGCTTCTGCTGCCCCTGCTCTGGAGACACCTGTGAGATGGGCAGGGAACACCACTCTTTTGGTAAGATTGTTATCACTTCAGTCAGTTATTTGCCAGACCCCTGTTCATTAGGTTACTACGTTAAAGCTAAGCCAGGGCCGTTGAACAACAGTGCTAAATGTTCTGAGTTTGCAGTGTAGGGCTGCCTAAACTTTTAATTATTCCTGCTGTCAGTCAGCGAAGCGCAGGCAGCAAAAGGAGTGCGGTTTGTGGCTCTGGAACTGGAGCTCTTGTCTCTGTATAAGCAAAGGGCAAATCTGTGTTATTCTTCAGCCAAAGAGAATAGAAAGGCACAAAGTTACCACATAAATTAAATCTTTCCTTCCCTTAAATAAAGGATCTTGATCAGGTTTTGCTTTTACCTCCCTAATTAGTGTACTGTGAAGATGAATAAACTGCCGTGTGGATTGCCACATGCACTGGTAACCAGCCTACTTCTGCACTGAGGCTGCGGTTTAATGGCACAGTAAATCCAGCTGAGCGGTTCCTACTAAGAGATTCTTTGCAATGCTGCGAAACACTGGTCTGCTATTAACCCAGCCTGCTGTTTACAGTTTGTTCAAAATGAGTTAGCTTTATAAAGACAGGTTTTATGATGGATCAGGTATTATCTGTCCTTTATGTAGCTGCTTAAAAGCCGGTATAAATCTGAGATGAGGTTGACTGTGCATAGTGAGCGCTAAAGAAATCATGTACCCAAATCTGGTTCAGCTTAATTTTGTAATGCCGTTTGGTCTAGTACTGCACACATCTAGTATGGATGAACACAGAGCTGCAGCCTGAAGCGTGGGCTAAATTACCTGGCGCTGACAGATTTCCATTACCTTACATCTGCCTTCCTGACCTGAGGGCGTGTAGGGTTTCCTGCCACTTACTGGGAAAGAACTGGGGGTGGTTTATTTCTCTGCAAAGAGCAAAGTAGAAAATGCCACTGGATTTCTGAGAGAGGCCTTTGGGAACTAGCATAAACCAATTTTTTGGATGTTTATCCAAATTACTTATACACAGAAGTAAGGATGCTCGCTGAACAAGGCAGGAGCTTTTGTCTTGGGAGACTTGCATTCACTGACCTTAGTTGGCCAGTGACTACTGACAATGAATTTATCTGCATCTCTCTAGCATCTCTGAATGATTTCTCCATGTGTGGAATATGGATACAAATCTTTGCAAGGCACACTGAGATCTGTTGGTGAAAAGTAGCATATAAGAAGTGATGTTACATAAAGTCTTTAATTAAGATCTTGATCACCTGAGTTGACACTGCAGTAAAAGTATGTCCTATAGAAGATAATTGAGACTTATTCCTATAGCGTAACAGGTCTCCTTCTCCCAAGGAGGATTTATATTTTCAAAAGAAGCAAGTATAGCAATTTCCAGAGATGTCTTTTGAGTGTTTCTCTTCTGTACAATGATGGCCCAGAAAGACTATATATTTGTCTTCCTGGGAATTTTATGGCCAAGGTAAATAGTGGTTAGTGATACCTTCTGACGGTTTAAAATCAGCTTCTGAAGTCAAGCATTATGGATCACTTTGCAGAAGTGGAGAGTTTTGTGGTTGCTATGGATGTAGTTATAAAAATATTTACTTTCTAGCAGGACAACATTGGTTCCTTCGAGTTGTTGCTTCACACCAGTATGTTGCTAGATACAGTCCCTCATAAAACTTGCTCTGTGAATGTTAAGGCTTGTGATGGCTATTTGTCCTTAACAAAAACACCCACTACCTAGCTTAGAAAGGTTTGGAAGGTTGTTATGCTGCTGCTGCAAGTGAAAGCTTGTGATGGTGTAAATTTTAGTAAATTGTAATTACAGTTGCATTTCTTCATGCAATTCTATGCAGATAATTCTTTGAGCAAAATGCCCAGAATAAGATATAGACTTGAAACAGAAGCTTAGTAAGAGGTTATTTATATTATTGGCACCACATAAAATTATGGTTTGAAATTATATTTCTGGTCAATAAAAGTAATTTTGGTCACTATTTCATTTTTCTTCAAATGTAAGATCCTTGAAGGCTTAATTAAGAAAAGAAATCTTGTTGAATCTTCTTATTCTAGTAGAGTCATCAGCCTCAAAATATCAAATAGATGTTGAAAGTTATGTCAGATTTAGGATACTGAGATTACCAAAACCAGAACAACTGGACATGTCCAAATGTTTTTTTCATTTCCCCTCCCCCCCTTTTTTTCTAAGAGATGCATAAAAAACTTCTATAGATATTCAGGTTTTGAATTAAGCTGGCAGTGAAACCATAAAAATGTCAAGAAAAACAGAAGTAAGACAGTGGGACCATCTACTGTGAAAAATCTAAAAGACAAAAATTTACTTAATTTTCTAAAGCTCTCCTTGCATTTAGCTTTTTCTTTTAGTCTTATGCCCTCTGTGACTGCAGTTTGGAGTTTTGTGTATAGATCCGATGCTCCTCCTGCACCCCCAGTTCTTGGGTAGCCCTCAGAAACACAGAGAGACCTTCATAAAACCCCTTTCCCTACCTGAGTAGCTGTGAGACTTTATCTTCTATTAGGAACTGTAAAGATTTGGCGGGGGCCGGGGGGGGGCGTGTTGTTGCTTTTGGGTTTTGTTTGTTTGTTCTTATAATGCAGTTTTTACTGCAGTCATAGCATGTCTGATTGCATGTAGCTGACAACACTGAGGCACCTTCTGACGTGCTGAACAAGTGTGTTACCTAGAGGAGGTGTACGTAAGCATGGTCTTAAAACAATTCAGTTTGAATTACTGAGTGAAAAGAAGTATCCTGTACTAGTCAGTCACTTCATGAAGTAGCTTAATCTTCCTGTGCATGAATAAGAAAACACACAATGTAAAGTCTAAGCTCTCTCCTGTGCTCTTGATCAGACAAAACTCTCACTGAAGTTAGGTTTCTGTCCTCCCTTTTTTAGGTGCTGTTATCCTATCACCAACCTTTAGTGTCGTGGATACACATATCTATATGATTTCCATCTTCCTCTAGGGTCATATAATTGTTTAAAGTTCCATTTCCTTAAAGGTCTTTGGTTTCCTGCACAAGATCAGGGTGTTTCCTTAGGAAAAAAGAGCTGTTTGGGGGATGCAAGAATACAGAAGCTTTGGAAAGAGTTGTCTGGTATGTGCACCAAGTGTAGATAGAAACAGTATTAGGACTGACATGGTAAGAAGGTGAAAATGCCTCTTAAATTGAATGCAGATATTTTACGAAAGGTCAAAAATGCAAAATATTCTCAATACCTCAAGGTTAAGGTGGAATGTGTATGAAATGTTATTATCTCTTCATGAGAAAAATGCTTTACAGACACGCTTAAACATCAACTTTGTTCTTGGGTGGATAGTAACTATAATTCCTTCTCCCTCACCCCTCACAAACTCTAAAAACCAATTTCTTTCTTTTGTACCTACAAAAATTCTTATGCAACCCAAAGCAATCTTTTTTTCCTTCAGTAGCCTGTGTCTGTATGTTGGTGAGATGTGCAATCCTCCCATTATTCCTAATAGAACAGGTACAGCTTCCTAGGCTCTTAGCTTTAGCAGGATGCTGTGGCTGGGTATGTGACTCGTAAGGATGAGTGCTGAGGCTAAAACCATCATGGTCTGAGGACAAATTTTGATGATACTGTTGGAAAGATATTGGGACTGCATCCCTGAAGGAACTGCCTTTTTTCTGGTGATGCCATCCGGTCCATTAAAAATCATTATGGGAGCTATGGAAGACTTTTTTCCTCCGAAAGTCCCATGTCCCTGCATAATTGTACTATGGGAACTGAGTTGCTTGTGAGAAGAGTGGTATTGTCAGATACAGCAAATGATGGAGATTCTTGATGCTGCACTTTGTCCTAAAATGAATACAAATCCTTCATTCGTCTTTGTCCATTTTCTCTGTGATTGTTGGTTTGTTTTTTTTTTTCCCCTAATGTGTTATAGTCCTTTTTTCCTCTTTCCACATTGGGATTCCTGCTTTCTCCTTTGAATGATTTATTACACATAGTTAAGACCTCAAATTAGAGGATCTTGAAGCAGTGTATGCCTGTCTAAAAAAAAAAAAAAAGTTTTCCGTGCCGTGTATGATGAAGAGGTGTATTTGCTGGCACTGTAGTAGGAATGTGAGCAGGTAAAGGACAAAGACAAAAAGGTTAATTGACTATGAGTCACACTAGACTCTTGCAAAATCATAAATGCCCCCCAGGTTTCTGACTCCTTGTCTTAACCATTAACAAAGTGGTTCTTCTCCATCAGGAGCAGATGCCCTTTGCTGCCTGCCCTGGGATGCTGGAAGCACTCCTGCACACCTGGGAGCCTACGCGTGTGTCTGTTCTGTCCTGTGTCCTGCAGCAACAGGCAGGGTTAGAGCAGCCACGGCTCAAGAATGCTTCCTAAAAACTGGATTCTCAAAACCACAGAAAAATTATCCTGGGGACTCTGAGCCATTCTGAATGGGAGTGTAGCAGGAATTATGTTGTGCTGCCCTTGTTTGCTGAGTGCGTCCTCATTCAGCCTGCTGTTCTTTCCTGTTCTCTCCTGGGAATAGTAGTGCCGTATAGTCAGTTTCTAATGGTCCTGCTTTTATATTTTTATGTATGTATGTATGTATTTTTTTAGCTTCATTTTTCTTTTGGATAAAGTACTTACTGTGACAGCGTGATACATCTGCACTTCTTCCTGTTCCAATTCCAGAAAAGCAGTAGAAAGTGTGTCCTTGCAGAGAGGACCAGGCCCTCTTTTCTAGGGTCAAATAGCAAACGGATTTTAGCATCCATCAGACCTTTGGCAAAGTGGTTCTGTTCATCTGGCCTGAGCCAGTTCCCGTGGACGCTGCTGGCACTGACTCACCTGCCTCGGAAAGGAGCGGCTCAGGTATGAGACCGGTTGAACTCTGGGGAATGAGGGACTGAGTAAGGAAAGAATTGAGTCACTGCTTGCAGTGGAAGCTGGGTCTAGTCAAAGGAAGGCTTGGTGTCAAGCTTATGGTAGTGGACTGAAAGAGGCTGGGGTCTTGGTTCCACACTCATTAATACTGGATCCAGGCTTTGCTACATCACTTCGCTACATGGACTTGGATCAGTCCTTGGCACGACTGCATTTTTGCCAAGTTAGAGCACAGTATGGAGTGTTTACACTGTTCATTCTCACAAGGTATGGGTGTGCAGATGATGCTGATGCAATCACAGGTTTGCTGAGACAAAAATCTTTGAAGGAAAATAAAACCAATTTCAACAAATCAGTATCATTAGAGGCATGCTGTCCCAGGAGTTTCTTCTGTGCAGCCACAATATTTCTGGTCCGATATGGGATGTGCTAAAATCTGCAGAACTGAAGTGAACTAAGTAGGCATGGTAATAATCAGCAATATGTTGTCAGTCTTTTAATATATCATAATCTACATGCAAAGAATATATATATTAAAACATGCTAGGTAGGACTGGAAGGAGGCCACATGGGGAAAGCAGCTTCTCTGTTCATACTCAGGTAATTGCTGTTTGTGTTTCGCCGATGGCCTGATCTGTACAACTTGAAAGGAAACCTGTCAAGAACCTCTGCTTCATACCTGAAAACAAGACTGGTTTCTGTCATCAGCTTTAAATGTGACTGCTGTGTCCAGGCCTGGATTTAAATATATTAAAGGTGACATTGTTTCGCACAGACTATTTATTTAGCCTGGAATCTGTACATCCACTAACAGGGTACCCCCCCCCCCTTTTTTTTCCCCTTGTGTGTCTGTGTAGTGATTACATGAGAGTTCCTTTAATGTCTATTTTAGCATCTGCTCATTCAACAGAAGTGCTGTTCCCAAGGCTGCAGCTCCTGCAGCAGGTAATAGCTGAACGTGGCAGCGCGGTTTTGAGAGGAGTATGAGAAGCTGTAGGAGAAAGTTGAAAATGGAGACACAAAGAATGTTGCAGGCAGGAATTAAGCATTGGGGGGGCAGGGGAGTAGGCAAACCTCCAACAGAAGAAAAACCTCTGCAATGTGTCTTTGAAACGACACTTCAACTGATAAAATCAGTCAGCGTTGGTGGTCCCCAACTGGAGACAGTCACTGTAGGCCCGGCTCTGACAAGGATCAGGTGAGGGGAGGGTGAATACATAGTTGGATGTCTGCTGCTGCAGATTGGAAAGCGTAAACAAATGCACAGTTGTCTTTTAAAGGCTCAGAGCACAACTGTGATACGAGCTGTGCATTGATTTGGTTTTAGTTTAATTTCTAAACCATGATGTACCTTGCTGCCAGCAACATCATTTGCTGTTCCAAAGAGCTTGCGTGTGTGTAGGCATATACCAAAGCAATTAAAGATATTATTATAGCTGAAGGCCTTGGAAATTAAGAAGCTCCAGAATGGATGTTCACCCTGGCAGTGTTGGTTTGGTATTGGATTGTGTGCAGATGCTGGAACCTAGTCAAACCGTGTGTGATCACTTTATTTTTATCAAGTAACTTCTGACACAGTCATGGCACAGGAGAGTTTTTCTGGGAGTTACTAGGATGCTGTGCACACAGCACTGGAGGAAGGCATGTCGTGAGTAAAGAAAGGGGTTATTCAAAGAGAAAGGATGGTCTCCTGGCTAATTGATTCCTTGGAAAATCTGATTTTTATCTTCTGCTTGCGCTACAGTGTTCCTGTGGGATGCTAGACAAGGCAAGTAAGCCTGGCATTTCAGTGTGCTTCCTTTCCTCATTTTCTGGGTCCCCAGCTTTGGGTCTGAGATGCAAAAGAAATGATTATTCGCAGTTGTAGCTGAAGTCTGCAGGAGCCATGTTCTGATGAGGCAAAATGCGGTGCCATGTTTAGGGCTGTAGGAAAAAATCACTTTTCCAATGAAATTTGGCAAATTTGAAATTTGGTTAAATTTGACCTTAATTTTAGGGCGCTGTCTGTAGAATTGGGATGCTATACTACTTTATCTCACAGAGATGCATTTAATAGTTTACTAATGACCTGTGAGATAACTCAGATAATGAAGTACTTTTAAAGAGCCCATGCGGATACAAAGCCCCGAATTGCACCCGGGGACCCAGTCTGCAGGCCACACAAGTAAACAAGGTGAAAGCAAAATAGTGGGAGGCATTAGCTCTGAAGAAGGCTCTGCCTTCTGTTGCTGCACTCAGGTGGTGGTGGTGTGGAGAGGGGAAAAGTGCATGGTCACATCATTACAGACTATTCCATAATGTATACATAACTAATTACAGAATTAAGGTGTGTGAGAACTTTATTTCCGCCTTTGTTGCATGCTTAAGGGAAAGCATTTCCAACTTACGTTTGTGCCTTTCTGTTTCTTGTGCGCTTTTTGCCTCTTTGACCCAAGTCTTAACTTTCCAACTCTTGTAGTTGTGGGGTTTGGGTTTCTTTTTCGTCCTTTCATTCCTTCAAGCCTTCCTTGCCCAGCAGCTCAGGGCAACTTGCTGAAGGCCTGTTTTGCATGGTCTTCATCCAGACTGCTCTTCTTCAGGCTTGACACAGGGAATCAGCGCAAAAGACGCAGCTCCTGCTGTAAGAATTTGTCAAAATGGGGCCTTGCGAGAAGGAGATGTGAGGCAACTGAAAGAGCAGGCTCTGCTCAGTATGAGACATCCACCTTTAATGGTTTCATAAAGCTGTAGGTGGACAAAGCTATGAAAAATACTGTAGCATTTTGGAAGAATATTTGAAATTCTTTTAGTGATACAGTGATTTAGGAGGTTATTGGTGAGTATTGTGACGTGTTTGGTCCTTGCATTGCGGGAGGTGCTTTCTTTTCAACAAACAAGTGCTTTTGGCTGAGCCATAGGCATAGAGCAGGTTGGGTAGACTTGGGTTTTGTCATCAGACCTGCTACGATGTTGTGATGACCTCAATGAAAGATTACTGAGAAGGCTGAGAAGTTCTTCAGGATGAGAAATTCAGGATACAGGGGAAAACAGGATCTCGACTGGGATTTCTGATCTATATTGTGAAGCCTCACTGTGTGCATAAGCCATCTTCATTGGACTGTGCAAAACACTTACAACAGTTATTTACTATTGTAGGTTGCTGCTCGACCTCCAAGATGGAAGTATTTCTCCTTTCCTGTGGAGTTACTAAGATATAGCACAGTACAAATGAATACGGTATTGATGTTTTTTCTTCTCCAAATGCACAGCAACGTGGCGTATGTCAGAGTCTGGATGCCATGTAAAATTCCTACTGGAGAGAAAGATAGTTGTCATTGAGAAACTACTATATTTACTTTTGGAAAACCGCAATCCTTATTTTACTGTTTTGAGTAGATTCTTGCATTAATGGGACTTGACTTCAAAAGGCAGTGTGCAAGAGGAAAGTAATGACCTGCTTGAAGAGATGGGTTCTCTTGTGGCTTGTTTTTTGTTTGAATTATGACCTCCATCTGGAGATGTATAAAACCAGTTTTGAACACATCACACAGGCCTATAGAGCTATAACTGAATGGTGAGACTTACAAGAGTGGAATAATGATAAACAACGTTTTATGTTACTAATCACATCTTCATTGTTCCTTTTGGTATGTTTAAAGAATTTTCCATGTTTATCTTCTCAGCAAAAAAGGGTAGGAATCTTAGCCAGGAGAATAAGGTTTACACAGATTTTGTTCAAACTTGGGATTTCTTTATAGACTTTGGCAAGCGTGAAACATGACCAGACACTTGCACAAACAACTTGACGTTCTCTTTATGCGGTAACAGGGGACTATCTAGCAAATGTTTGCCTGAAGTAAGCAAGTCAAGATAATGTGTTAAAGGTGAGATGGGGTCTCTTAGAAAGTGTTTTACCAGGTCAAGTTAAAATTAAACAGAGTACACAGCAATATATGAGATGGAATTCTCTAAGCTTGGTTACATCTAATTTTCTCTTTCTTACTAAGCTGAANCCAACCAAAGCAAACAACAAAAAAACCACAACCCCCACACAACAAAAACCTGCCCCAAAAGTAATTTTCACCTAAAAAATTGGTAGAAAACAGGTTTATTTCAAAATGTCTCTTCAGTTAGGTCTCAGTTTAAAAAAAATGTGAAGTGCATTTTAAAAGAACACTTAATTTTGACCTCTGGTGGTGGTTGTCTCTGTAGTATTACATAGACAAAGTACACAAACAAGAAGATGACCTGAGAAGAGGTGCAAATAGAGTCCGGATGAGTTGATGGGAGCAAAATCCAACTAAGATCCAATGTACACGTATGGTATTGTTATGAAGAGAAGGTTATAACGAATCAGTTTTTGATGCTGTTAAAACCTGCTGCAAACTTCCCATTGGCTTTAGTCACCCTGACATATCCGCACATGAAATAAAAAGAACATGAAAGCCTGTGTACTGCTAAGACTACACACGCTAATCTGCACTTACATTGTTTGCTGGGCTCTTAAGAAACATCAGCTCCTTTCCGATAGTCGTTTCCTTTCCACTGGTGGCATTTGCTAAAAAGGCGGCTCTGTTGTTCCTTCCTCAGTGCCCAGAAACTTTCCCCATTTGTTTTATTTGCCAGCTCTATGAATTAGTATAGTAAGAGATCACCTCCCTTAAGATCTTTCCTCTCTGGTACCCCTGCGTGGAGTACTTGCTTTCAAATGAGACTGAGATTAGGAGGAGCCTAATTGATGCTTTTAGCCTTTTTTTCTTTTGTGTTGACCTACTATGCTAAAACTGACTTTGGGAAAATTAAAGGCAGTTAACCTATTTGTTACCAAGGTTCCCCCCCAATGTGCTACCCATTTGTTTACACATTTCATATGCACAGAACGGAGTAGCTGATGATAAAAGGAGAAGCTGTGCAGGCCCATTCCTCAGATGTGTCCTTTTATAACCCTAATGTCTAACTTACATATTTCTTTAAAGTTCCCCGAAGTCATGCATCCCACAGTACAAGTAGGTATATTATTTCATGATGAAGCATTAGTTACTTTGTTATATCCGCATCGCCGTAACCTCATGATGCTATTAAATCCTAGGTGTCAAAACAGCTTAACATCACAAATGTCAATCTAAACATGTTCCTTCAGTCCAATGAATGAGTGTGTCCCCTGGCTTTCCTGCCCTGTCACTGGATTATCAAATTAAATATGCCTTCTCCTGTATCAAAGGCAAATCCCTACGCATGCTGAGTTTTTCCTTTTCCCTTTGTGTGAAATAGCAAAGCTCCCAGCTAGTGATGTCTTTTGGTGGCCTAATTCCTTTCTGCCTCCTTGGTTTTCCTTGCCAAAACCTGGAACATTGCTGGCAGTCGGAGGTTACGTTGCATGCCTCTGTGTTTGTGCACAGCTCATGAGAGTGAGCTGAGTTGTCAATGTGTGTGGATTTAAGCATTTTGATATAGGAATAGTTGGTAGCTTGAAGAAAGGGATACCTGCCAAAATTACTTTTGTAGTCAGATTTTTTTGAGTTCTCTAAAGAATTATCCCTCTTTGATTTGAAACTAGTAATGCCATGCTTTGGAAGGAAAATATACTAAATATCTGAGTGCACACAGACTTTTTTTTTTTAAACAAAAAGGTACCATAGATGGCCTTCCCTTCCCCCCTCAGTGGGAAAACAGGAACTTCTGTGGGAGGTAAATAGCTGAAATACTGAACAAAGAGTGTTTGAACAAAGACTGGTAACACCTCTTTATTGTATCTGCCCTATTGTCATTCTAGGGAAGAAAGTTTTCCGCAGAAGAAAGCAATGATCCAAATCTGAGGAAAGAGAAAGGGAAAAGGTGTGGAAGTCAGCTAAGTAAATATAATTTTGTGGTTGTGTATGTTGCGGACGGTGTAATATAAACAGAACTACAGGAAAAGGCCCGGGTTTTTCAGAAGAACCGCTTGGGTGGGAAGGGAGCCGGCTGCCAGAGCAGGGCATTCCCTCAGCTCCTTGGCTTTTGTTACCTTACCTAGAGCTCTGCTCCTCACAACTTTGGCGTGTGTGCTGCATCACTTGCTGCTAATGAATTGCAGGTCAGATGCAGACAGCCCTTGACAAAGTTGATTGCTGCATTTTTGGATATTGGTACTGCCAGCTGCGTGCCGGGTCAGGTCGTGGCCACCTCCAGTGAACCAGCAGCTGACACGGTCACAATTCCCGTCACCTTAAACCGTGATGGACGCTGAGCGCTGCAGAGGTGGTTGGCTGTGAGCAGTTGCTAATTTGGTCTTGAAAGCTGACAAGGTGACTGCCCTCTGGTTATCGGCCTTGCTCATCTGCCGATTGTTGATGGTGTAGAAGCCTTGTCCTCTTTTTTTTTTTCACAATTTAGTCTATGCCTATGTGTGAGACCATGCCTTGAGACAGCTGGTGTCCTGATCTGCTGACGCGGCATTTGTAATGCCAGGGGATGGGGGGAGGGAGGTTGGATAGGATGGAGAGCAAGCAGTGCTTATATTTTAGACCAATATTGTGATCTCACGCTGAGATTTGCCTGAATTTTAGGACAAAATTGTAGCCTGTGCTAGAACTGTGGTCACACTTTGCTAGATAAGTGGTCTGTTGTGATAAGACAAGGAGTAATGGTTTTAAACTAAAAGACAGGAGATTTAAACCAGATGTAAGGAGGAAATTTTTTACTATGAGGGTGGTGAAACACTGTCCCAGGTTGCCCAGAGAGGTGGTAGATGCCCCATCCCTGGAGACATTCAAGGCCAGGCTGGACGGGGCTCTGAGCAACCTGATCTCGTTGAAGGTGTCCCTGCTCATGGCAGGGAGGTTGGACTGGATGACAGGATCACAGAATGTCAGGGATTGGAAGGGACCTCGAAAGATCATCAAGTCCAATCCCCCAGCTGGATCAGGAACACCCAGATGAGGTTACACAGGAAGGCGTCCAGGTGGGTTTTGAATGTCTCCAGAGAAGGAGACTCCACAACCTCCCTGGGCAGCCTGTTCCAGTGTTCCGTCACCCTCACCGTGAAGTTTCTTCTCATATTTAAGTGGAACCTCCTGTGTTCCAGTTTGTACCCATTGCCCCTTGTCTTATAATTGGTTGTCACTGAGAAGAGCCTGGCTCCATCCTCATGACACTCACCCTTTACATATTTATAAATGTTAATGAGGTCACCCCTCAGTCTCCTCCAAGCTAAAGAGACCCAGCTCCTTTGAAGGTCCCTTCCAACCCAAACTATTCTATGATTCGGTGATATATTTGGGAGTTGTATCAGTTCTTTGGCTAAGAACATGCTTCTCTCCCAGAGGAAAGTACTATGCCTGCAGAGAGGTTAGAATGAGAATGTAAGGAGTAATGGTTCCCACTGAAGTGTAATTGCTGTAGACGCTTCTGTTTCAGCCATGGGAGATCCACTAATCCATAGTAACCCCTGTACTTTGCAACAATTCTGACATCTGCAAACTGTATTGGCAAATCAGATTTAGAAAGAGAAATGGACTTGAGTATGCTTCCAAACCCAAAATCTATTAGCAGTGATGTGGGGACAGCCAAGCATAGGTGCATGCAGTGAGAGCAGCAGCTAAGAACGGCTTGTTCTTGCTTGTTTCTTGACTTCTCTATGTGTGTTTCTTGAGGCAAATATAGAAGTTCTGATTTCAAGCTGGTAGTTTTTAAACACAGGCAGCTGAACAGGTCTCCATGCCTTGCTGTTCGCTGCAGTTCACAGTTCGGCATATGGTGATAACCCAAATGAGTGATTTATTTACCTCGGATACACTGGGCAGTAGAGTGCGGTAATTCAGGAGCAGCTTTGTGTGCAGCCATTCTTGCAGGGCAGTAACCTCTGGCCGAAAAGCAGAGCAGGCATCTGAGGGACACCAAATCATTTATGCTGACTTGTTTAAATCTAAATAAACCGCTGTAGACGTGCCCTGATTTTTAATTTTTTTTATTATTATTTTTTTTAATTGGAGGCTTTTTTTCTTGCAACTAGAAAGCTGATAGTTGTAGCCAGTTGTTCTGTTCTTTGTTTATACAAGGCCTATTGAAGCAGTCAGAGAACATTATACCCTGCCTCACACACAGGCATATATACTTAATTTATGACTTTGTTAGTTTGAATTTCAAGTGTCAGGTATCCCACAGAGCTTTTACTTTGTTCTCTTATGCTGCGTGCACCGCTTGAGCATTTATTATGGAGAGCAGACAGGCTGTGGGAAGTCCTTCAGGCCTGTGGAGCTTTTTTCTTCAGAACCTTAAAAATGAAGTTATGGAGCATGGTAGCAAGGACTTCTCTAAAAGCATGACTGATCCAAAGTGGCTTTTTACACGTCTGTCCAACTAATATTTTTCCTTTGGCATTAATATTTTCACTTGCATATACTTCTTCATCTTAAAGTTGCTTTTGTACCCTAAACTTCTCTGCAAACATTAATGGTGGTAGAGTGGTAATAACTCTTAAATAGGTCTCTGTTGAAAACTAAATTCTGGATTTGCCCTGTTCCTGATTCCTTCAAGTCTTTCTGCTACTACTACTACTGTGAAAAGAAAAAAAAGAAAAAAAAGGGGGGGGGCAGGGAGGGAACAAAACCCCACCCAAAACAACGAACCAAGCCAAACCAAAAAAACCCCACATACCTTATTGCCAGAAGCAGTGGTAGTATTTGTGATTATCTCTTGTTCACTTCTGTCTTGTCAACAATTTTAAATAGTACAAAGTTATCTTTGATACGTTGGTGTCAGATGGAGATCTGAGAAAAGGAGATGCCTGGAAACTGACTTCGCTGCGTTTTTCAACAATGAGACTAATAGGCATTATGGCAGCTGATTTAAGAGACAAGATGAATATCATTGCAATATCTATGCCAAGACATCATCTCTTTCCAAAAAGCGTGTTGTAGGCTGAAATCTCTATACCATCGCGCATATGGCCAAAATGGTCCTTTCTGGCTGTGAAGTCCGTGAACACAAATGCTTCCAGAAAAGCATATGCAAATGTTAAATATTTATAGGCATGCTGTTCTTCTTTGTCGTTAATGCAAAATGCATTCAAGAAAGAAAACAATTTTGCCAGAGAAGGAAAACATTTTTTTCAGTCAGGTACTTCTACAGCATGTGGATCAGTCTTTATAACATCCTTAATCTTTACCCAAAAACATGGATAATGATTCCTGGAGTAGGACCTTTATATTTGGGACTTGATACAGAAGTAGTCAAGTAGTACAATAAGCTTCCAAATAGGCAGACAACAACAGATCTGGATGCAGACTTATTTTCTCATGTCTTCTGTTTGTCAGGCAAGGGAAACTGTTAAAACATCTGGTGACTATAGGATTTTGTCTCACAGTGAGCAAGAATTCTGTGTTGGACATCACCAATTTTGGTGGTGTTCAGCTGGAAACGAAAAGATACTATACTTCCATTCTAAAAATAAAAAAAAATATTTTGAATGAGCAGTTAATGTTTTTGTTATGTTTAAGTGGATTTAGAATGCAGCAATAGCCTTTCTTAGCAGATACTGTCTTTGATTTTTCCAACACATCATATCTGGCTTTATAGGGCAAAATAAAAGTTATTCTCAAAGAAGTAATAAGCTTTCTATTTTAATGTAACAGCTAAGATTTGTGAAACAATGCCGTATGTCCGCTAATTATAGGCATCTCTATTTACATGGCCTAACAGGAAGATGGAGATGTAAAAATAGCAACAAAGAGCCAGTGACATTATTAATAAAGCAGCTGTATACAGCATTGTTCTCCTGAAGAAAGTAGACACCATTCAAACAAAGCGGACCGCATAAATAATCAGTCATAATTCATAAGTAACTATTTTTGGGAATTATTTTTAAAGTAGTTCACCTTATTAGCATACAAATGATGGCAGAACGACTTTCTTTGTGGGTACGTGTATTTTATGTGTACACATGCACCAAATGTTAAAAGCAACTTGCACAAATGATTGCCATTTATTGAGAAGCTGGTGTTTTTCTGCCCTCAGGAACTGTATTCCTTCAGGAAAGATGGGAGAAAGGAAGATAGGAGTGCTATAGAACTTCTTGAAAAGGAAAAGTTTTACTTAGGTAGAAGAGGCAAGATCAGGGTAGAAGAACACACAGGTAACTCAAACCTATTTTCACTTACACAAATTTATTAGAAGGGCAAACCCTTCCTACCATCATGTTCCATAAAGAAACAATGGTAGTTGTAGTAATAAAAATAATAATAAATAGCCACATTGGGGAAGGTTCATTCAGCCAGACACACATGATCTTTTGAGCTCAGAATCCACTTCTGAGCTTTTCCAGTTTAAATAATAAGAGGTTACTGAAGCTAATAGGGTTTATTTCTAATTTTGCTGTGCAAGGGGAATAATTTCCTCACAATGCACTTCCAAAAGTATCAAAGACAGCCATGTATTCAGTGTACGCAGAAGGTTAAACCCACGCACTTACAGTTTGTATGTGTGCTTTATAAAGGAGAAATTGTATTCAGAGCACAAGGGCTGTACCGTGGTCTTTACCTCCAGAAATACATCTCTACTATTTGACTTGAAAGCCTGCAGCCTTTCTCAGAAAAACGCCCATATATTTGTGAACCAGTCACTACATTTGGACAAACCAAAGGCAGAATCTTAAGCTTGTCATCTGCCCTAGGCAAGAAACGCCCCCAAAAAACCCTAACCCCAAAACTGGGAGGGTTTCTGTCGTGAGAAGAGATAAGAAATTCATCATCCATAGAAATTCTTGTTAAATGTGAGGAGAGGAAATTTTTTCCTTTGTCCAAATCTCAGCTTCAAATCTCAAAATAAGAATTCAAAAAGCCTGCTGGTATGGTTTTCTTTTTTTTTTTTTTAATTTTATTTTTTGTTTAATTTGCAGCAGAGAAGCACTGCAGGCCCTTTGAAGTCCTTCCACCAAGTAGCTTATGTTCCCTGCTAATATGAGCTCTCAGATCTGCACATAATTTTGTAGTATGAAGATCTTTTAAAACTGAAATCACTGAAATCATACAGCACAGTATGGATTTGATCATAGGGCTTATTAAAAATCAATTCAATGAATTACTATTGTATGTCCTGCGGGTCATATAGGATGTATTTTTCCTTCCGTACTGCCTGTACAAGGACAGGACTGTTTAAAGGACCAACTTGTGAATGTTACTTCTCAAAGAAATCAGGTACAACTTTTACTCAGAGCACCAAAATGCATCAATATTTTAATGTTAAATACAAAAACATTTAACCTTGTAGCTTCACCTGCCTTGATTATTTATAACCAGGCTTTTTAAAAAAAAAATATATAATTAGAGTATGGAATTTATGTGCAATTTTTAAAACTGTAGGTGTTTGTACCAAATCTTCAAATTTTTCCCAAAAAAGCCTCTAGAGGCAGCATAAAAGCAACCACTGGGAAACAAAAAGTTTATCCTGTGCTGTGTGTGTTTCTGTGTGACTGTTTTGCTTTGTAATTGTCTGCTTTAAAAGTCATACTCGAAAGCAGCATTAAGTAAAAATTTCCTCAGAAAGTAATTGAAAAGGCAGACTATTTTGTGTTTGCATCTAATCTACTATTACTTTGCATTTTCCGTTCTCCGCTGCTGAAGAGCAAAGCGTTGCAGGAATTCATTCCAGTGGGCAATTCCCAGCTCCACGACACTGTGGTGTTTGCAGAGGCAGCACCGCCTGTCCCAGCGCTGTCAGGAAACTCTGAAGATGGTGGATTTGAAATCTTGAGATCCAACAGCATCGCCGTGGCACAGCAAGGCGGTTCTTTTTGGGAAATGCTGGGTGGTGGGAGCGATCCCTGCCGCAGCCAGGCCTTGCAGAAGTGGAAGGAAAAGGGAGCGGCAGCCGTTCCTTTTATTCGCATCCCTCGTGATTGCTGGATAAGAGGCCAGGCGGTCTCCTTGCCTTAAGGTCAGCGTTTTGAGATTAAGCTCTGCGGAGGTCATTGCCTTCCAACTGTTTCACCCAGTGCCCTTCCGGAGAGGCGAGTAACAGCTTTTTAGGACAGGCTGTTTGTCTTCAGTGGTGTTTTGCACCACCCCTCTTTATTTTTACATTAAATTGTGGCCCCGATGGAGCTGCTGATAGTGGGGACCAGTGCGTTCCCAGTCAGCTGGGGCTGGTTGCAGGTCTTTCTCTTGACTGACCTGGGGCAGGCACATCACACTATGTTCTTCGTAAAGATACTTTTGTCAGATAAAGGAGAACTGCGGGCAAAGACGAGGCTGTGTCTTCTGCTGTGGCCACGTGGATAAAATGATGGCTAGCACTGTGTTAGCAAGGGCATATAAGTTAATATATGCGTAGTGCACAATAACCTATATAAATGTCTCTGTGTGTGCAGATCCTGAGGCGAAAAACAAGCGTTAAGTTAGAATTTACAGGCGTCAGTAAACGGCGGTGTGCTCCTGAATGCAGCCCTCAAAAACCTTAAAGCATTTAATGTGGAAAGTGCCCTGGGACAAGGACCAATCTTTGTGCTTTGTACACATTTTAATGGCTTGTTAATGATTAACCACTGCTCTGCTGAGACGATAGATTTTATGATGATATAATTCAAGCAAATTTCTTCACCATTGCTTGAGATTATTCCTCCTGATTCTACTTTAGAAATAAATCTTATATTGATGTGGCACGTAGTCATCCCATCCTATTAGATTAACACTTCTGCAGCTTCCAATACTTGGTTCCCTGGGTCTCCTTCAGGAAAGTAAAGCAAATTAAAACCAGAGGTTAGTAACGGTGGTTGCAATGGATCTAGTCAGTGGTCTGTTTAGTCCAGTGTTCAGTCTCTGATAATGAATGATACTGAAAACTTAGGGAGGAGTGTAAGAAAGAGCACATATGGCAAGATCCTTCTCTGCTATAGTTTTCTAGTTTCTAGCAAACCGCACATATAGGAATTTACAGAGCTGAAAGTTGCTTCTTGACTATCATTTATATAGGTATTATACACAGACAGGGACGACCTGTTCTCCAGGAGTGTGTATGGTGTTTCCTGTGGCAATGAATTATGTAATTTGGTCATGTATTGGTTTTTACTTCTTGATTTATTTCTTTTTGAAGTACCACTTCCTTCTGTTTGTTTTTCAACTTTCTGCTTGATAATTCAGCTGTATGCTGCTTGTGTTGCAAGTCCTAAGCCAGTCCTTGTTCCTTTCTTTATGCCACTTGCCATTCTGCAAACTTCTGTCATATCGTCCTTCAGTCTTCAACAGAAAATTGGACTCATCTTTTTTCCAGCCTTGACTTTCTTTTCTTGCAGGAGCCATTCTGTGTGCCTTGTGTAATCTGACTCAATCATTTTAGAAATGGGAGAGAGGAATGAACAGAACGTACTCAGTGTGTGGGTACACCGTTGATTTATAAGGCACAGTGATAGGCTCTGTTTGGTGGAGATTTTAATTATTTTATTTCTTTCCTAACAGTTTCTGTCTTCCATTGTGATGTTTTTGATGGCATGGAGCAAAATTTACAACCCAAGCACAGTCTTATTTCTTATTTATCTTCTGAATATCCATTACTCTACCTTTAGTTATTTTTTCAGACAAAACTTCCTGAGAAACTGCAAGAAATAAACTCTTCAGTAGTGATTTCACATGTTTGATGGGAGGTGGGACAGTCTGTGTTTTGCAGAAAACATCTCTTGCTTTTTTTAGTTTAAACCACCTCCTTTTGGTTTGTGCTACTGGTGTTTCTCTGGTCTCACACATTCCATGCATGTTTCTCAGGTGAAGAGACATTTGAGCGTTGTAATACGCTGCTGGGATGGACAGTACGGTTTCCTTACTCTCTCCCACCTTCCAGTTATGTTTTTTTAGCTGTCAGTTGCAGTGAGCCAGAGCACCGTATCACAGAAGACTCCTCCTGCATGAGTCGCAGTGCGGTCAGTGGAGGCTAAAGAAGGAGAGCCTTTGTGATTTATTCATTTTAATGGGCGGTAGACTCATTAAGATAACATGAAATTGGGCTGTGCTACTGCATCTTGCTCTTCAAGGATTTGTCTTTCTGCATAGGCAGTACAGCAGTATTGCAGCACCCATTCTGATCAGAAAAATAAGTTTCCTGATTGCGTGCCAACCACCGAACGCCTCCCTCTCTCTGCTCTTCCAAGTAAGACTTTGTAGTTTCTTGGGCACTCCTGCAAGCAGGCTCTGCCTCTCAGTGTGAATTCTTTTTAAAGTGCGAGTGTATGCCATGGCCAGATCAGTACATCCTCACTGCATGGCTGATCTGGATAATGAGTGTCACGGTCTGCACATCAGGACTAGCCCTTCATAAGGAAGACTTTTTTTTACCATGAGGGTGGTAAAACACTGTCCCAGGTTGCCCAGAGAGGTGGTAGATGCCCCATCCCTGGAGACATTCAAGGCCAGGCTGGATGGGGCTCTGAGCAACTTGATCTAGTTGAAGATGTCCCTGCTCATTGCAGAGAGACTGGACTAGATGAGTTTTGAAAGTCCCTTTCAACCCAAACTATTCTATGATTCCATGATTTTATGATTCCTTACTGGCTCAGCATGACAGAAAGTTTGAAGACTTGTGGGAGGATTCAATGCTGAAATGGATTGCCTGAAAATAATTTAAAAGGTATTCAGATAATTTTTAGAAATTCTGTGAACGTAGAAGAGGCTGCATTTTGCCCAGTTTTATTATGAATAGAAATGTTTTCAAAGGTAAGAGAGACTAGAGATCTGTAGCTGCTACTCAGTTTGACACTGAGTTGTACTGTATAAATGATAACATACTTCATTGGTATATCCATTATGACCACTGGCATGATTCTGCAAGCACTGTGGATTTTTATATTTTGCTAGGAAGACAAGGCTGTGAAAGTCTCAGCAAAACCACTAGACTTTTCTTTTATCTGGTCTACAACCTTAAAAACATGCAGAATTCAAATGAATTTTTTTCCTGCATCTGTGTAGAGCCCAAGTTCTTTTCTGTGGGACCATCTCAGCAGAAGACAGTCCAGGTGAATCACAAACCTTTCTTCCATCAAGGAGCTCTTGGCAAAATAAATGCTTCCAACTCCTGATGGCACCGAATGCTTATGAGGAAAAGTGGTGTATATATATACAGTGCTGTCGGTGATGAGGAGAGGGACTGCAGTGATTGCCTGATGTCAACTCATTGTAATATTTTGTGTTAGAAAGTGTTTGAGGCTGGGAAAGAGAAGCAGTAGGCTAAGGCAATACATTGATTAGAATATTACAGAGTACCTTACCGTGGTCCTTGAAATTTCAGGGATACTTAAGCAAGGATCTTCTATCTCAAAAAAATGTAGCTGAAGATGTTTTTGAATTTCCTCATCTTTGCATCTTTACTCAGTGTTAATAGAAATCTTATTTAAGTTTGAATCCTTCCAGTTTTAAAAGCTGAGTTTTAAAACATGTTTATCGTCTTTCCTCTGACTGCAGTACAAGCAAGATTTTTAAAATGTTTTTGTATTTTAGTATAGACTGATATTCATTTGATTTATCCAGTACTTGCAGGCTTTCACCTTATTTTTTCTTTGGCATTTTTCCTCCATGGACATTTTAATACACTTTTCTAAATAGCGTGGAAGAGTTTTGTTGTTTTTTAAATGTTGGTTTTGTTTGGTTTTGGTGGAGTTTGGTTGGGTTTAGGTGTTGAGTTTTGGTTTAAGTAAAACAAATAAATGATCCTTATCACAAGTAGTTTGTGGATAAACCTACATATGATGTTGCTGTTGGTACCAGTATGGAAATGATCCTATCGAAATTGCTTTGTGCAGATGCTCTGACTTAGCATAAACCTTGTGAAAGATTTCTGTATATATATCGCTTATTTCAGTCTGGCACTGGATGGAAATCACCTCTGATGTTTCTGCTGGGCATCTGAAGCCTGCGCAGGTGCCCCCTTCTAAAGCGTTTTTCTAAGAAAAAGCAATGATTTTGCTCCCTCTAGTGACAGAAGGCGGGATCGCAGTATGTCATTTCATCGATCATGCTTGAGACCACAAAACTCCGATTTAAAAACCTTATTGAACTGCAGTGCAAACATTTACCTCCATTTAGCCATAGCTGGAAGAAAAAAAAAATCATTCTGTATCTGTCAAATATAAGACAATTATATTTTTCTGTTCTTACAACTGATGACCCTGGGCATGTCTTACAGGAACAATAGAGGAGGAACGTCCTTTTTCCCCCACCCCTCTGGACATTTTGATTCACAATATAAGATACTGCATTTTGGTGTGTGATCCGTGTCAGGGCAAGATTGGAAGAATGTTTGTTAATCTCACCACTTGCTTACAAACACCCGAAGGGTGGTTTGACTAATCAACATCAAATAAAAGGAGCCTCTGTTGTGCTGAACTGCTGGTCTGGCTGCCCTTAGCAATCCACGCTTACCCCTTAGTTCCCTTAGATGAAAAGTGTCTCCAACCGTGTCATCCCAAGGGCCACGAAAGGTGAGATAAGAAATTAGGGAGCAGGCACGAGAAATGTTTGTGCTCTCCCTGCACACAGGAGACTCCCTGGAGTTCTTTTGCATTCAGAGAGTAGCCAAGGGCAGAAAAGGATGGAGGCTGAGACATTCATAGGCTGCTTGTGCTGCTGCTGAGGTAGCTCCTGACGTGATTTAGTGGCGAAATAATGATGTGCAATAATTTAGAATGGTCTGTCTTTCTTCGAGCCATAAATCTCCTTTCTTGGGAAGTAGAGACGTCTTGCTTTCTACTTGCTGGATTCTGTCTGTGTTTAGGTGGCTTAAATACAGGAGATAATTGTTGCAGCAAATGCACAACTCTTCTAGTCTCCTTCAACCATCACTTCCGTCTGTACCAGTAGCAATTCTATATAAATCCTGTCATACTTATGCACACAGAGAGCTGAAATGGCCATGGAAAGCATTTCTAGGATAAAGAAGAGTAAAAGCTTCAGGCAAACATTTTTGCTGGTTTTTGTTTGTTTTTGTAGTGTTTTTTTAAATTATGATTTTATTATTATTAATAATCTTATTTCATGAAACTAGATGAGCCTTGGGTGTTTCTCCGTGTCAGTCCCACCACAGCGAGACTTCTTTTTTTCTTTGAAAAGGGCTACAAAAAACTTTTTTTTACTGTATTGCTGAGTTAACCCATCAAGGTGAATGCTGCAGAATTTGTAATGCTTAACATCACTGGAGAGGAGTCACCACATCATACACTTTTAAAATACAGTACAAATTCAGTTCTGCAGTTTCTAAGCTGCTTCAAAAAGCAAAACTGAATACTCAGATTCAATTTTACACCTATTTTCATACCTGCTGATTTGTACCAGCGAGATGAGACAAGATGTGCCTCCTCTATTAGGCAACGAAGCCTTTATTTTTTTTTTTTCAAGTGACTAAATAGTCCGATAATTTTTAAGTTCTCAGCACTGCGGAAAAATTATGGCACTTACTTAAGGGTTTGAATATGCAATTGAACATCTAATTTTAAACCTGCACACTCAATAATATTGGACTTTGCTACAAAGTTATTTCCTTTTTATGGTATCTGCCAGCTGCTGAAGTATGCATTAGTTCATTTGACATATTAATGCATTCTAGTAATGGAGATACCTGATCAAGCAGCAGCCAAATGATCACAAAATAGATGTCCAAGGTGAAATCAGAGACTGCAATAAACAAGGGAAAGCTGCTTGCTTTTATCATGTATTGATGAGTGAAATCCCTATTTCTCATCTGACTTGAAAAACTGGACGCAGCTGGGGAGGCCCAGCATCCTCACTCATCGGCTACCACATGCATTATTTTCTTCGATCTTCTTGATGCTTTTTTTTTTCCCCCTCCCTTTCTCGAAGTCATTTTTGACAGCATTGTAGTACGTTCCCGCAGTTCTGAATAAACAAATTCCGACTTGCTCGTGAATTAAGATGAAACACTTAGCTATTGCTAATACACTCTAGCACACCTGGTTATAAGGAGATAACAGGCCTCTCCCCATCCCCGCGTGGAGTTTTCTCCTTTGGCTTTCAGCTGATCCGACGCGGTGAAGCTGGGGAGCTCTGTACGATCTGTACATGCTGAATTACTGTGGGCGCTCCCCAGGTGTTGCAGTTACCGGTCCCTGATTTAGCGTTACCTATCACTCACTCGCCAGATTCTGAATGCTAGGTGCTCATCGAGATGGCATTTAAATATAGCCCAGGTATTCCCCGTGGGGAGGTTTGTTATCGCATCAGTAGGAAAAGCGGCATTCTCAGCTCCAGCGGATGCACAAGTGTCATCCAGTTTGTACGGATCTGTTGAACAGCAAACGTGTAATGTAAGGGACAGTCAGAGTATGATGAGACAGGCTTTTAACACCGCAAAAGCTATCTCGGTATTTAACATGCTGAGATGACAAGCTAATCACAAAAGACTTGTCTAGATGTCTGTGTTCCTCTGACTCCTTAGGTATTTTGTAGATGCTGACAGCTGGTGTGAACTTTAAATCAATGTATTGCATATGTTTACATATGCAATAAAACCATTTGCCATATCATTTAACTACACACTGAGTGAATTGTTGGCCATGGGCTGATCTGACCTTTTCAGGTCTAATCAAGAGATCTGAAATATTTTTTCAGCCTGTCAGCTCCAGTAATATGCAGTAAGAGTATCTGGATCTAACTGAAAATGTCAGATGCGCTCTAATATGCAACCCATCAAAGTTATGATGCGTATGAACCAAGAACCGGTTAAGAATATAAATCTGTAACATCCGTGGTGCATCTCAATTGTTTAGATAAATTGTTCTGCTATTGATACGGGCTATGTAAAAACAGGCATTAAAAGCAATTCTTTGGGATACAATACACTTAAATATAAAAATGATCTTGCAAGAGGGGTGATAACACCAGGTTAGAATTTTACTGGAAAAAACCAGTGACCTGTGAGAATACTAGTGCTCTAGTTAATGTCTTGCTATCTTCGTTGTGTGGTAATGTAAGGTTAGTGGTCTCACATAACCTCAAAATTTTCCTTTTCAGTTTTAATAATTTGCTTTTTATGAAGTTTTTACTCTTTACAGAAATAATCCATTACATAAGCTGAGGTGTCCTTATCAATCTTATATGTTTTGAATTTACTATTAAGCATTTTTCATAATCTTGTGCTTTTTATGAAAAAGTCCACTTCTATTTTTAAAAGCTTTCTAAAACTCAACACTGTTGTTGGTAGATTATGGTGTTTAATGATGTTTTATTTCTTTGTTTTCATTGTCTCATCGTCAAAGTTTCTGTTTTGGGTATTTTATTAGATATTCGGATAGAGATCAGATCTTTATATTCAATTC
This sequence comes from Pampusana beccarii, assembly GCA_013399365.1. Classification (NCBI taxonomy): domain Eukaryota; kingdom Metazoa; phylum Chordata; class Aves; order Columbiformes; family Columbidae; genus Pampusana; species Pampusana beccarii. Next base: position 186,453 of record VWYH01005404.1, on the reverse strand, counting down.
AGATATTTAATAATTATTTATCAAGCATGAAACCAATTATTCGTTGGTATAATTTCTGGATGATGAATTTAAATTTACATTAAAGTGGATGAGCACAATGAAAAGCGACTTTGTATGCTAAGAAAATGGTATTTTGTTAGCTGAACAGGCTATCAGGGCTGTTTAATCTTAGAGCAGTTGTTACACTAAAATTGAGTTGGTTTTTAATCTAATCATGGGTAGTTTGTGCAATTTGAGGCATTATTAACTGAATCGCTGCTATTAGTAAAATGTTGTTTGAACTAGAATTAAAATGAACTATGGGAAGCATTGCTGAACCGTTAACTTTGCATTAAAGAATAGCATAGATTTGAGTCTACCCAGTCAATGCTATTTGAACTGTTCTGGTGAGGCAATGCTGCCCTCCCCTGGTTTGCTGTGGAAAGTAGGAATTTTTATCCCAGTCTGAGTAAGTTCTAGGGTTTCCTATTAAGGAGAAATTGCTGAATTGGTGAAAACTGTGAAAAAAAAATGCTATTAAAGAAGACCATTATTACAAGACAAAAAAAAAAAGCTGAATAGACATTTGTGCTGTGCTTTTAAGTATGGTGCAGATATGGATGAATGTACAAGTAATATACAGGAATATACTGTGATCACACAAGACAACAAATTGAGGGCTGAATTAAGTTTGGGTGGCAACTTGGAGGATGAATTAAAGATAAAATAAACAGACAGGGGTAACTGCTGAAAGTTAGCAGGACTGATTACAGAAAACTTGTGTTTAACAGTGTAGTTTTGTCTTGTATACAATGTTTAGAGATTTATCATTAATGTTTACATGTTCAGTTCAGTAAAAAAAAAATTAATGGGACCATGGCCAACAATTTGCATGGGAATAGGATCAGCTCTTGTGCAAATGAAGCTGTAGCAAGACTGTCATCCTCTGTCAGGGGCTATTGAGTACAAAGATACCACCGTAGGCTCAGAAAGTCCTTCTACTGCACACTCCGGAGAGCTGAGGAGCGTAGCCCAATGAAATATTACTATTGCATAGTCTATTCTTCACACATTTCTTCAGACATCTGCTGGAGACAGAGTATTGGGGTAGAAGGTTCTTTAGATTGTCCAGCTATGGCTGTTGTTTGTTAAATAAGTGTGCTGCTACTTGCTTTAATGTCGTCTTCCATTTCTCACCGCTGGGCATCTTCACCATAGTCCAGAGAGCAAAAAGAGATGAGCCTCGTTTCAAATGTAAGAATTTTAGTTCCCACGTCTGACTTCAGTAAACCGTGTGTGGTGGGGTTTGGTTTATTTGGTTTGTTTGTTTTTAAGGTACACAATATCCTTTTATTTTTATAATTAAGATTTTTTTTTTTCTAATTGCTGCACAAACTTGCAAAGCACACATTTTTTTTCTTCCTGAGGCGTATGACTTGATTGCACTTTTGTTTGCTCTTCATCCCTTTTAATGTCTTGGAGGTCACCTAACACTAGAGAAAACTGGAGAGAGTGTGTTAAAATCTCTGGTTCATGTGTTTCTTCATGTCTTAGCTATGAACGTATTGCCAGTTTCACGATCAGGAAGGAGTTTTTTTTTTCCCCCCCCCAGACTGGTTTGCCTGAGGACTTTGCTCAAATGTGAGTTCTTGTGTACTATTCAGGGTCAGGTCACCTGGGAGATGTTTTAAGAACTGTGGAATATGGTGGCATTCCCAACCTCACCTGCTCTGGTCCAGCAGCATGTTACAGTGGTGGTGGCTGCTGATATTTTACTAATACCTTTTGTAATGAAGTCCTAGGAGTTGTTTTGTGCCTATGGTGCCTGCCAGTCCACAGGGCAGGTGCGGACCGTTTTGAACTAGACCCCAACTACTCAGTTATCTGTGATTGTGGCAGATGGGACCTGAAGATCCCAGGGGTCCTTCACAGGCCTCTGTTTCTAAAGTGACTTCACTGACTGCAAAATAATAGTATTTACCTTCGTGCACATAAGCTAGTAGGCTATGATAAGCAATCCTTTTGAGAGCTAGCTGTAACACCACTGCAGGTATGGCTCCATAATAGCAAAAGGTGAGCTAAATCGACACTGAGACACCTTGTTCTGCCTTTCCCTTTGTGACACCCTGCCAGAGCAAAACCAATTTTATATGTTCTTTTTTGTTTTGCTGTTAGGTTAATATTCTGTCAGTGTAGCATCCCAGCTCAGCTCATCAAGTGGTTATGTGAATAGCAGTGCTGTTGTTCCTTAACCTAGAACAAATGTGTGAGGCCTAAGACTGTGTAACAGTTTTCTTTCTTCTCCATAACTTTTGCAGGTATTGGGGCTGCTGGTGTGGACCCTGATTGCTGGAACAGAATACTTCCTATATCCAGCCTTCGGCTGGGTGATGTTTGTAGCTGTGTTTTACTGGGTTCTCACTGTCTTCTTCCTGATCATCTACATGACCATGACCTACACCAGGATCCCCCAGGTGCCATGGACCACGGTGGTAAATACAATCATTCTTTGTGGTTTCAGGTTTGCTGGGTTATGAAGAGAACGAAGTATTGATACATTTTATGTGTGTGGTTAACCTACTTTACTAGTGCTTTTTGCAGCTTTTTTTCCCTAATTAATGTGGCTGCATACCTCCAGTGTTTAACCTTCACACTACCCAGACATTTTTGAAGCACTTCTCCTATGATGTTTCACTGTTTTGTTCAGCAGTTGGTGTGGTGACTTGATTTTTAATAACGTGCGTGTGATTGATACTTATGCACAGTGGCCTCTTTTTCTCCCTGTAGTGATTTACATCCCATGAACAATGAGTCTGTTGCTGCCTCTGAGCTAAGAGGCCTGGCCATATGGCTTAAACAGCAGAAATCCCTACTTGAATCAACACGAAGAATTGGAAGCGGGACCCTGGCTCCTAAACCATGAGTCTTCCTCTGCTAAAGTAAAAGCAAAGGTGGTTCAGAGGTAGCAGCAGCCTGACAATCCATATACAGCCTACTGTGAAAATAGGGCTGAAAAATAGTGTTATATGTATGTAAATTACATGCCATGTAATCCTTTGCTTTTAGCTCAAGACTTAATGCAAATCAGATAAACAGCTAATGTAATTACAGAAAAATTTCACAGGCACTTAAAATTCAGATCCCGTTTTTGTGGTTTGAACAAACCTGGCTAGCTGTACCTCTCAACAGTATATTTTTACATGATTTTCATAACAGTCTGGTGTTCAGATCCTGAAAGTCATTGTCATCTCAGCAAACTGGCTATTTGTGACCCATCTAAGAATTATAAATTTTAGCTTTGCATTTGTATGATACAGTGAGATACTGTTCTTTTTTTTTTTTTTACGAGCTAAAGATTATTGACTAGAATTCTGTTATTTTAGAGATAAAATATATTTGACTTCTGTGTTGCGTATTATCAGCTATATTGTGTACGTTTCTAAAATGGAATACTCTTTTCTTTTTGTCTTCCCATTTGCTGCTGTAATAAATAGCCAGCTCTAGCAATTACTAATAAGAACAACCGGGATTGTGTTCAGATAGCTTCTCTGTTTTCAAGTTTCGTGACCAGCAATTACCATTAAGGCTATAATACTGCTATAGAAATGTTGGATTATTTCAATTACAGCAGTAATGTGTCCGGGTACATTTAAAGTTTTGGTGGTTTTTTGTTGTTTTGGGTTTTTTTCTGTGTGTGTGTGTGTGGTGGTGTTTTGTGTGGGTTTTTTTTTTTCTCATTGCATTAGACCTAAGTACGGTTAAAGGGAAAGCATCTTTGTATCTGTTTGTATACAGCTTTAATAATTACCCCTCTTTCATCGGTTTCACACTATTATCAGACAACAGCTGCACATAAACAAGTTGCCCCTGATCTATGTGGTAGACAAGCTGGAGTATTTGATTTGTATCTACTTCGTATTGAGTATAGTTCTCGCTCTGAGTTCCAAACATATTGTAGATAAGATCACGTAAATGTAGGTCCAAAAGGTAGTCTCATTTTATGGTAAAGTGTAACATGAAAAGAACATAAATGCAAAGTAAATAAAAGATGCTTGCATTCCGGCTTGTTTTGCCTTAAGGTATTACAAGACCTGATGGGAACAGCGTTCGAGTTGGACCTCTGCCACTCCTGGCTGGCCAAGAGGAATGTTGTGTCTCTTTTCAGAGAGGTGTTGTTAATGTCTTCATTTAAGGAAGCCTGACACACATCTTTTTGAGTGACATGTGCCTTTTTGAGTGACACACACCTTCTTCAGTGATTGAGTTTACGCCCACCTTCCCCCTTCTCCCTGAAGCATTCCGAGTTTCAGCCTCTGCTAATTATTTCTCTGCCTCCTTAGGCGACAGTTAGCTCCAACCGTGCCTATTGTATGCAGTATCCAAAATTACATCTGGACTTCCCTGTCGTAAATCCACTTTTTGCAGGTTAAGCACATTACCAAATTGCTTAAGATGCAGTTACTTTTACTGCAAATTAACCCAAAAGATGTGCTTCAAAACTGACTCTCCTTAATAGTGCAAGTTCTTTGCTAAAACAATCGATGGAAGCTTTTAAAATCTGGTAAATTTGAATTTAAGAAGCAGATGGTAATTTAGCATGAACCATTTGGTTTGAGTAATATATTGGCAGTAAAGGCCCAATCAGCTTGTATTGCATTCCATCTTTCCCAACAGCGTTATTTCCCAGAGCAGTGCTTCTCAAAAATTATGTGCTTTTTTTCTTTTCTACATGACAAGATATTGCAGGGATTTGTAGCTTTCCAAGGTAATTGAGTCTTTTTGGAAAATCTGAAAATAACAACAACAAATACTCTAGGCAATCAAATTTGGAGTTTGAAAATGAGTGCTTTACAGAAGTTCACCTGAACCTGCCAATTGTTGGCATCTTATCCTGAAAGTCTTTTTTTTGTTTGTTTGTTTTTTTTGTTTGTTTGTTTTTACTGTAATGCCCAGATAAAACAACAGAGGTGATATCTGTGGATAGCGATAATACCTTTTATTAGATCAACTGATACAGGTTAGATAAACCCCTCTCATTTACAAATGTGTGAATCAAACCTCAAGCACCAGGCCTTGGACTCCCTTGGAGTGTTGAGGCACTGCCCATGGTTCCCTGTGGAAAGGTGGGTAAGTGGCTCTTTCCCAAACACCCTGAAGTTGCAAGGACTTGGGAACCACGTGAGGACACACATGCCCTTCAGCCTGCTCTGGAAAATGTGAGAAGGCCTTTTGTACAGGAAGCCTCATACAGGCAGTGGCGGCCTGAAGACTGACACGTTGACAGATGGCAGCGCAGAGTGCTGCTCTCTGGAGGGACTTGTTTGGGGAATGGCTTCCCTTCAGAAAGTTTTGAACCCCGGGTGTCACGGGAGCATGTGTCTGTGGGCAAAACTCCACCGAGTCTGAAGTGAACTCTGCCAAAACCAAATGTCCTGGCGATGGATGTGAGAAGCTTCCTTACCAACCACTTCAAGCTGTTGATCCACACTGAGGCAACTGCTGATGTGGCCACAGCTGTTGTTGCTGCCTTCTGGACTTCTCTTCTTGGGATATAGCCCTTCTTTTACATTCTACCAGAGTTGGTGACTATTCATAGTGAATAATTGGCATATATTCCTAGCGTCCACTGGGTTATACCATGGAAATTAATAAGTTGGAGCTGGACCAGTATGACAACATGTAGAGACAATTGGGGCAACAGAGTTAAGGGTTATGATATTTGTGTGACACTCTGGGATGCAAAGGTGGGGCCAGAAGCTGGAGGAAGCAGATCATGTACGGCATTAGGAGACCTGGTGTAAACTGAGTTACTAATTCCTGCAGTTGTAGCTGGGTACAAAGTATGTCACGGGTATTCCTCTTAAACATGGCACCAGTGAACTGAAAGTATATTTTATGGCCAAATTCATATCCCAGACAAGTAACAGGGTGGAACTTTGGGGGATTTTTTTTTTTAAATAAGAATGAACTTCCTATATCCATGACCAAGTAATGAGTAAGTAAAGGACAAATTATTGAAATTATGTACTTTACCCCCCCACACCCCATACAATTTTATCTGTCTTTCATCTTCTTAGACTTCTCTCTGCATTTCCTGTTCTCTCTCACGTGCAAAACCTGAACAAACTGTCCTTCTTTGTTCCGTGTAGTGTTATGTGAGATCAATAGTATCTGCTTTGCTCTTTCTTAGTAATAAACATCGGTACCCTGACACATTAACCCTGCTCCTTGGAAGAGAAATGCAGCGTCTGCCATGGATGGATCTTGATGACCCAATGTAGTCCGTTTAGACTGTTACCCTCTTCGGTTTTATCTGCTTCTTTCTCCTCTCGAAAACAGGCAAAAGGGAGAGATACTCAAAGGTGGAAGAATATGGCTGCAAAAATTACATCCTCTTTATCTCTTTCAGAAGTGGAGAAAACTAAGTTTTGGAAGCTTTGTAAATATTCTTCATATGCCACAAGTTATTGATTCCTATAGCATATCATTCTGTGTATTAGAAACATAATCAAATTGCAGGGGGTTTTTTTGCTTGTTTGTTTGTGGGGGGTGTGTGTTTTGTTTTTCATATAGTGTCATATTCTTACTGCCTAACGCTTAGGCTGTGGTAACCAAACTGTGTCTTTATTTTCGCTTTTGGAAAGTCACAGTGCATCACCTTTAAGACCCTTCTGGATTTAGTGTGCTGGAGAGAACAGTTTATCCAAAATGTGCTTTAATGTTTATGGATCTTCAAAATAAGCAGTTAAATTTTAATATTACAGACAGAAACTTGGAAGAAGGTAAAAAGACTCACATTTCTTGTGTGCATTGCATGTGTACTTTATATTTCAGAGGATAGTTTTGTAATGTTGGAATTGAAAATGGTAACAAATGTGTGTGCATGTTAATTACTTGTGGTGTTTGTTTTTTCAACAGGGTCTGTGTTTTAATGGAAGTGCCTTCATTTTGTACCTCATTGCTGCCATTGTAGATGCATCTTCAGTTACCAAAGAGCTGGACAGTCACAATTACAACAGCTGGGCAGCTTCTTCAGTGAGTTCATTTTCTGTTTAAATCAGTTCTATGCCCAATAAAGTTATATCAAAAGTAGGCTTGCTGGAAGCGTGGGATGAAATGCACCCTTTCTAGATTTTGAAAACCTCCAGACTGATACAGTAGCTCATGCATGAAACCTATAGGCAGCTGTAATTCAGTTCATAGTTTTTGGAGGTGACTAGAAATTCCAGCAGGAGATGAAAAGCACATCAGAAAAGGCTGCGATGTTTTTAAGATCGTGCTGCTTTTCCCCTCTCCTGCTCCTGTTTATTACCAGCTCTGTGGCAGAGGTTATAGCTTGCACATCAGAGTAGACACAACAGCTTAGGTGAGCACCAAAGCATCTCAGACCACTTGGACAACTTCAAAAGCAGTTTAAACCAACTCAGCTAACTTTGCATGCGTGTGGATAAGGTGCACTCAGATTTTTGTGGACTGAGCCATATACACAGCACCTTTGGGAAGTTCCTGAGGTAGTATTGCTGTTTCTACAGCGATCTTCCTGTTACAGCCTCAACTTTTTATAATCTTTTCTTCTGAGTTGGGGCAATGTCTGAAAAATCATGTAACTTCCCACTGTTTTAAAGTGGACACAAATCATTAATTAGTCCAAGATCACTGTCTCGCTACTTAGATTTGATTTGGGAATCCAAAGCAGTCAGTCAATGTGGGTGAAAAACAATGTCTTGTTTTGTTTTGCTTTTAAAGAGCCTTGTCAGTTTTTGAATAGGTGAACGTATTTTCTAGCTAAGTTAAGGGAGCTGTAAAAGAACTTTTTGCATGTTGTGGCAACAGTAGTCAAATTCAATTGTATAGAGTAATTCCGAGTTACAGCTACTTGGCTGACTGTTCATGCTTCTGCAGTTGTCCTCTCTGGACTATTCACAAATCCTGTCTTCTGTCTGAAGCTTATTGTATATGGCCATGAACAGAGAGCCTTGAACACCTGGTCTGTTTTTGCCTTAGGAATTTGGATAACTTGCATCCCTGTCACTTCAGGAGTGTTCAGGGTCTTCTCCCCTTGGCAATTCGTAACTATTGATCCTGTTACTCAGCCACTGCTGTTGATGGGCCGTTGCTTGCTTCTAGATAAGCTTCCGTGCTGATTCAGATTTTATACAAAATGCAGTTGTCTCATGGGATGTTTGTAATCTCTTGTAATACCTCCTAATAGTGTTTATCTAATGCACTGTCTAAATAAACTATTAAATGTAGACTCTTGCTTTCTGAACCCATTAAGGGTTTCATGGATGGGTGTTTGTGAGAATTTAGCAAACCATCTATCCCCAGCAGGTGTTCTGTGTTAAAAAGATTTTAGATTATGGTTTTATTTCACAAGAAACAAAATTACTGGAAAAGAGGAATAGTACAATTTTCTATTGTAATAATATTCTACATCATCATCTGCAGTTTTTGGTGCCACAGAATAAATTTACGTTAGACAAGACTCACCAAGAGCCCTCTGGAGGGCTTAGATTTACTGCCTGTATGCATGCTTCATAGTGCCCTGCTGTCAGAGCTGAAGGGCCTACCCAGGCCAATGATGGTATATAAGCAAGAAACATTGGTAGAATCATGATATATTTTTAGGCTGGAAGGGATCTCTGGAGGTCATCTAGCCCAATTCTCTGCCCCCTTAAAGCAGGATTAACTCATATCAGGCTACCAGGGCCTTGTCTTCTGGAGTTTTGAGTATTTCCAAGGGTGGCTATTCCACAACGCCTCTGTTGCCCTGTTTGATTACTCCCATTGTGATTTTTTTTTTTTTTCATATCCACCCCCAATATCTAATTGAAATTTCCCTTTTTGTAACTCACATTTGTTCCCTCTTGTCCTGTCACTGCTCACCTCCCAGAAAAGCACTGTTAATCCTGTTTGCAGCGTCAGCTTTATTTGGTTCAGTTACCAGTGCAAAATATTCTGGTCTTATCATCAGACCGTTTTGAACATTGTCTATTTTGAACGACACACAGCGATTAACAGGAACTTAACCACTGGCACTGAATTGGAGTTTATCGGTACAACTGAAATAGTTCACAGCTGTTGTTTGGCTTCTGTGTGCGTATGCTGGAAGGACTGCAGAAGCAACACCCCTGATACTGTGTAGTTTTAATCTTCAAACATAAAACAAATCTAGCCCACTACAGAAGGCTTACGCCGCAATCGGTTTCTGACAAAGCGGTGATATCGGCGTGGTTGCCCTCTCTGTTGTTTGCACTGAGGAATACCTTTATTCATCCATGGAGAACCTCTGGGACCGGTAACCTAATGGCTACGGCTGTTTGAGAACGTGTCTGGGCCTGAGTTTGAATGCAAGTTTTCTCTGTGAAGCAGCTGTTTTGCTGCACAGCGTGCCATCCTGCGGCACAGGTGGGCTGCAGGCAGCTGCTGGGACGCAGCAGCAGGGCTGGAGCGTTGGCTGCAGCTCACGCTGCCCCGTGGACCATCCCTCAGCCTTCACGAGCAACTGACGTTAAAACCAGCAGGTATAGGATGGGTAGGAGTCCAGCCTATAAGATCCATACTGAGGCAGTGTAATGGGGAGATACAAGTTGAAATATGCCAGGTTTTGTCTACTTCTAGGCCTATATTTTTACAAATAATATAAGCTTGCTTACGCGGTGTTGACTGCAATGGCCTCATGCGTATATGGAGATGAAAGAGTGCCATTTTAGTCAGCCTGCTGTTTCCCCTTTTTCCAAATCCTATAGCTATTTTTTTCAAATAAATGACAGTGTTCTCAAGTCTATTTAGTTTCCTAATGTATATTTTTCTCTTCTCTCTCTACAGTTCTTTGCCTTTGTGGTTACCTGCTGCTATGCTGGAAATACGTATTTTAGCTTTATATCTTGGCAATCACGAACTTTGCAGTAAATATTTTGCTAAAATGAATTCTGTAGTATAAAATACCTTGAGGATTGTACTCTTTTCGACAAAAACTTGGAAGAGGGATGAGGTCTTTTTGAACATTTCTGTTAGAATTGGCATGATATATTTTAAGCTGATATTAAAATTATTATTTATAATACAATATCATCTTCAGAGACATCTAACACTGACTTTGTACTGTATAATAAAATTTTGTACTGCTTTTAAGATTAGCATGGTATTTTTCTAGACACTGTATAGGAGTTATTGCTAAAGCTTTAATAAATCTTATTCAGACAATGTGCCAATTTTGTAAATGTAACTTTTTAAATGCCACAGTTATACTTTTGATACTGAATGCTACAAATCAAAAACTGAGATTGATACTGTCTCATTATTATGTGTAAAAAGCGACATTGTGCAGAAAAAAAACACACGCAAAACTTTAAAAATAAATAAATAATTGACCTAACTGTCCGTGTTCTGTAAACTGGAAGCATATGGTTGCTTTTGAAATTTATTTTTCAGAGTGAAAGATATACTAGTAAGAATTCTGATGATCCTGTCAGTTTGCATATTCTAACAGCTTCTCACAATCATGAGATTGCTTTTGGAACCTGTTCCTGTAGGTCTGAAGCTCGCTGCGGGAATGTTGCACCTGAAACACATTATCTTAACAGGTTTCTCAAATCCAGCAGGCTCCAAGGCAAAAGTCTAGACAACAGTCCCTGAGTGCTCAGTGTTTAACCTACTGAGAGTATCACAAAACACCTACTAAAGGTAATATATTTTCTTTCTCAGGGGACTGTGTTTTTCTCTTTTATCTTCAGATGAGGCCTTTAATCTGTCCTAATTAATACTTGGATTTCTAAATCCTATGAAATTATATAAAGATTAAATCCATAAAAAGATTGTTGAGACACTAGTGCTATCAACAAAGAATTTCCTCCATCCTTTCCTGTCTACTGGCATCATCTGTGAGTTGTTAGCTTAACAAATAAAGTTTTAAATTTGATGCTCATATTTAAATATCTTTGAGTCAAACAGAAGTATGACAGAAGATTATGACTTTCAAATACAAGTTACCTAAGGATTTTTTTCCCAGGAATTATGTGGAAAGGCTAAGGTTGTGATTGCTTTGTGATGTTATTTAAAGTTTTCCTCGTTTAAAACTATTGGTAAATCTTTTATTCCTGGATTATAAAGATTTGGAATCTCTTCCAGTCTTCAGAAACTTAGTTGGATGATTGTATATGGTAGCAGAGAAATTGTACTGCTTAGAAAAAACTTCTTTATTTCTCCCTGTACCTAGATGGTGTGTGCTTACTTGCACATGTGCCCTGCAGCACAGGAGATTTATCAGCAGCTAACTAATTCTGTTCTCGATCACATTGTTTTGTTCTTTGATTATCTGTTGGAGTCACAGGATTTCAGTGTAAAGGGAGCCAAGATATTACTTTAAAACCTATATTTGTCTGCAAATTGCATCTGGCCTGTGCAACAAAGGTCAAGCTGTCAGCCGCTTGCTAAAATTACCCAGTTGTGAGAAGGAAGAAGGGATACCAACTATGCATTTTATCTACACAGATAAAATGTGTCATTAAAATCCCATATGGTCTTTTCCATTGCTGGAAAAAAATCAAAGGCATAAAAATTATCCAAATGTCAGTTGATAAAACGTGACTAGAAATATAGCCAGAATTAAAATCTCATCAGTGATTTCTGATCAGTAAAAATGCTTTCTTAGTAATAGAAATAGTTTCTTAAATGACATTCAATGTACCTGTCTTAAGTCCAAAGAACATGACTATGTTTCCACGAATGTTTCATTATTTTGTGGTAACAGCAAAGGTCTGGTCTAAAGTCGTAACGCAGCCAACATTTGTGGATAGAGGTAGTAAGAGGGAGTAATGTCAGAGTAAACCCATTAATGAAGGACAAAATGACACTATGACCAGATAAGGAATGATTCTGGCAAAATATCTACCACCTCTCTGAGTCTCCGGTGCTCATCTTCAAAGAAAGATGTGTGGAATGTCTTCCAAAAGCAAATCTGTGAGTTGAATCCTTAATTCCTAATTTTAAAAAATACGTACTAGGCAGAAATTTGTTTGATGCTTAGCCTTGCGTTTTTTTCCCAAACCATAACTTATCTGCCTTGCTCTTTCCATCTAGAAAGATAATTATCTTGCTTCTAATGCTCTTCCTCATCTGTCTTCATTTCTCAGCTGTTCCCCAGGTACCAACTATCTGTTTTTCAAGTGTTTTGAACACCTAGTTAAAATTGGGGGAATAAGTACAAGCTGAGAATTACTTCTGAAGTTTGCTCTTTCCTCCTATTTCAGGCCTGAAGAAAGACATAAGTACCCAAAAGATTCTGTTTCTTCCAGCGCATTAGTCTTAAATACTGCTTGGCAAATGATGACTTACACCTTTGTATATTCTCATATTGATAAAGAAGATAAGATAGATGTGTTTTGTCATGTAACAAACCAAGATTTGTGGCTGCAGGTGTTGCTTGGTGTTCATGAGATTGAAAGAAACCTTATTTAAAAGAACTGGTGGGTGATGAAGTTCTTAATACAGATATTTAGAAGAATAAACAAAATGCTAATTAACTTGCAGAATGAAGGTATTTGACATTATAAATAACTTTTTTCATTCAGTCTCTCTGAAAAATCTGTCACACACATACATAAGGATACTCGATGTCAACTTCTGGCCATCAAATTTAATTTATTAAGGAGTTGTCAGTACCTCTTATCATACATAATGCACTTAACAAGGTGCAAATAAATAGCATGAGAACTGTAATCAAAATGTCAAGTTCATCAGTGTTTTAGGCTGTTTGTGCCAGTGTTTTACAGAAGATGCCTGTATTTCAGTAAAAACTATGGCTTATTCTACCTATATTAATTAAAGGCATTTCTGTTTCAGTGAGCTGAACTCAGATCAGCAGGGCCCCAGTCATATACACACTTTGAAAATAATTTAAGAACTAAAGAAGCTGAATCAGCTGTTAAGAAAAACGTATCTTTTAATAGGAAGTACAGAAGTTACTAGAATCTTCTTCCACAGGGCTTGCCAGAAACCTGTAAATGTGCATGTTTCTGAACGGTAAGGAGGAAGCGGAGCGGAGGGGGGAAGCTCTTTCTCAGCAGCCAGCATTTTACTCTTGTGTAGATTGGCAATGTTGTAGCTTTGATTGCTAATGACATGAGATAAAATTTGGTGGGATGGGTAATATCTTTTATTGCAACCATTAGCTGCCATAATAGAAGCCCAAAACTATAATATGTACTGCTTTGGCTATTACAAACCATTGCCTACACTGGCAAACTCTGTCTTCCTCATGTAAATTGCTTACACTAGCCCCTTAGTTGTGTTGAAGATCATCTGATCTTACCTGTCTTCCCTCCTTAGACACTTTTAGTTGCTGAAGGAGCTATTAAATACAAAATATGAACATCCTAACTGCAGAACAGAGCAGCAGAAGATGGGTAATGAGTATAAAAGCGGCATCTGCCCAGCTCAGAGGCCTGCCATTACCTCACTTGTCAGAAAGCAAACAAGTTATTTTTAAACTTGAGGAAATATATGGCTTCCTTTGCTGAGTTTTGTTAGTATGTCTCCACGATTTAATCCAAACAATGGGGTTAAGACATTCAGACTCATTACAATTTTGCCTGTCGTTGCCCATTTAACGCAAATGTTCTCTTTCACGAGATCATGAATCGGAAGGTTTTGGGGGGTTTTTTTGTGAGAATAAATGTCGTGTGGGAAGACGCTGTTCGCAGCTGCACCTCCCCTGCGAAGCACCGGAGCAGCTCCCTGCCAAGAACACCGCTGGCAAACTCCGACACGCCGAGGGGTCTCTTACCGTCCCAGTAACGCTACTACCCGCTTTGTGGGCCGGTTCGGTGCGGAGCTCCCCTCCGGGAACCCAAAACGTACAGCGAGGCGTCCCCCTCCCTGCTTGGAAATACTCACTGCGGCCTCTATTCTCGTGTAACCCGGCCGCAAATCTGGGACCGGCCGGGCGTCCCGGTGCGGCTGCGGGGCCAGAGCGGGACGGCCACCCCGTGCCTGCCCGAGGGGCGGCCCTGCGCCCGGCTTCGTCTCGAGTCCTCCCCTCCTCCTCCTCCTCCTCTCCGCTTTTGTCCCTACGCGGGTTCGGCGACGCCTGCCCCGCGGGGAACCCCCGCGGCTTCTCCTCGCCCGCCCCCTCCGCGGCCCCCGCCAGCACGGACGGGCGGGGAAGCGCCGCGCTCCGCCCGGCCCTCCTCCTCCCCGGGGCTCCGCCTTTCGCCGTCCCGTCCGTCCCGTCCCGTCCCGTCCCGTCTGTGTGTCCCGGGCCGGGCGGCGGCGAGCGCAGCGCGGGAGGGAGCCATGTCTCACGGGGCACGAGTGATCCGCACCGGGGTGAGCAGCGGGGGGCCCGCGGCCCCACCGGCCGCCGCCTCCTCCGCGGGCTCCGACGCGGAGCTCATGGACGGCGCCTATTTCCGCTCCTGCGCCGGCATGCTGAAGGTGGCCCAGATGGTAAGGGGCGAGCGGCCGTCCGGGCGCCCGTTGGGGCCTTTGGGGACCGTTGGGGACCGTTGGGACCCTCGGCCCGCGCGGGCGTCGCAGGCACCCCTGCCGGGTGTCTGTTGTGGCGGCGGGTCTGGAGGGCGTCGTCGGGGGTGCTGCGGCCGCAGCTCCCTGCCATTCTGGCCGCCGATGTTACTCCTCAGCTCTCGCAGGTCGCGGGAAGATGGAGAAGTGGCGGCTCCTCTGGCAGGGCGAGGTGTTATGGTCCGTCAGGAGCTGCCTTTGAGTTTTCCTAAGGTAGCGATGGGCACTTCTGTTCCAACAGACGTATGTGAGCCCAGGCTATCACCACTCGCTCAAAGTACTTTGCGGTGTCATCTTGAGGGTGGTAGCCAATGGACATGATAATTATAAACAACTTTTTGCCATTAATAATAACGGTAACATGGTGATGTGAAGGCACATCGTGCTCCAATGGAACACCTCATTCCTATACATAGAATCATTTCAGTCAGAAGAGACCCTCAGGATCATGGAGTCCAACCCATAACCTAACCTAACTCTAGCCCTAAGAACCTCGTCTAAACGCCTTTTAAACACCTCCAGGGATGGTGACTCCACCACTTCCCTGGGCAGCCTGTTCCAATGCCTGAGCATGGGTAAGTTTTCAGGAGAAAGCGGGGCCGAGTGCCAGTGCTGACAGTGGGCTGGTAAGGGCAGGCACCATGGCTGAGACCACTAGTCCAGCTGGCTCCTTGCCCTGGAGACCTCCAGGCAGTGCCCTGGTGGCCCAGGGAGGGATGTGGGAGACGTACGGCTGAAAAGCAGAAATTCAAAAGAAATCGATAGTGGAGCACTGCCAGGATTTGAGCTGATGCCTTCACTTAGTGTAGAAAAATTTGCTCCATTTAGATGTGGAGAGGATTAACAGATGGATAAGTTCTTTCTCGTTTCTATGGCGCATAATTGTCCATGGAGTGGTTTGTCAGCTTAATTCCAGTAACGGCAGTGAACGACGGGTGGCTGGGAAACAGCATGGAAGACAACGTGTAGTGATACCTCCTCACATACAGTCTCATCCTGCAAAATCTAGTACCTTGGCAAAAGTTTATGGTGGAGTTGTTGCCTTCATTTTTTATAATCCCCAATGCCTTTTTTATTTCTGCCTGCATTTATTCATCTAGACAATTTTTTTTAACCTCTGTAAGTTCTTAGCATCTATGAAGTAATGAATTGACATTAGAAATCAGGAATAATTTTGTTCTAGGTTACCGTTGAGTAATACCAGATCCTAAAGTTTCTATTTAAAAGGTACTCAGTTTCTTCTAGTTCGTTAATAGCCATCAGCTGCCTTTAGAAATGAGCCTTGGTCACAAGAGGTGTAATTGAATGTGACTGGGCATGGCTACCTGCACCTGCTGAGCGGTTGTACTGCGCTTGCAAGACCTCAGAGCTGTCCCTTGCTATGAATTCTGTTTGGTAGGAATACAAACAATTGTCTGCTGCCTTCTCTGGGCTTGGGTTGTTCTCAAACCATCGTGCGGATCTGGAGTATCTTTTCAAGAGACAAATCACATTATTTTGATGAAGCTGTGGTGCTTTGCTGCTTAGCTAAGAGGCTATTTACCCTTTTGCTTTTAACACTGCAGAAGGAACAGTTCCTTTTATGGACTAGAAATACCTACTCCTCTCTGCTCTCCATCCTGCTGTGGTGTCAATACAGCTACAATGTAGGACTCGTACAGCTGGCACAAGCACGCTTATTTGTGCTGAAATTTCAGGTTTTGGTGCACATGTAAGGTGTGTGTGTGTATACTTTACATACTTGACATATTTTTATGTAATTATGTAAATCTATGTAATTGTATGTAATGCTTTACATTTTTTACGTACACACACTTTACATAAAGCATTTTATAAGTGCTGTTCAATATAAAATTAATCAGAATTTAAGTTAGTGGCTTTCTGTGGTGACTTTAACAGAAGTTAAAATAGTGTAAATTAGTTCCCTTAGCACTCTTTCATCTTCACCTTCTTACTTTTTTCTGCTTTCCAGCTTGCCTGTGAATAACACCAGCGGGAGTTACCTCAGGTATCCAAGGAACATTGGGCAAATGAACTTTTTTTCACATGGTACCATAATACTGTCTTCTCAAATAATTCCCTAAGAAAACTAAATGTTTGTGCTGCAGAGTTTAGAAATAGCCGGGGTAGGTTAGTTCTAGATTAACTCCTGCATCCAGTAAAATACGTAGAGCTAAGTATTTTTGCAGCTCTGCTTTATCTCTTCTCAGAGAGTATATCCACTGTATCCACGGGTCCATTTGTATTAGCATTCTGTTCTTTTAGTAAGAGGTGTTTGCAGTATTCTTCTTTGAAATGAATTCTTTATGCTAGATCGAGAAACATTCCTGCATTAGTGTTAATGTGGCTGGTGGGACTGCTGTCTTACTAAGAAAGAGAACCATTATGCAGGCCGAGGGCAAAGGTAAGGTCTTTTGGGTTAGACATATATCACACTAAATTGCATAGTGAGCCTCTGAATGGTTGTGGTAATGAAGAGGAAACGTTACTGTATCTGTTTTCTCTTTCTTCCTCAATCCCTTTGACCAAGAAGTAAATGAAATGAGAGAGAACAAGAAAGAAACATTTCATAATTTACTGTAATGTTAAGGGCTGTTTGCAGAGCTTGCAGGCTAAAAAAAAATGATTGTATGTATATGGGCATGAAATAATTCTAATAGATGACATAAATATGCTATGGAAATTATATGAAGGAAATAGAAGATAATGTTACAGCTGTTCTTCTCTAAGACTGGAACACAAGGACTAAAACTCAGCAGTCTTGGACAAGATGAAGAGATTGTGCAACAATCTGATAATTCCTGAATTGTTGCTAATGTCTAAATGTTACCAGTGCTTGCTTTCTTTTCAAGTTCTGGGTGCTGTAGTGTCTAGCATAGAATTAAATTAGGAAGTAAAAAATGTCTTTCTTGCCTGTAAGCCTACACAAATTCCTCTACTTTTTTACTAGAGAATTTCTTGAACCTTGCAGAATGATTATAGCTTTGAAAAGATAATGCTTTTTATATGTTGAGTTCCTGGCTTTCTAATGCTTAGGAAATGGTCTGTAAATACTTTGAAAATTAAATGGAGGAAAAAACATAGTTCTGTGACTTGTGTATTTTACATGGCAGTAAGACAGCTTGAAAGCTGTTTTTCATGTGTGAGTGTTACTAACTTTAGTAGGGGCTCCATTTTCAAAATCCAGTCTTGCATTGATGCTCTGATTTTAACAGGAAGTTAGTATTTTCAGCATCTAACCCACTTCAAGTGGTTTAACTTTATGGTGATTAATATAGCTTTGTTTGTTTGTGTTTGTATTTGCAGTTTTGCCAAGATCTCTGCTTTGCTTGTGTAGGTCTCTGAGGCTTCTTGAACTATTCTTGGGCTGTTCCTTGTTCCTGGACTCTGAGAGGTGCAGAGGTGGCCCATGGCCTTTTTTGCCTGTCTTTCACCACCTTCAGGTTGGGCCAAGCTGACTTTGACCACGGTTCAGACTGAAAGCGATTGTTCCCACAATAACATCGTTGTTACTGAGCAGACGGTAGTTCTGGCACAGTAAGCACAGCCTCAGAATACAGGGTGTTTTAAGCTAAAACCAGTGCTGATTCTTTCAGCTCAACATGAATCAGGAAAGAGCAGTTTCACCAGACAGAAAGGAAGAAAATCAAAATGGTCTTCTCAAGGCTGATAAAAAAGATTTATAAGCAGTTGCAAGTTTGGAAAAGATAAACTCAGTAAAAGTTGACTTAACAGCATCATTTTGACTTGTTAAAAATGCTAAGGCAATAGTTAAAGCTTTTCTGCTGAGTATCTCCAATTTCCAAAGTATGTCCTGACAAAAGCAGTTACATATTTGATAAGTGAATGGCCAACAAGACAGTCTGTAGTTCTGAGTGACCTGGACGTGTACTGGAACCTCTCTGGGTTATTTGTATAGTAACATGTAGTTGAATAATAATATTAAAGACAATAGTAATACATCTAACAGTGAAAGCTAGAAAATTGTGGTGGTTGCTGGAGCCAAGATCAGTTTCTGAATGTGTTGGGTGATGCCAGACAAATTTACTGGGGAGCTAATTTCAGAAGAAGTTAAAATATGGAAAGAAAGCAAAGTCCGTTAGTGGAAGAAAACACTTCCTAATCAAAACCATTGACAGAGGAAAGGTAAATTCACAAACGTAAGTTATGCTTGGAATGATTTGATTGCTACTCATTCTTCTGACTTGATCTTGAGCCTGAAACATCTTTCTGTCCATGGAGGTGATTGAAGTAAAACATCTAATTATTTGCAGCAGTGCATCAATGTCATATGATTTTTGCCTGTACGGTAAAACGAAGAGAGGGATTCTGGTGTTGTGCAGAGATGCTGAAATTGTAAGCCCATCTCTGGGTCCTGTGTAGACTCCTCTTTTAACTTTCTGATACTCTCACCCTGTCTACAGTTCTTCCAAATGAAAATAGTGTCCGGAATTGACAAGCTTGGTGAAAGCTGCCAGATGCTAACCTACAAAGCTTCGATTCAAACCGTTCTGTGTTCTGTTTCACTTTTCATCTGGCTGGTAACAGAAAACATGAAAAACAGTGCTGTAGTAGCTATCAGTGATGTCGTGACATATTACACAAAAGGTCTTATTTTGAGGTATGCAGGACGCGTTTTATGGTTGCAAAGAAAATAATAATTGAGGAAAATCACCCCCAGAATGTGCAGGTGTCTTGAATCTGCAACTATGTGATTAAACCACTGGCTAAGCAATAAGAAATGTGGCATGTTTTTTAGCAGCAAAGTTTTTATTTTCAAGCCAAGGTTGGCGCTATGTGTTGTAGCTGCTTATGATTTTTGTTGTTCTGCTAGAAGCTGCAGTAACAGAACCTTGCTCGGCATGCTGGATAAAGAGAGAAAAAAATTGTCTGAGTCGTAGGTGGCTCCAAAGTAAGCAGGAGCACTTGAGTGAGGAATGTCCAAGCCTAGTAATTAAAACCAATAAGTCTGG
The DNA here is from genome assembly GCA_013399365.1 of Pampusana beccarii. Classification (NCBI taxonomy): domain Eukaryota; kingdom Metazoa; phylum Chordata; class Aves; order Columbiformes; family Columbidae; genus Pampusana; species Pampusana beccarii. The sequence goes on along the minus strand of VWYH01005404.1, from coordinate 166,978 downwards.
GAAGTCTTGTTATTTCTGCTCTGAGATCACTGAAACAGGCTGGCCTGGCCAGTTTTATTTTTTCCATTCCTCTGCTCTGGATGGACATTTTACAATTTCTGCCCAGGTATTTGTGTAAGGGCTGCGAGCAAACAGAGCGTTCCCTGTGTGTTAACCAAGGAATGCTTGGTGGGAGGCTGACAGAGTTTCATTTGATGAGACACAACTTCACAGGCAACACAGTTTAAGGAATTTTCCCTTTCTGTCTCACCTCCATGCAGCAGTTCTCAGCTGCACTGGTGCAGATGTTCACCGAACCAGGGAACTGATGTAGCTTTACTTCAGCTCTCCCTCGGTTTTCTTTTTTCCGTAAGAGTTTTTAGAGAACACTGCAGCCATAGAGACTACTGTCAGCAAGAGCAAGTGTCTGGCATATAAGGACAGGAACTACATAAGCCTGAAGTTGTTCCGTATGCTTCAAACCACGAACGAGAAATTAGTCCTTTTTCTTTTTCTCTTGGGCAGGGGTAAGTTTCGTACCATCTGTAATAATTTCTAGCTCTTTCAGCAAAAAATATACTAGTTATTTTTCTGATGATGCAACTACTCTAGAAGGCTCCAGTACATTTTGTAAAAAGACAGTTATTGTCAAACACTAGCGAATCTCTGTTCTGAATGTGTCAGTGAATGTTTTATCTGTGTCCCAGGAGAGGCTTCCCGAAAGCACAAAGTTGGAGCCACCTTTCATTGCTCATTTGATCCATCCATTAGGATTTGTTGTAATACGTTGATTAGCAACCTTAGTACATGTAGTGCTCTTTGTACAGAGGTGGTTGAACAATGGTTAGCAAATACATTTTCTGAAACAAACAAAAAAAAGGCAATGAAGCCTCGAAATTTACCACATCACCAGAGATATGCTTAGTATGCTTGAAAGAGCAGAGTGAAGTATTGGCAGTGGTTTCCTGTGACATTTGTTTTACAGGAAGTTAGATTTGCAAATGCCATTTAAAAATCTTAATCAGATTTACATGGTGTCCATGGATAAGATGTGGTGAAAAGCATGGATTCTGGCTGCTCTGTGACTTCCCTTTAAGACATGCAAGTGCGGTGTATTCCTTCTCTTCACTCTCTTTGGAGATGGTGTCCCGTGGAACATCCTTCTCTCCTGCCACAGAGAAACAGAAACCAGGGGATCAGTTCTTTCCAAGCGCGGTCTCCATCAGCTTGGTGGAGCCTATAAATGGTGAGGAACATCTTGCCAAGCATCCTTTACTGGGTTCCAGGGCTGTAGGTGCTGGAGCAATTTGTTGCGTCTCATTGTAATCCAGTAACGCTGTGGCCGTACCGCATGGAGGGCAGTGCATCGGACCGTGAGGCTCTGTCAGGTACCTGCTCTGCGTCACCAGGGTATTGTCCCCAAAACCAGACAGTGTTTGCTTACTATGAGTAAGTGTCTCCCCCACTCCCCTCCCTGGGGAGTCCTTGTGAGGTATTCTTTCAGTACTGGGGCTGAGTTGGCTCTGTTGTGCTATTGTCACCTCATGCACTTGTCCTCCTATTTTGTGGTGAGATGTAAAGTACACAGCAGCCAGAAATTGCTACTTTCTGTACAGAGAGATCAAGCTCTAAAATTGCTGTGATTTCCTTTCACCCACCTGTGAGCTTCCTCCTTTTTGCATAACTCAGATTCTTAAGGGATCATCATGGCTGAAAGAACTCCCTGCACTGCAGTGCTGGTAATTCGATGAGTGTAATGGTCAGTACAAATGTGTCTGAGCAGTCAAAGCCAGGCGACTGTAGCTTTCGAAGCCAAAGCAGACTTGGCTGCTGTTCTTGCAACAATAGCATCAGCTGCAATGCTTACAGCTTCCACTGCTGCTCACAGCTTCCCTTAATGGAAGTGCGATGATGACAAGGTTGAGAAAGCGCTTCAAGGGGAAATTTTCTTAGAATGTTTTTGGTGGTCTGTTGGTTTTGGTTGTTTTTTGGTGGTTTGTTTGTTTGTTTTTTTAATGCTGTTGGTGAGTTCAAGGAACAAGTACTGACTGGGAGAGAGGTATGCTGTTGACCTGAGATGACCAGCAGCAGCTGCAAAACTACAGCAAGTCTTAGCATACTTTCCTGCAAGTCTGTAATCACGCTTTGGGAAGACTACTTCGAGAGCTCTGTCATCCGTTTGGGAAAAACTCAGTCCCAGTTGCTGCTTGTCACCTGCTGGCTAATTGAGCCTTTTGTAGATTACTTGAGTGAAGCTTCCTAGTAGGCACAGGAGTGCTGTCCCAGCGTGTTTGAGAGGCCTGTCAGTCTCCGGGCAGTCACCGAAAGCTGTCAGCTGCGACAGCGCCACTGGGCAATCTCACCTCTTCTTATTTTTCCCCCGTCATTCATCACCCTTCACTTCTGTGGCACCTTGCCAAGCATCAAGTGTTTGCACTTAGAAAAGGTCATTCTTTTGTGCGCTAAGGGCCGGTCTGATCCAGCGGCCAGGTCCTGATGATGCCGGTTGGTCTGGAAATTGTCATGATGTTAGCATTTTTGGGAACTCTCACCTGGTTTTTTTTCTGATAAAAATGATGATCTGCCAGCACAGCTAACAACGTGGATTTGGTTTATGTAGACAAGTCCTCCTCTTGTTCAAGGAGACCTTGCTCAAGGCTCTGTTGCCATGGCTAACAGAGCCTTGGCTGGAGACGACAGATATGAACTTTTAAACTGCTGTCTGTGCGACTGCCAGATGTCAGCGTGGTGTTCTCTGGGGCAGGGAGAGATATGGCAGGTGTTAACTGAAGATTTGAATCAGTCAAGCAATAAATGCCTCAGACAATGAGAACGCGTTGTGTTGTCAGCAGCATCTGCAAGGGCGAGTGATGAGCAGGTTGCTTGCTGAGGGTTAGCGGGCATAGGCACTGAGACTTCACTGAGCGGTTCACAAGGTATTCCTTATCTCAGTAACTGCTTTCAGGAAGATGAGATTGTGTGAGCTTTTTATTTTTTGTGCAGCTAGTTTGATAGGTTACTGTAATGATCGTTGCATTGAGGTACTAGGTTTTTGTTATATGTTCCTATTTGAGTTTTAAGTAGCTGTATGTATTGGGTATCCCGGTTGAGGGGGAAACCCTGCAGTTTGCTGTGCAGAGTTTGTGGGTGTTTGTTAATGATAAACCCTGTACCCTGGGCTTCCAGAAGCCAGCCAGTCTGAGCCAAGCTTGGCTGGTCAGCCAACGGGGGCTCCTTCTCTGTAGGTGGTATCGCCATGCGTGGTTGGTAGATCCACTTTTAGACAGCCAAGACCTTTACCTACAAGACCTCTCTAGCTCACAAGTAAGGATTAAGCTCTTTCTGTTTTGTATATTACTGACAATAAGGGACTTTATTGACTATTTAAAGGGCAAACAATACAAACAACCCAAACAATATATCTGAAAATGGTTCAGAGCAGTGGTTTCAGAGGTGCCTTGTGTGTACAAGCAGCTCTTCTTCCCAGCCAACTAAAAGAGGTGTGGCAGGTGAGGTGGTCAATCTCCTGCCCCCAAGGAGGGTTCCCTCTCCAGAGCTGGTGAACTTGGCTGCTTTTGCAGCAACAGCTTCAAAGAACAAAGTTCTCCAGCAATGTTTACGTACGTTAGGTGTCTTTGTACCTCCACGAGCATGTACATTCCTGTACATCATTGTTGGATTCTTTTCTGCCATTAAGAGCCACTTTTTTGCCATTCCTTAAGACAGCTCAAACATCTTACTTTTTAGGTTCTACCAAACACACTTTTGTTGGCCTACAGTTCTCTTCTTCTCCCAATCCTTTTCTTTTTCTTGCCTCAGAAGCACCTTGTGTGATTGAGGCAGTCTTTCTCCATTTACACAAACCTACCCACCCTGTGGACTGTCTTATCCTGTCATTCTGTCTGACTCTCAGGTTTACCAGACCAAGGGAACAGTTAATGTGGCTCTCCAAGAGGATCTAAATGTTGGAAGTACTTCCCTTGCAGAGGAGAGAAGTAGCAATCACAGCTTGCTGTGCAATCTCTGAATCTGCAAAGATTTGTTTATATTGATCCATATATTTCTGGTTGCTATCCTCCGCTTTTTACTAGAGGACTCTGGAGATTCCAGTCTCTTAGAATGTTTTTTACTTCCTATGATCTTCTGAGTTGTGACAGAGGGATTCTCCCTACTGTGCAAGATAGGTGATCTTCTACAGTGGAGTGAATCACAGCAGGAACCACCTGCATGCACACATTTTGCAGCAATCGGGTGGTATTTTTCTAAATAGGCAATTGGCTTTGTGATGTGGGACACAGGTTTCCAACGAGCACCTCAACCAGTACCTTACGTGGGAGGAGGGCAGAGCGCACAGGCTGAGCCAGTGATTGCATCTGTGTATCTGTAGAGAAAACCAATTGTAGAGGATGTGTCCCTGCACTTACCTGGAATAGCAAGTTCATCCATGATTTGGAGATTATGACTTGATTTGAAGTGGGAAAAACCACTGGAGTGGGTGGTTGGCTACCTGTTACATGGGGCTGCTGCCTGCACAGAGAAATAGTTCCTTATTAATAGATGGACAAACTACATACTCACAAAGCTTAGAGGCCTCCTGGCTTTGTCCAGAATAGTACCTTTAGTCATTGCACATGTCTAGAAAGGCATAGCATTTCTTTGAGAGTTAGAGGGAAAGCAGTCATGTTTCCCAGTTAAAACCCTGGTGAGGTATTTCCTATATTTTAAATCCTGTTCCTGTTCTTTGCAGACATGCTAGAAATAAGCTGTGCCATTAATACAGTTTTGCAATGAGTTTTATGTGGTTTGGGAATTGTTTGTGACCTGAGTATGGCATTTGCACAATGTTACTCCGTTATCACTTATATGGCTGCAGTATTGAGTGTTGTGTGTGCATCTTCTATGTAGATTGGATAAACTTACTGATAATGCTCTTACAGTTGAAATGTTTTGATTTTAAGTTGCTTTATAAAACAAATCTGTTAATATTGGATTGGAGAGTAAATAAAATTATGAGTTTGTTGTTGGTAACAAACTTGTATTGTGTGTTTTGTGTTTTTCTGTTTTGTTTTAAAGTAATTCACTGCCTGGTGAGAATATAGCATATTCTTTGCCATATAGTTATATATAAACTTATATATAAACTTATATAAACTTTGCCATATAGTTTATAGTTATTAAAGCCCTCAGCTTTCAGTTAATAATATACAGGATTGTATGGTGTCTTTCTGTGTGGTGCAGTGGTGGTGCAGGCAGCTCTGGGGATTGGGGCAGGGAGCTGGTTAAACTGGCGGTGGTGGGATTGAAGTATTGCATACACTGTGATCAGTGGTAGGCAGGACCTAATTGTAGCTTGTCGGTACAAAGAATTGCCTTTTTAATGATCATGGCTAACATCCTGTAACAAGGGCTCTTTAATAATGTAATTCATATGCTGGTTGTGTGATTACCCCTCATCCTCTTCTACCACTGAGGCCTGTGCCTGAGCAGATAGATAACTTCTTATTAATAGATAAAGAATACCACTTGCTTGTACTTAGGATTGTCCTCTTATCTGAGTCGTGGAGAGTCTGAATAAGATTATTTCACCTTTTCTCACCCTCCTACCATTTTTATCTTCAATAAATAGCCTGTGGATGGGGGTGCACAAGAGAAGTCACTTATCAGAGGCCAGGCAGCCTCCTTATTTTAGTAAAGCAGCCAGACAAGAAGGAAATCTGCCCAGACGCAGGGGCTGAGAGATTATTGTGCAACCAAAGACTGACTGCTTCACACAGCCGTGCACTGGAGGGCAGCTGATTTAATCTGTCATTAGCGAAGTTTTAAATTGACTGGTTTTTTAATCTTCTTTTTCTAGTCGAGGTTTGGCTGTTGCAGCTCACATTTCCAGCGCTGCCCTGGAAGAAGGAAATCTCGATTACAGCAGCAGTCAATGTTGTTGCTTAAATTAGCTGAACCGGTCTTGCATGAACTACAATTGTAACCTTTGTCTGTGCTTTGCTCATCTTTCTGTTTTGGGAAGCTGTTAAAAAAAAATTGTTTTATTCTATCCAGAAATATGTACTTAATAATAGATGGGTGTTCCTTCACTGTGGTGAGGTGCATCATTCGGAAATGTACAGCTACAGTCACTGACATTTCTTCAGGGCATAGCTATCCTGACTGGCTCGCTTAGGGATGGAAAATTCCACTTATTATCTTGGCTGGTGTCATAAGCTGGAAACTTGGACTTTTTTTTTCGTTCAAATACAAAAAGCGCTTAGCTCTTACTATATTGTTTTTTTTAAAAAAGACTGTGCTAAAATTGGATATGAGTCAGTGCTGTCCCTTGCTCCAAATCTGTAGACAGACAGTTTCTGTACTTATTATTGCTTGCACTGAACTTGGGCATGTTTTAAGAGAGTAGAAATCAACCAGTTTTTTCATAAATAGTTCTCAGGGTCCTCCTCTTTTCAGATTCAGGAGGGACATTAAAGCAGTACAGAGGTTTACCAGTGCTCCGGTAAGTGCAGTGGAGAAGCTCTTCCAATGTGGTTTTACAGCATTTGAGGGGAAAAAAAAAGGGGGGCAATTAAAAAAAAAAAGACACAAAACTGTTTCTGTTGTCTAGAGACTTAAATTGTCAGAGAAGGATGTAAAGGATAAGCACTTTCGGGTATTGCCAACTACCAGCTGGAGACTGGGAAACCAGAGGTGCTCCCCACAGTCTTTGTACAGGTGAAATACTGTGCTGAATCCTGTCCCCTGACCTTTTTCCCCTGAACAGTGCTAATTTTTAGTTAGCTAATTGCAATGCGTGTCCTGATGCAAGGGGGCGGGGACAATAGCTAAGGACCATTAAAAGAGGGAATTATGGTGTGTTCACGTGTAGAGAGGGAAATTTGGATGGGAAAGAATGAAAGATATAAAGAAGAAATATGTAATGTAGAGGAAGAGGAAAGGGGAATAAAGAGCAGACAAAAAGGAAGAGAAAGACTGCAGACAAAATGTCATGGTACAACTTCTTACGGGAGAGTGTAGCAGAGGGGAGCACAGCCAAGAAAGAAAAAATATTCTGAGGAAAGCGAGAATGTGGTTGTACATTGCAAGGCACAATAATTCAATGAAAATATAATGCAGTGCTGGGTGGATTATACATGACAAGGTGTGTGTCACAGTATTATGGTAAATCTTTGAGATAAGAGTTATAGCGTTTCTCTAGAAGTAGGCACCTCGAGGCAATTTTGCTTCTTATCAACATTAACTTTCCTTCCTGTAGTTTAGCTGGCATTTCATGTCTTATTTCTATATCAAAAAAGAAAATTATTATCCATAGTTAAAAGTTACACAGTAAGACAGCAGTTTCAGCCTGTCAATTCAGTATATGATCTTGGGATTTGCAAAAACCATGTTCAGTTCCTTTCTGCAGTGGAGATTTTTAATAACATTCTTTGTGCTGCTGCAGCAGCTGGAAGTCCCAGGCAAGGCGTGGGCCACCTGCAGTGGGTTAACCCCTGTCAGCAGCCAAACACCCACCCAGCCTCCCAATCAGTCCTCTCTCCTACAGGACAAGGAGAAAACAGCAGGGAGGTGAGAAGGCCCATGGATCAAGATAATGACAGTTTTATAAGGAAAACAAAAGCTGCAAACGCAAACAAAGCCAAAAGAGGAACGATTTCGCGACTCCTTATCAGCAGAGAGGAGTAGCAGGGTTTAGCCAATTCCTGGAAAGCAGGATCTCAGCATGTGTAATGGTTACTTGGGAAGACAAATGCCATAGCCTCAAACATTTCTGCTTATGTCTCCTTTTCCTGAGTTTTTATCGCTGAACACAACATCATACAGTCTGGAATATAATATCCTTTTGGTCAGTTGGCACCAGCAGTCCCGGCTGCGTCACCTCCCAAAATCTGGCCACTTGCAAGCCTACTTTCTTTGGGGGGTGAGGGAATGGAGAAGAGAGAAAGAAGGCTCTGCTGCTGTGCAAGCACTATTCACCAGCAGCCAAAAGACTGATGTGTTATCGACACTGTTTTCACCACAAATGTAAAGCACAGCGCCATGCAAGCTGCTGTGAAGGCAGTTAAGTCCATCCCAGCCACATCCAGTATGTCACCACTGTGTGGGGTGTTGTACAAGCACAGTGGGAAAGGGAGACCCTTACTCTGCAGTCATTAATAGAATTGTGAAAGAACGGCTGGATAAAGGCGTGTGATAATTGTGGTACAGAACAGTCAGGAATGGTCAAGACAACGGATAGTGAAGTTGCCTTAGCATTAAAGATTACACTTCCAGTGTATTTGCAATGTCTTGTGCATGGTGTTTTCTTTGCAACACATGATAACAAAGTCTATTGTAAGTAAATAAGCGACAGTCGGGAAATAAATACCAATTCCCATTTTACAGTGAGCGAGGACTCTCGTTTTTGTTTATCTGGTGTGGTATAATGGCCACAAATCAACTAAACAGCAACCCTCAAAAGACCAGCCTTTTCCTAATGTCTTACTTGTTCTGTGGCTTCCTCCTTGGATATTATCCCTACACATATTTTCACCCGTGCTGGTCTGTTACATCTGTGATCTGTTGATTGTTGATTTGGGCTTTTTTGGGGCGGTGTGGGAGTGGTGTTGTTGATTTGGGCTTTTTTGGGGGGGTGTGGGGGTGGTGTATTTTTTAGTGGCCATCTATTCTCAATTCACACTATAAAGGAAAATGCTCATTTTGACCTAGAAGTTTATTAGTGGTGTTCAACATTTTTGCCTTATTTTACTTGTCTAAAGTGTTTTGAAGGCAAAAAACTTTAGCACAATGCATGTGAAGTCTTTATTAGTCCTCATTTGGTGAGTGGGGGAGCCGAAGGAGCAAAATATATGATTTACTGAGGTTCAGATAGTCTGATGGTTTCAAAACTGGGGCAGAAGTCAAGAGCCAGTGACATTTAATTCCTCCCTTGTGTCAGTGTTTGTCTGTGGGAATGTGTTCTCTAATGCTCAAAACATTAGGCTTTCCTTTTAAGTAGGTTCTTATCAATACTGGAGAACAAGCTGGATTTATGTTTGTGCGGGTAGCTGTGTCTCAGGAAAATTTAGTTCTCTCCAAATGTTACAAAAGAATTAAGTATTGGTAATAAAGCCAGAGCGTTATTGATTATATCCATTAAAACAGAACAGTAGAAAACAATCATATAAAGAATTTGCACAGGTTGATTCTTGGGTTATAAAATTGTTTTGTGGTCAGACGAACTACAATCTTCTACCACATGATCAAAAAATGGTTAGTGGTGCCATCTGGCCTGTGGGTACATGGAGGGCAAAACAAATCCTTGCTTATGTTATGGTTCCTTCACTACCCTCAGGGCACTAGTGAGGAAAATTAATCTGTAATCTCTTGACTGGTGGGCATGCACTTCTGCCTGCCTCATCCTTGGAGCGTATGATTCTCTGTTAAGCTGCTTTGGACTTGCTGGCTTGGTCTAGGACCTTCCATCTTTGCTGGTACGCTTCAGCACAATTGTGTTAGTGGAGTCCAGCCTGTTAGTCCCGAGATGCAGGCAGCTCTTGGGCAGTTTCATGGTGGCCCCTGTGGCTAATGACAGGACTGGAAACCAGAGGAGGATCTAGCCACTGGAGAGGCTGAGGACTGTGTTGCTGGCTTGCTCTTGGTCCCAGCATCATGCCCAGTCCAGTCCTGTGGAACTAGGGTGTTCGGAGCCAAGCTTTCTCTGTAACCTAGTTGCATCTGCAGGTCTACAGACAGCCAAGAGTAAGTGCAGGGAGCTAGGTGGAATTTAAAACTATCTGAAATCAGGAGTACAATGACATCTGGGCCTAATGCCACAGACCTTTTCTCCAGTGTGTGTTTGCCTTAGGAGTAATTGGGAGTTGGATCTTCCTTCTGTCTTCTCTCTTCGTAATAAAAAGGCATGATTCTGTTCCTTAAGAAAGTGTTGAATTTTCCTGCAGTGGAAGATTGACTTCCTTCAAGTCTTCCTTCAAGACTCTAGATGATCATTCTGTCAGAGGCACAAGAAGAAATGGATAGGAAAACAGCTGATGTTTAAAAAGGAACAGCACTTCCAGGGAACGTTTCAAGTAGCATTTTATAGCACAGGGAAAAAGAATTCATCACTCTTGTCCACTCCTTCCCTATCCTCTCTAGCCTGAGAAGTACAGAAGGAGTGTGCCATTCCAAACAGACTGATATCATCTCTGTGGGCAGGAAGGAAGATCCAGGGAACTACAGGTTAGTCAACCTCACCTCAGTCCCTTGGAAAGTGATAACGAAAATCCTCCCGGAAAGCATTTCTGAACACATGAAGGACAAGGTGATCAGTATGGATTTATAAAGGAGAAATCATGTTTGACTAGCCTTACTGCCTTCTGTAATGAGGTGACTAGCTTGGTGGACAAGAGGAGAGCGATCAATATTGTTTACCTTGATCTTAGCAAAGTTGTGGTCTTCCATAACATCCTCATAGACAAGCTGACAGGGCATGACTAGGTAAGTGGGCCGTGGGGTGTATTTAGAACTGTCAGAATGGCCAGGCCCAGAGAGTTGTGGTACAAGGTCCTTGAAGGCCAGTCACTAGTGGCATGCCCCAGGGGTCAATACTGAGGCCAGTACTATTCAACATCTTTATTAATGGCCTGGATGATGGGGCAGAGTGCACCCTCAGCAAGTTTGTAGACGATAAAAAAACTGGGAGGAGTGGCTGATGAGCTAGAGGGTTGTGCTGCCATGGAGAGGGACCTTGACAGGCGGGACAGAGAGGAATCTCATCAGGTTCAACACAGGGAAATGCAAAGTCCTGCATCCAGAGATATCTGGGGAAAAGCCCCTGCACTGATGCAGGTTGGGGGCTTGTTCAGCCTATATTAGGGGCCGTGGGTTGGCTTTTGAAAGAATACCATGTCAGGCAAGAGCAAGTTATGTTTCGTTTTTGGTAGAGTGGTGCTCACTTCCATTCAGAATGCTTAGACTTGGGAGCTTTTCTCAGTGCTATGCAAGAGCCGACATTTTCCACTGATACGTTTCAGGGTATGTGGCTGCCTCATCTCCAGCTAAAATAGAGAAGAGAATGCAGACCCTTTCCATGTTTCTTTTATGATATCTGTTCTGTCTAGTAAGGTGTTGAATACCTCCTGGCAATTGCTGACTGCCTTTAGCTCACACTGCTCACTGTGAGATAGTGCCTGATATATACCAGTGATACCAGTGTTCCTAAACACACTTCATGACTCGCTTCAAGTATCTGGTCCAATGGAAAGTCAAGAATTAGATTAATTCAAGCCAATAAACTTCTGTGAAACTGAGTAAATACAGAACTCTATTTAAATCCCCAAATCCCTCCTTGGAGTTGATTGATGCATATGTTCTTTTTTTTGCTTTTCAGAAACCAGATAGCACTTACATAGTAGTGTCCTGCAACATGTACCTCATCCTTTTTGTAATCCAGGTCTGAAGCTGGATATATTTTCTGGAGCAAATTGAAATCTTCTAATGAGACTGACCACCATTTGACCTGTACTTCTAGTCTGACTTCTAGTCTGACTGGCTTGCTGGCTGTGGGTTGCATGTCTGCTGCTTTCACAATCTGTGAAATACTATATTGCAAGGGAAATGGCAGTGCCCTAATTTTTTTGTGCCTCTAGTTTTTATTTTCGAGATGTATTAACCTGCTCTCCTGAGCACAGATGCATAAAGAACACTCATAACATTTATTCATTTTTGTGCCTTGCCATTAATTTCTCTCTCTGTGCCACAAACTGACTTCTAAGATATATGTTGAAATGTATCTCAGACAGTTACATATAAATCATTTTATTGCTAAATTTCAAGTTCTCCAGAAACAGGAATTCCAGGGGGAAAAAAATGCAGTCATCCCCCGGTATATCATGATAAACCAATATCTGGTGAAGGAACTCTGGTATTTGTCACTTTTAAAGGACAAATAATATTATGTTGCTCTATTTCCTACATTTGTTAGCATTTTCAACAGGTGAGTTTTAAACTCTGACTGTACTTGCTAGCCGTGCAAGCAATATAGTGCGGCAAACATGGCATAGCTTTATATAAAAGTTGTTGATATGGTCCCCTTTGCACCTGTCCTGTGAAATAGCATTATGTGCCTCCCATCAGAGAACCCTCTTTAGAAATTGCATGTAAATCTCTTCTTGTGAAATTTATGCTAAAAATGGAAATCTTTGAAAGAAATAATTCTGTGCAGGATTTCTTCTTACCTGTGTGCTGAGGGCACATCTAAAATCAAAGAAGGGAGAATCTTTACTTATTGTTTTTGGAATTGTTTAAATTGTGAAGTACACTTGAAATGGAAAGCATGTTTGTTCAAATCCGCAGTTCCTGTTCGTAGGAGCCGAGCAGATTCTTCACTGACTGCTTGGTATCTTGTATCTTCTTATTTCTGAGGAATATAACATCTCAGATGAATTTCCTGATCTTGTCCTTAGATGGCTCACGTTGTTCTTTATGCTCCTCTCGTTTTTTTTACCTTCTAACTGAAAAAAAACCCCAAACTTTTATGCTTCTATGAATCTGAAAGAACTGGGTCTGGTTTAAACTAAGTTTTTTCTACCAGTGCTTCTTATTATTTGTGCAGTGGTTGTACTTCAAGGATACAGTCCTTTGTACAGAGTAAAAAAAGCTGATAAATTTAATGGTTCAGGTATGAAATGAGCAAATAGGCAGATTTAATATTTCTGTGAATTAGCACTTCATTCTTGATTTGTACAGTGTAACTGAGACTGGGAACTGATTATTGTGAAGCTACTTGAATAAGGGAGTCCTTTTTAGCCTTTGGTGGTTGGAGAAGTGTTGTACTCATTCCATCTTTATCCCAGAGCAAGATTCAATGCTTATCGTGGCTTCTTGTTGAGTCTTCCTATAGAAGGAAATTTCATGAAATTTAATTTTCATTTCGTCGTGAAGATAATAGCTGTGTCTTGCATCCCTTCGAGTGACCTACTGATCTCCTTCTGATTAAGTTATTCAACGCCTAAGTCAGACAACTCTTTGCTTAACTGATGTTAAGATTCAGGGAATGGGGATGGTGATGGATGGTCTGCGGCAGCCTGAGCCAGTGTGGTTATGGGCTGCTGCCATCCTGCCTGCTCAGCCCTTCCCATCCTTTCCCTTGCAGTCCCAGCTTCTCCCTCACGCTTTCTTGCTCACCTGTCGCTGCCTTGTGTGATGACAGAGGCATAGTAAAGCTGTTTGCTTTTTTAGTAGTTCACTTTTCTGCTGGCCTAATATACTGAGGTGGCTCAACACAGACGAATGCAGGAGCCAGTACATGATAGGGAGTGAAATCAGGGTGAGAAGGAGAAGATGACGAAGGCCATGGCCCCTCATGAAACCACAGCTTAACTTAGACCTGGTTTATGTAGACGTAGATTGGACGAAACTTCATTAAAATTATCTCAGAATTGAAGAACTGGGCCAGAAGTCTTTAAATGCTGAATTGTGGAAAGCATTGCTTTGTTGTCTTCTAAGAAATGTAGCATCTCAGAAAGGTCTGTCATGCACAAGATGCAAGACTTTGTGCATTTAGGATTGCCCAGTGGCTAGGCTATGAGACCCAGAGAGCGGGCATGGTGCAGACAGAAGACACGCAGGATTCTGCGATGGTGTTACACTCCCAAACCAGAGGGCAGGAATGTATTTGGGGAGACAGGGACTGAGCAATATCATGCATTTTCAAAGGCACATGTAATCTCTTTTCTTGAAGAGCACTGAGCATGATCTAGCCCTTCACCTAAAAGTCCTGTCTTCCCTACCCTATATCTGTTTCAAAGATGGGAGAAGATGTAGGCTTACTGTAGCACAGAAGCCTGTCGCTGGCTTGGGCTGAGCGTCACTTACAATGCTAATATCACGGTAATATCACATTATTTTTACCACAGTAAAACTAATGGAGCTGGACTAGATCTAACAATAGCTTCGCCACTTGTGTGGGAAAGGATCCCAGAGCGTTAACTTTTCTCTTTGGAGAAAACCACCTTTTCGAGGTGGTTCACTGTCATGACAGTGATGTGACTGTTTGGATGGAGTTTGGTCAATGTGCAAGTTCTTGTGAACTTCTTGTAACGTTTGTATGTGTGTACAGAGCTTTTGGTTGCCCTTGAGGATGTGTATGTTTAGCCTGTCCACTTAGAACTGAGCAGGTGAAAGTCAGTTGAAACTACAGCAGGAAGAATCTAAGCTATGTTGTTTGAGTGTTGGGTTTTTTTTTTCCCCCTTTTAATTTTAAGGAAATTACTCTGTTAGGAATTTGGAAGGTGAGTGTGTGGGAGAGGATGGTGGAATCTTGAAGTGCTGGCTTCCTGAGATAGTTTTTTAATGTCTTGGAAAAACACTTAAAACGTGAATCATTACTGCTCCTGGCTAACCCTGGATGAACTAAAAATCACAGTGGCTGAAGGCATGCATTTGCGAAGTCTGTAATAAGAAAATATTCGGGTATATCCTTAGTAGGTTTATTTTTATCACTCAGGCTAGCCAGGCTGATAGAAGCAGCAAGGCTAGTACAATAAACAAGTAGCTTTAGATTTAACAAATAAAATAGCTTTCGTCTTTTGCAGGCCTACAACTGAAAGAAGTTGTAAAATAATTCTTTGTAGTTTTATGCGACAATGTTAACATATTAAGACTTTGTAACTGTTGTATTAGTGGCAGGATGAATTAATCAGTTCCTCCAAATGTTTATATTATTTGCTATGATGCTGCCTTATAGTCTGCAAATACTCCTGCTCCATAGGTGGTAGAAAAGGAAGGGTAAAACTTTGCGTGTGAGAAATCTCACTAAATGGAAGTAAAGGCACATGTGTTCCTGGGTACCTTAATTTTTACATCTTTCAGTGGTATCCTTCTGAAAATCCATGGGGCTTAAGTGCTTCAGCTGTTGGTGCAACTCCAGGCATTCAGTGCCTCTTCTTCATTTGAGACCTCTTGTATTGCGCATAGCGACTTCTTCAGGTTGGATTCTTCAGGCTGAAACTGCTACTTTTCCTTCTAGTGGTTGGCCCTTTCCTCACTCTTAATGGTTGTTTTAGCTCATTTAACAGCAAATTTTAAAACATTATTACTATGCTCATTACTTTGTCCTCCATTTTGTTGGGACCATCCAATTTTCGCTAGATATTTGTCTTCTGTTTCTAAATGCCATTTTGTTGTGTTTAAAATAGTCTCCATGGCCCTCTGAGCATCATTGTAAAAATCTTTTATGTGCCTTTTCTCTTTCAGATCTCACTGCTGATTGGATTCATCAGTGTAAATAGTTCTCCATGGACAGATAACAGTGCATACAGCTACTTTCAGATTGTCACCATGTGCGACTTGGTTATGATTTTGTTCTTCTACATTATCCACATTTTCAGGATCTACAGGAAGCTTACTTGCGTTAGCTGGCCACTTGCCGTAAGTCTGGGTTCCTTGCCTCTCTTGTGTGTTGATGTCTCAGTTGCTTAGTCCATTTTCTTGTGCTGTCACACAATGATAGGCTGCCTTTCACATACTCATTTTTTGCCTTGTGTCCAAATCTTTTTTTTGCTTTTGTTATTAGTATTCACTTCAGCAAATGCTGTAATTGTAAGTTTTTTAGCTGATTTGTATCCGATCCTGCCCTCTTTTACATAGATATAAATCCAGATTTACTCCAGGGAAGTCAATAGTGCTATTCTGAGACAATTTAAATTGATACTGATTATCCAGCCTTCAGCAGATGGGCCCTAGCTCAGGTCATTTATAGCAGCTAAGGGATTGCAAGACTACCAAACCATAGCATTATAATTCACGTACAACATCCTGTCCCAAAATAAAGTCTACAGGTGCTATTTAAGTCAAATGTGTCTCTTTTTGGTATGGTTCTAGGTAACTTAAACAATAGCAAGAAATAGGAGCCTCTGCCTGATTGCCATGGCCTGGCCATTCCTGGGATACCCTGCAGGATGTTCCTGCCTCATTCCCGCATTTCCCCTGTACATCCATCTCTCATGTCCTAGCAGAGAACTGACAAGCAGCACAGAAAATACAAGACCTGAGCTTCCTGAGTAGCTTTGGGTCAGGTCAACTAACAGAAGAGTCCTGTGTCCTAGTTTGAAATGATGGATTTAAATAGCCTCTTAGAATATGGCTCCTTTACGCATAGTTACATGTTAGTGCCACAGAGGAAGGACCAAAGGGCTGCGGAAAGCCAAGTGGAGAGATAAAGAGGGATTTTGAAATCCAAGAAGTGGCTGAATGGCATTTAATGGAAACTATGTAAGTAGTTTACAGATGTAAGGTAACAGTTTGTCCATCCATCCACTTCTAACCAGAGAGAAAAATTATTTTTTCTTTTTAGCTAAAGAGTATGGTTAGACTTGCGCCCCTTTTTATTTTTTCAACTGTGTACCACCACTTTCTGTCTCTAGAAAGTGCTTCTTTATCTAGAGATAATACAGATGCAGGCATTGAAATAAGGGATTTAAATAAGCTAATAAATGACAGTTTTGCAAAGCAGTGTATGCAGTGTATGCATTGCTGTAACACAACTATGCCATTTTGACCTCTGCATAGGCTGCTTTTGTTTTTTGTTGTGTGTTTAATAATTCCTAAATGTTCCAGAGTCACTAGTGAGTTTAAGGCACTGTAGTTTGTAGCTGCTCAACTTCAGGTAGCTTTATGGGATGTGACGCCTGAACATTGCTGCTCTTTTACAACCAGCCTCTTTTCCAGTCACATATTTAAGTATCTGTAGAACAGAACAGGAAGGCCTCCAAGAGACTTTAGGAAACCACAGCTGGTGTTTGGCTGAGTTTCCTGGCAGGATCCCTACATTGCAATCAGGGGTGTGATTTGCAGTCAGTAAAGTCGCAGTGGTTCAAGAGGTTGTTCAGCACTGACACCTTTTAAAGTATTTCTCCAGAGGAGCGCTCTCCTGGCCCTGCCAGGGGGTGGTTCACCACCTAATTTAGCCTTTGATGATTCTTTCGCACCTTTGCCCATCCCTCAGATCCCTCTGAAGTAGTGGCCTGTGTACACTGCTTTATTTGGTGTCTCAAAGGAGACAATGTAACGCCTAACTTGCCTGCTGCATCATGGACTAACCAGGGAAGCCTCCTTACAGAAAAAATTTATTCTAGCAAAAGCAATGGTTGAGGTCTTGATTACCTGGCACAAATGAGAAATGAGAAGTTACCTGGTACAAATGAGAAAAACAAGTTGCAGTCTNTGAGGTCTTGATTACCTGGCACAAGGTTACAAATGAGAAAAGCAAGTTGCAGTCGCGGAGCCTACTTTATGACAAAGATCCTCCTGAGCAGAGGGAAACTGTGGTATGGTATGATAGACTAATTCTTTTCTGGGATTTCCTTGAACCATTTCCTTTCAGGATTATGTTCTCCCTCCTTTGGTTTGAGACAGAATCTCTGCTCTCCCTCATACCTGGCATTTGCTTGGCTCATGCTTGTAGTGCAATGCAGATAAAGTAAGCAGGTACCCTACTGCCCACCCCACCATGCAAAAGAAACAACCCATGTTCAGTTTGCAAACACCCATATTGGTTGCCATAAGCTTTGTGAGGATTCAAAATCCAAATCCACAGATAACCTCTGCTTATAACAGGGTAAAATTGACTCCTGGACTGATACTTGTCATGCTAGAGAAGAGCTTAAATGTGGTGCCTTAGTACTCTCTAAGAAAAACCCCTGGCATCACGTTTTACTGCAGGACAGCTGCAGCCACCCTTACAGACTTAGGAGCCTAGGTGTTCGTCGTCGTAGTAGTAGTAGTAGTGGTAGTAGTAGTTTGTAGCCTGAGTGTCTGCATAGCTGTACTTTTCGTGGCTTCCCTCTGTTTCCAGTCTTGGTTGATGTAAGTTGTTAGCAAATCTGGCAGTATTTTCTCTTTATGTAAGGTGCATACTTGATGCAGTAAAGATAGGTGTTTCACCCTCAGTAACATACCGTGTTGAATTGAAAGGGTTACATCCATACCCAGTAAGTAGATCTTATTCCAGTGATGTTAGTAGACCTGAAGATTGGCCCTTTCTCTTTCTTCGAACAGAAAGGCCGGTGTGGCACAAAATCCACTCACTATGTGGTTTTTTTGCTCTTTCGTTTTTTTAGCTTTTTAAAGTTTTGTGTTTGTGTCCTCCAGGTTTGAGTGCCAACTTGTTTTCATTCTGAGACATATTGAAAAGCTTTCCGGATAAGTTTCCCATCTGATGCAGACTGTGCTTGTCTTTACAGGAGTTTCTTCATTATTTAATTGGTACAATTCTGCTTCTCATTGCATCAATTGTAGCAGCATCGAAGAGTTACAATTTGACTGGACTTGTGGCTGGAGCGGTAAGACTGTGTTTATTAGTCCTGACACTTTTTTAATTGCAATATATATTAAACAGGGCATTGGAAATCTATTACTTGTAATTTTATTTTCTTACAGACTCACTTGTGTCTTGGTTGGGTGAACTATCTTCTAGCTCATGTCAGTGAATGTTCCGTAACGCAATGCCAACAAAAAACATTTTGTTGTGAGAGTCCAGATTCACCACTGAAGTGGGTGTTTGTCCTGTCAGAGAGTTGAAACCGAAGGCTCCTGCTTCAACTCAAAAGAATTAGTGTGTTTAAGGCAAGAATTAAGACAGTTCAGTTTTGACAAATTACTGTTGTAGCAGCTAGAAGTTACCTAAAGGATTTCACCCCAGCTTTTGACACCTTCTGCTCCTGAACAGAGCCCCGTTCCAGATAACTTCTGAGCTAAAACCCACCAGGGTCCTGGGCTGATTTACTGGCATTTACTCTCTGCATCTGTTGGTTGGAGATCTTTATAGAGAGAAGCAGGATTCTGAGCATGGGCAGCAGTATTTTCACAGCAGTAGGACATTAAATACATCACCTCCAGAATAAAGAATTACTTTCAGAAACTAAGTCCTAGTTGTACAAACGGGCAAGAGGATTTACTTGACTTGTTTATTTGGCAGATGGCAGGGAAAGACTTGTTTGAATGGGGCAGTAGAAGAGCAGTAATGAGAGGTGTTAGGAAAAGTCTTTGTTGCCAAATCCTAGTGAGAAGTCCGGAAGGTGAGACGCTGTGCTGCTGTCCAGCTTTTTCTCGTCCCTTGTATATGACTCTTAGTTTATCTTTCAGTCATTGTTTTGACAGTACATGAGCTGCTGTTATACTATGGACATTTTTATTTTTTTAGTATATTGGCAGAATGAAGTAAAAAATCACTTTTGGGGGGTCTGTTAATGTTGTAAAATATGTATCTGGGTATATGAGAGTGTCCATACATTAATGGAATCTGTGTCATCTAATGTTCTGTAAGTATTTGTGGTTTGTTTGTTTTCTCATTCAGACGTTTGGGTTCCTAGCTACAATCCTTTGTGTTTTAAGCATGTGGTCATCCTACAAGGTTTCATGCATCACGCAGTCATCAAGTAAGTACCATGCTTAGTAACTGCCAGAATGCTTTCCAAAATGAATATTTATATTTTCTGCCACGGGGCTGTATCTACCTGGAAGGATTTATTAATGTCCTGTGCCTTGTTACGCAAAATTACTCACAAAGCAATAATTCCATATTTTCTGCCAACGCAGATGTATCACAGCTACTGACAGCTGTTAACTACTAGCTACAAGAGCAAAACAACTTGCTTCTAGCAAGTAGTGAACATACCAATGCTTTCTCTTCTTCCGCCCCTGCCCTCTACCAAAAGGTGGTTTCCTGTGTGTTCCTTAATCAAGTAGATGAGTTTATTTGTGGCAGCACAACTGACACTGTCTTCCTTTTCAAAGATGCATCTGTATGACTCCTTCACCTCTGCAAGATGTCTGCCTTACAAAATAGGATACCAAAGAGGAGTGTCCACTACTGAGGAGAGAGCATGGGTATTTTGTTGCCAACCTGGACAGCTGGTAGCTTTTGAAGATCTACTTGAACGCCTATGCAAAAACAACATTGTGAACCAAAGTTTTTTTTGCTCCCCCCCACTTCCCCTCCCCTCAAAGAAGTTTATAATGGAGAACCCACTTTTTATGAGCTTTACAGAGAAAGACAACTTCTGTCTCGTGGGCTGGGCTGTGGTCATTTCCAGCTTTTTGCAGCAAGTGCATTTAAAACTCATTTGTAGAGTCATTTGGTTCTCCTTTCAGAAGGATGGAAAAACTGCTTCTGATTTCCTCCATCTGTTTACAGAAAGGGAAGTCCTGCAAATTCCTACCTGATTCTTAACTTCCAATGATGATTTGTTTAATGAAGGAACCGTTATAAACTGATTTGTGCCTGGATAAGCTGACCCAAGTCTTTGTTACCTCTTTCTATCAGAACTGTGGACTTTTTCTAACATCAGCTCAGTCAGCATCAAAAATCATCAACTGCAACTTGAATACATCAGTGCAAACACTCCCCCGAGCCCCAACAGTATGTGATGAAATTGATTTCTTTTTTTTTTTTCTCCACTGATTTTTACAGGTTATTAACAATCAAAGATTATTCTTAAAAACTTCCCTCTGACAAATACAGGAAAGTTCATAACCAAGAATAAGTGTTTAATGTTTTGTGGGATCTCTTTTTTTCCTTTTGACAAATATCCATTTATAAAATGGGTATTTGTAAGACCTCTTCTGTAGAAAATTTCCCTTAAATTATTCTCTTTGGAGTCTGTAACAATGTTTATGGAAAGTCCATTGTGAATGGAGCAATGTGCTTGTTTCTCTCCCTTACGTGCAGTTTGTCCCTCCCTCTGCCTCTGCTGGGTGGTGTTCGTGCTTTTGGAGACTCTCCCCAGAGCTTGGACAGAAACAGCTCAGTTTTGCCCAGCCTGGTCTTGTTGTGAAGTTCTGTGTAGCTTTGAGGTTGGGACAATGCCTCTTGGAATCTTTGTCTTTCTCTCCTTTGCAGTCCATCTCTGGTGAGCTGGAAATTCTTTGTAGGAAAAAGGGAAGCGCAGGCCCTTCCTCCTTAGTGCTTCCCCTTTCATGTCTAGCTGTGAAGTAGAACTTGTGTTATAAGTTGGTCTTTTCTGTCAGGACAACTGCATGATGGTGCAGCAGGTTTCTGCAAAAAGTAGGATTTATACAATTTATCAGGTCCAATCTGGAGAAAAAAAAAACATTTTCTGGCCTACTATGCCTTTTTCTATGTCACTGAAATTCTGTGGCAGTACTGATAAGTAATGTAATGGTCCTCTCAGAAAATTCTTTTTGTGCCACATAGCAGGTCATCATATATTGCCATTTGTTGCCACCTTATTTTTTTTCTCATACTAATATATATCTTTACTTTTTTTTTTTTTTTTTTTTACTCTTTGACGAGACACTGACCAACTGCTGAAGTATCAAAAATTTTGAGTAAGTAAATGGAAATACCTGAGCAGATAACCTGCAAAGGTAGAAATCCCCCCCTCACGGTGCACAGTTTCTATGATTCTTCTTGCTGCTTCTTTTCCTAAGTGCCCTATTTACAGAAACATAGAGCAGAAAACTATTTGAAAGACCAAAAGTCTGCTGTTTGTGGATGAAGATACATATATTCACTCCCAGATAAACTGCTTTGACATTCATACAGAGGATTATTCAAATAAAAATATATAACAGGCATTTACAATGTTATTAATTTCATATTGACTATTTTTTATTTCTTTACAATGTCCAACTTTGGCCTGCTTTTCAGCTCCATACTTTCAGATGACATATTTTGTGTTTGGTCAGAAATGAGTTGCTTTTTTCTTTTTAATGACCTCAACTAAGCGTGCCTCAAAGGCTCTCAGGCTTAAGAGAACAAGACATCCTTCTTAGCTAGAAATCCACTGGCAGCAGAGTCAGTGATGGTTGAGGCTTCCTTGCCCTGCCAGCACAGGACCAGTCCAAAGGACATACATGTCAAGGGACTTCATTGTGGGCACTTTGAGGGAAAATACCTGCAGAATAAGGTACACACACACAGGGGTACTTGATCACCTGGTCTCCTGCCAAGACTGACTTAACTATGGTTTTTGGAAACCAGCACTGAGATTTTAATTCGGACTGACATGGTAGATATTTAAGGATACAACCTCTTCTGTTCCCCTAGAGGAAAGAGAAGTGCTCTATTTCTGCTTTACCTCCTGAGATATCACCTCAGATAGGTAGCTTTGACCCCTCTTGGCAATCCTGTGGGAAGCTAATATTCTGCTGCACGCAGGGTGAATGCAGCTGAGACCTCAGTATTGCGGTGGCAGTGGGAAGAAGCACTTGCTAAGGACTGGGGCTGGAGCCTGAGCTTGTTCTGAAGAAAAGGCTGTTCCCACTCTCTGCTGGAACCATTCCCCCTCTCCTGGCACTACACTGGCATCCTTTTTTCAGCCTGCCACATCATCCTGTCACTTGTCACCACGTAGGGGAAAAAAATCAGGGGGAATTTCATGCAGTCTAACAACCAAAGAATTTCTGAACTATGCTCTAAGATCATCCAACGAATACATTTTGCTGCAAGTGCGCTTGCTTATACTGGATCAAGACCAGCAAATTACAAGTTCCCTTTTGGTTTTTGTGCCTATCGACAGGTCTAATGTGTGCCTGAAGCTTTTGCTGTTATGACAGTGCTGAGTCCATAGACCCATCAAATGCTCTTAACGTGGGATGCTTTCCATCTGGAAAGCTGACATCTCTGCTGCCAAAGCTTCCTCACTCCCCCCAGATCCTCCCTGTGAAGCAGGTCTACCAAGAAAAGCACAAGTTTTGCTGGTATCACCAACTCTACCGGCATCTATGTATGACAGCTCTGTCTGGCAGGGACTTTGGCACCTCACTACTGTAGCTCTGCCAGCAGAAGTGTTTTAAGTTTCCTTCAGTGTCAGCCTGGTTCTGAAAGCTCCATCTGTCTGCAACTTTGTCAAATGTGGGATTCCAGCTGTTTTAGAAATAAACTATATTCGCTATTTGGATGCTGTAACGGCTTCAAGAATCAGATTGTTGTCTTGCTCATTTCTTTTCCTTCCTCTGCTAGAGCAGTGACTTTCTCTCTGGGGAGTATGAGAATACATCCTATAACTGGAGGACAACAGGTAGGAGCCACAGAAGAAACTGTTCCCCTGCTATTGTGTTTGGTTGTGCTGGTCTGAGACTATCCTATCCAAAAGTTGTCCGTCCCCTTCAGCTCTAAAATGAGTGTAGTATGTACTTTGAGCCAGCATAGGTAGAGTTTGGGGTTCACTTTTACTGAAAATTAAAATGTAAAGGTGAGAGAAGAAAATAGGTAGTATAATACAAACTGTTTCATACTGAGGAAAAAAAAAAGCAGCAAACCCTGATATTTGAGCTCTGTGGGCTTGAGATAAGTTAAAGAGTGAATAGTGCTTTTGTCGGGTACAAACTGGGAAGATGAGAAGAGGAAATGAAACTTTAAAAAAAAGGGGAAGGATGGCTTTGAAAAGCTTGAGGGCCCCAGTGCTGGATGAAGACACTGCAGCTTATGTGACAGCTTGCACACTTTTTCTGTTGCTCTGAAATGGTTGTGTTTTGCATTGTGTGAACTACGAAGGAATGGGTTCTTTGCTCCTAAAAGGCTTTGGGAACAAATTGCTGTGTATAGAGAGGATAGCAGGACACTAGGATAATTATAACTTTTAATGAAGGTGCGGGGGAGATGCAGGGTGCTGAGTGATGCTCCAGGGAAGAGGACTAGGAGATTATTAGAACAAAAAGGAGTGGGAGACAAGGAAGAGCAGGTGCAAACATTAGTAGAAAGCTTATGAGAGGAGGAACTCATGTGAGCACATTATGCACTAATAGAAATGCTGGCAGATATCAACAGTTTCTGGCTGTGTCAGTGCTTAAAGGGCAGACCTGCCTGGAGTAATAGAAAAGTCTCTTTACTGCTTTTCTGCTATGTACACGTCATACTCTGTGTCATGTTCTGTGAAAGCTGCAGGATGATGCACTAAACCTGACCCAGAGGCTGTGGAATGTGGCATCAAGTTGCCACATGTTCTGCACTCTTAAAATTGCTCAAGGCTCCACTGTTCTTAGAGACATCATGGAGCAAAATGCTGCTGCTGAGCATGAGAGGCTGTGTGCTGGCCAGGGCCCTTGGCCATCCCTCTGGCTAGGGCAGAGGTACAGACCTGCTTTTAGCCTCAGTGTCACATGAAAGCCGAGGAGAGCTGGAGTTACCTATCGCTGGGCCCTACTGATGAGCTTAACACCAGTGTGAGATGGGGAGAAGTGGGTACCAGGGAAAGGGTCTGTGGGAGGCCTACATCATGTTCTTTCTGCTTGCAGAGATTTGCACTCAGGTGGCAGGAGAGAGCCCTCACCGCAAATCTCTAGGGTATTCTTAGGCAACCCTCCTGCTCAGGCCATTTCAGTTTGCAGACCGGAGCGCAGGTGCCGTGCCCCTGGATTACCTCTCGCTCCGCTGCAGATACAGAGGGCTGCATGCTTGCGAGGCCATCCCGTTGGGAACAGGCAGCTTGTGGTTTTGGTCCCTAGTCCCAGGGCTTGTTTAACCTCACTACATGGAAGCAGGTTGGAAAATCGTACTGGTGTGTGTCATCTTCCTCTCCTGGAGAAGGATGGTTACTCTTTTTCAGCACAACAGCAGCTGGAAAACAGGAAAAGCAGTAAGTGCTGTTGGCTGCTTCTTTCCCACGCTTATCACTTTTAGAGGCCGCTGATCAGCCGCAGCTGGCTACTCCAGAGTTCATTTCTATTCTATTAGTACTTGTCCCTGAGCCCAGAGTCCATCAGCCTCAGCCAGTCCCCTGTGTCACCACTCTGATTTCTCACGGCCAGTATGGTGAGTCTGTGCCATTACTGGAGAATGACCAGTATACAGTGAGTACCCACGATTCAGGAGCTTGCATTAAAAAAAAATTAAAAGGCCGTATTCATAAAGAACTGATGAAGTAGCTTTATGCTCTTATCATCTCACAACTGCACTGGTTTACTGGGTTAACGACTTGCCAATTTATTAAGTATCAAATGAACTCACATCACCTGCCCAGAGCAGCCCCTTTGCCTTGGGGCGCTTGGCAAAAAAACCCCACAGAACTGTTTTTTTTTGCCCTCTGCCAAACTTCTGTCTGAGCTGCTCTGATGGTGAACATGAAGCTGTCTGCAGTGCTTCACACAGGTAGGAAGCTTCAAAATTAGGGGGGAAAAAAAAAAGGAGAAAGGAGGGTTGCACCAGCACAGGAGATTCCTGCCCCGAGGGTGAGGTGGCTGCCAAGACAAGCTTTCAGTTTTACGTGGAGGCAGAATTTAGATACCAGAATCTTTGGCATGGTTCTGGCTTAGTATTGTGAAAGCTTGGCTTTAAGAAGCCCGCGTTTAGTACCCAAAGGCATGATATTGTGTCTGCTTGTTATGTGCTGGGGTGGACAGTAAGATGATGGGGTGGGCTCATAAGAAGGAGGTGGAGAGGGTGCCTTGCCTTGTGGGGTGGTGGGGAATAAGGAGGGCAGAGCTAGAAAAGAAAGTGCAGATGAGGAAGGTAAAATCAAAGTTCCACCGCACAGTAGCGGCGCTACCCGACATTTTCTGAGGGAGGAGCTCAGAACAGTGCTGTTCCTCATCTTTATGTTTTCATGTTGCTTCCTGAACACGATAAGACCTCCAGCAGCAGCTGTTTTTCACATACTGCTGAACTACAACTTTACAGAAAGCCACATAAAGACAAATATTTTCAAAAGTAGTTTTGTCACTAGGCAAGTGCTGATTCTCAGGTGAGACCTGTGGTTGAGCAGAGTGTGTGCTTCAGAGTACCAGCTGGCCAAGAAGGACAGAGCTTTTGAAGTAGAAGAAAGGACATAGATAAAATGACTTCAGTGAAATTGCATTTTTTGTGGATCCCGGCTTGAACTGAGTTAAATTCAAAATGCCCAAGATGTTGTAGATTTCATATATTACTCTTTAGATGTTTACAGACCTAGAAAAAGAGCAATGCACAGAGCGACCACTTGAAAGCAATAAACTGCAACCTCTAGAGCATTAGTGACAAAGCAGCAGTCCTGCCCTCCTCGCTGTCACAGGAAGTTCAGCCAGCAGTGTGCAGTAACACAGGAAGGCACAGGTGTCCCGCTGCTACAAAACCCCCAAGTTACTCCGGCCCTGAAATGATTTCAGCCCTGTCCTGGCACACAGAGGCGCTGCCACCTGTGTCACCTGCGGAGCCCCTCTCTCTCACCTGTGGCTGCAGAGAGTTGTCCCCACAGGCAGCAAAGGCAGACAGGCAGCTGTGCGGCAAACCCAGCACCTGGGGAAAAGAGGGAATGGCACAGCAGAAAAGGAACACACTGAGTGCTGTGCTTTGCATGTGTGGGTACGCGTAGGAAAAAAGTGATGTGTGGTGGTGCAGGAAACACCTGCGTGTTTTTGTGGCTGACAGAAGGGCTACCAGAAAATCAACAACATGCCAGTGTTTGAATTGGAGCTGAGGTGTGTGCGGATGATGTGGTAGGGCAAGGGGAGTGGTGGGGCATTTCTCCCCACAGAGGTGAATATCCCCGAGCCACTAATACAGAGTCATTGCTAAATTGTGCCCAAAACACTTGTTCTTTTCTTACATGTTTGCACCGGTACAGAAGGAGCAACAGCAGACAAGCAGCCCTCTTGGCATAGGAGGAATTTTAGCAATGCTCTAGAAACCTTGGGGGAAAAAAGCCCACGGGTGTAGACTGAGAGACACCCAACCTTTAGGCATACAAGGACAGACTAGGAAATTGGAGACGGCACTTACCCTGCTCCTATTTTTACAGCGAAAGAGAGTAAATGCCATTCTGCCAAGGGAATAGCACAGTGTCTCTTGGAGGCATTTATATGAGACTAGCCTTAGTACCTAACCATTCTCCCTTGCGTATTCAATGAAGAAACAGAAGGGTAAGGGTGAATCACAGCAGCGGTGACACAGAATGCAGGAGCATTCCCTCTGATTCACCCTCTAGATGTGCATCCTCCTCCATCAGCTACCAGAGGAGCATGGCCTCCCCTCTGGAACATCTCAGAGTAGGGCTGAGGAGATGATACGCCTTCTACTTTCTCATGTGGAGCTAGGGCAACACCCACATCTTAATTCCAGCACTTAACAGAGCTAATGTGATAGCTGGGTGGATGGGAAGAGACCAGGTTAGGAGTTTTCTATCGCCTCGAAGCCTGGAGCTAGCCAAAAGCATCCATTTGCAGCTTCCTTTTATTATATTTGCTAGCCAGCTGTGATGGTAGGGTATGATTTCCCTTGCTCCCCCAGTACAGCCCTGCCAGTACACACAAGTACACTAGCACGACTTTCTTTTATTGAGACTATTAGGGGCTGTATGTGGTGGACCGGTGCTGGTTACTTCGTACCACCACAAGTACAAATCACGGCTCTGCTTTTATAATAACTCCTTTTAAATCAGAAGTGCTTTAGCACATCTAGCACAGTCTACTGTTATTTCTACATCTGTAAATCACTCTTAACATAAAACTTAATGATCTGCATCCCCCTTTTTCATGAACCACAGCCAAACGAGCACAATGCTGCAGCTGTAGCTATTAAGCTATGGTGGCAGCAAAGCACTCCATTAATACCTCATGTTCAGCAGTTTGTGATGCATGAGAGCTGAATAATTATGCCCTTGTTACCCTCAAATGAGAGGCACAATTGCCAGAAACAAGCATTTACAATTTAAAAAAAAACTGTATCAAGTCAAGGACAACATTTGCTCATTCATGAAACAAGCCTTTTTGAGCAAGAGGACTGTGAGGCAGAAAAGAGGCAGGCTTACATTAATGAGACAGTTGTTTCTGGAGCTGTATTGTACCCCCTCAGATAGACCTCTGTAGCTGCTGTATCCCGGCTGGGTTGAGAAACTGGGAGGCAGAGCTTTAGCCAAAGCTCTTGTTGGCATGAATTGCACTGATAGGAAGGTTTAGTTAAGGTTTGAGGGACAGGAATCGGAAGCAGGGCTTTAACCATGTGAGTGTCAATAACATGATCTGCAGCCTTTGAAACAGAGCAGACAGGCATAGGGGAGTGAAAATCCGTGTTGTGTTAACAATAAAAATAGAGGTGGTGAGAGTCTGTCCTCCCTTCTGAGGATGCTGAGTTGCTCACACCAGGGGAGCAGCTCCACGTCTTCGGTTAGTGGTGTGCAGAGACTACAGAACAATTAAGTAACTGCTCCTTCCTCATCTACGACTCAACAGGAACAGGGATTTCAGAATCGTGTCTGCACTGACATTTTTGGAAGAGTGACAGTTGGTGCAAGGGAAATACCTAAAAGGAGGGCTGTAGTGCAGACAGCCTTCCATTGTTTTGAGCAACATTCCACCATTCTCTAAGCAAGGTTTGGGCAAATGATAACAAAAAACTTGTCATGCTTTTGTCTTAAAATATTATGCTTTCAGTAAGTCCAAGTGAGGACTAAAAAGAGAGTTCTGAAGTACACCCCAAACTTTGCAGCACATCTAGCAACACATAGCTGACTGGGTTTGGCTGTCCTCATCTTGGCTGCACATGAGTCACGCTACAGAAGAATGTGCTTATGTTGTCACCTCTTTGTGAAGCCCTGACTCTCACCTCAGGACTTGCCAACTTCAAAACAGCCAAGTCTGTTTTATTTTCCCAGTCCTGTTCTAATATTCAGCCAAGAGATAATAGCTCATAAGAAATAAATGGAATGAGCGATCAGGACACGTGGGCTGGTCAAAGCAAGTTTCGCTGGGGTGCCTGGGGAGGACCGGAATTGCAAGAAGCCCTGTCTGGCATGCATTACAGCTATGTTTGCCAACATGTCTGTTTGTAGACCCTGAATTTTTTCCAGCATGACTAATTTGCATTTTTTTTTAATAATAAGCTTCTCTCATTTAACTTCCTGAGAGTCCAGGAAATGCTCAGGTACTCCCCATTCCTTTCTTCTCCCACCCATGACCCACAGACTTTCATTGAATACCACAGCGTAGTACTGGCCACAAAAATCTTCCAAACCATGGTACAGCATTATAGGTGCAGATGTAGGCATGCAGCTGAAGCTTGATTTTGTAATTAAAAGGAATTTTTAAAAATATCTCATTAACAGGTTACAAAACAAAAGGAATAAAAACAAAAACCCTTTCGAACTGCTTGGGTAAAGGATCTTGAGACAATATTGATCTGATTGTATTATCCAAAAACCTTCAGGTTACATTTTGAGAAATAAGCAAATGATTGGAAAGAGCATCACTAAAATGTACAGTTCCATTTGTAGCCACACCGACGAAAGAAAAGGGGAAGGGGGCTTCAACTCCACTGAAAATACAGGGAGGGAGAGGGTGAAGTCTTTCACAGTACGTAATTTCAATCACAGGATCATCTTTGCCCTCTTGTGGGCAAACTTCTCTCCTGCAGCTTCTCAGCTGATTCCTGTGCAGCCGACTGCGTGAAGAGAAGGCAAAGAACATCGCCGGCCTTCCTTCTGCTTCCTTTAGCAGGCGAAGAATAGCTATTCTGAACCCAAAGAGAAGTCAAACCCAAACCCCTGCCGAGTAGTTAGCCGTGTGTGGTTGCCCACCCAAACGCAAGGAAACGCATCCGTGCCCCAAACAGCAGCTGCTGAGCCAGTGCCGACCCGGTGGTGCCCGTAAAGCCACAGACTGCCAGCCCATCTCCTGCCCTGCTGCGCTGTTCTGATCATTTACAGTAACAGAACTTGGATTACACTCCTGAGAAAGGAGTTGTCACGATGCTAGAATTATTAAATCTTTATTAATCTTAGGACTTCTGAGCTGTTTTCTCATGCTGTGAAAATCCACTACTGGCATAGGCTTATTTCATGTAACATTTTGCCTCAATTGTTTTCTTGCATCCAGTTTTCCAATTTAATTAAAATTATTAGAGGCCTTTTCCCCTTATGAATCCTTATGGTTACGCTCATCTCTGGCAATTTCATCAGAGACAATTTCACCTTTAATGTTATGATATAAGGAAAAATATACTGTGCCATTCCAATTTCAATGCCAATAATGAAAAGGTGCCATTCCCCCCGTTTACAAGATCACCACCAGGTCATGAGCAATCTGTAGGATTAGGAAACAAAAAAGTTACCCTGCCAGAAAGCATGCAGGTTTATTTCCTTTTCTTTGCCCCCTGCCACTAACAATCAGACAAACATTTTAAAGGATCCAGCAGCTCCCCCTCAACCAAGTAACTACACCAGAATAAACTATTTGCTCTTAACACCTTTTGCTAGTTTGCGCCACTTACTTTAACAAGTTTGCCGCTTTATTTTTTTCAGCTCCAACTAATCGAGGCAATAGGAAAGCAGCACTTGAATTACGTTTGTCACCGTAGCCTATAGACCATGGTGGCTGTAAAAGCTATTAGTGGAAACTAGTTTGGTTGGACCCTGTGGTATGAGGCAACACTGACCTTATTGGACCTTCCCTCCTGGAAACCTGCAGTGAGAATATCCAGCTTTGCAAGTTGGACCCTCTTCCCCAGTAACAGGCAAATACAATGGAAGCTCTTTCCTCCAAACCAGGAACAAAAAATGATGTTATTTCCTACTGTTTGCTCTGGGAGAACTACATAGTGACACCAAGTCAAAGCAGCAGAAACAAGAAACACT
The DNA here is from genome assembly GCA_013399365.1 of Pampusana beccarii. NCBI lineage: Eukaryota > Metazoa > Chordata > Aves > Columbiformes > Columbidae > Pampusana > Pampusana beccarii. The sequence goes on along the minus strand of VWYH01005404.1, from coordinate 136,457 downwards.
TAAGTTATTTACTAGTATTTTATTTTAAAAATTATTACAAAATATTTTAGAAAGCTCTTAAGACAAAAAAGCATAATACATTAGAAAAGACCACAGGTTTAGAATGGAAAAATATTTAAGCATTTCAAAATTACTTAAATGGAAATTCAAGGCAACACTGGCAACAAAACTGTGTAAAATTTTTATTTTATATTTATAAAATTACTGTATTATCATCCTGATTTAATAATCATTAAAAGTCACTTAAAGTCTCAAAGGCATTAAAAGTGATAGATAGTTCTGAATGGTACAACATTTAATATGCACAGAACTGCCTAAGTTTACGGAAGTAGACTAAAACAAAGATGAGTCTCCTTCATAAAGGCACTACCAGCATCTTGATTCCTTACAATTTTATATGACCCTTCAAAAATTTCACGAAGTATTTGCCTTCAGTGTAGAAAGCTTGGTATTTTTATTGCACGAATTTGAACGGGGCTCACCATGATGGCCATTATGCAAAAACATCTTGTGCAGAGCTCTGAGAACCGTGTGAGATGGCTCACTGCTTTTTCAAGTTGGAGGGTGCAAAGGTAGAACTATAACAGACCACAACCCTCCCCTGCTATTTTTAAGCACAGAGTGAAAGCACTAAGGCACAATTCCTTCGCGTATTTAGGACCCAAAGGGCACTGGTAGCATTGTGATTTTAATGTGGGCTAAACGCCAAATACAAAAATCAGCATTCACCATCTACACAATGCCTGTGCAGATTTTCAGAGCAGAAACTCACAGTCCAGCCACTTAACAAGTCCTCACATGTCCTGGGGAATCCTCTCCACTGATTCTCAAGGCACCATAAACAAAGCCTGAAAGTGGGTGCAGAGCCTTTAGATATTTTTGGACAGGCTCAGCTGGAGAATACAAAGCTTGGAACGTGTCTGAGCAGGCTCACAACACCACTGCCAACCACCATGGTGCAGAAGGGAGAAGACAATCCCCAGACAGACATACTGGGCCAGCTGGTTCTGTCCACAGGTCTCACTAGCAGTTAAGATTGTACGGAGATGGTTACTTTGCAAACAGAAGAAGAAATGTAAGACAGTTGCTTGTAACAGCACTTCTGCCAGAGCTCCCACCGCTCTCCTGAACAATCCCTAATCCACTTCAGTCAAAATCAGCCACCTTGATATAAGCAATTTAAATATCTGGTTTAAATAAAGCAGGCTGATTTCATCAGAAGCAGGCTGGGAAACAAGCAGACCGCTTTGCTGACAGAGCACGGGAGGGGTAAGAGACATCCAGCCACAGGCGCAGAGCTCCCGCAAAACCAGACATTTAATCCAGCTCCAACGCCGTCCTCTGGGACCAGCCTAATTAAAGGACAAGACACCAGAAGCATCAAAGGGGGCATGTCAAGACTGCAGGAGACCAGCCTGCTCAGCTGCTGCAGCGAGGAAGTCGCTCCCCCACCTCGCCTGGGAGGGCCCCACACCTGCCCCTTTATCTTAGGCAGCTGCTAAAGCAGTTAAGGAAATGACCTCGCAGCAGCAGAGAACAGCATAAACACACTAGCAAACCTGCCTCTCGGCTCTTTTAGAACAGAGCATCTCATACGCGTAGGCCTTGGATTAACAGTACCAACCGTGCAGAAACTGCTTTGTTGGCCAACAACTGGGTTGGAAGCAACAATCTAGCAGCTGCCTTAAACTTACAGACAATATGTGACTGGCTTGTAGTACTTAGCTACTATGTGACAGATTAACGCCAGCTAAACAGCGTGAGGAGCGGAGCAATATGTATCGTAAAGAATAGCAGGACTCTTCCTATTAGTAAGCTCCATACGGGAAAACCACTCACCAGTTTTCCCAAAGTCTACAGTGTGTTGTTTTCCTTAGCTGATGGCAACGCCTGCATCCCTTTCAGTCAGAGGTGGAATCTGATCCTCAAAATCCATAAATGTATCGGTCGGTTGGTGAGAGAATGGGTATAAACTTGGAACAGCTAAAATGAAAACTAAAAACACGCCAAAACCCTCTCACTCTAACACTCCAAAACATGCCAGGGATGCCAGCATGTACGTAATAGGAGAATACATCAAACCGTCCTGCAAAGCCGGGCAGTATTTGTTTAAAAAGACCTAATGGTCAGATCATGGGAGTCAGGAGATCCCAGTCTGTCACTTCTTCTGACACCAACTCCTTGTGGCACTTTTTCATAAAAATAACTTGCTCTGTATTTCAGTTTCTATGTGAAGTATCAGCAGTACATATCATAGATAGGGTGGTCAAGGCAGAGAGATGACTTTACAGATTCTTTTCAGTAACAGTATCTCCAATTCAGGAATGGACACCAATAACAAAGCACTTAGGTGGGGAAAAGTCTATAGAAAAAGCAACCAAAACCCAGAACTCTCTTCATGCATTTTCAAACTGAAAAAAATTCCACGAAAAATCATCTCAAGAGGAAAGTGCCATCATGGTGCTGCATTGCTTAATAAATACCAGCAGCACATTGTTACTCCTACACTATATTTACAGCTTTTAATTATAGATCAAGATTTAGAGACTGCAGACGTTTTGATGTGAAAACAAATTCAGTAGAATCCTGGACAACAAAAAAAACCAACAAAAAACCACCACCCTTAGCATGTTAATAATAGATATGGGCACAATCCCCCAAGTAAGACATTGCAAATCACAGCAGGGAGATGGCAAGTTTCATATCACCAGTAACGTCACTTGTAAACAAAACATCTCTCATCTACCCAGTTTTCAGAGACAGCTACAGCAGGCTCTGTACATGTAGACTGAGATCAGGTTTTATTGCAAATGGACACTAATAAATACAAGGAAAAAAAAGCCAGTCCAAAGAGCATTTCTTCTTCACAAAGCAGGAAATTTGATGAAGGAAGTGATGGCTTTTATGCATGGCTCTGAAACCAAGATACAGCTTAAACTTGATGCTTCACATCACCTGTCAAAATTTTATATCCTCCAAGCAAACTGTAGTGTTAGGCTTAAGTCTCAGAGCTTAGAGAGAGAACATCACAAACTCACATTCATCAGAAAGTGGCAGCACTGGAAATAAAGAACTTTGACCTTCTTTTACAGTCCTTTGTCTTACAACAGCTTCCTCATCTGTTTCCAAATACGGCTTGCTCAGCCAATTTCTGGAGGGCTTAGTCTCAATGCTGCCACAACAGGTTACAGCACTATAAATTTGTCAGACTAGGGTATTGATGAAAAGGAATTAATGCCTGGAAGACACGGAAAATGTCATGAGCACTCAAACAGGAATTGTTTTTGCATAATCAGCTTGTTTCTCATTTGCTTTGGTATTTAAGAACGTCCCCTGGCTTACAGCAATTTGCTGTGCTTTTAAAGGTTTTCCTCTTAAGCAAGGTCTAGCAGTCTTGCTTCTACCTCAGACATCTGAAAAATGCTTTTTCATGGCTCCATTTCTTTTACAGCCATCAACATCTGGCCTGATACGTCTGTTGCTTGTCTGATGTGCGTAGCATCAGTAGCATTTCTTGCAGTCCTACAGCTGGTTGCTTTTAAGACAAATCAAGGGTACAAGTACTTATTTACCTGTTTACCAACTGAGCTACTCAGTAGCAAGACATCTCACGCTAGTGCGATATTTATTAAAAAAACAGAAAATGGTGGGGTCCATAACCATTCTGGCAAAAATTACCGCTAACTATGCATAAGCAAGCTCCGTATGGTATTAACCTTGAGAGGAATATTCACCAGGATAGTACCAACATGCTGTAACATTTTCCTCATTGATGTTCAATTGCTACTTTTGAGATGACTTTGTGAAAATATTTATTCTTAATCTTTTTCCTCTCACAGCTGGCTCCTTCCTGTGACTTTTATAGCTTTGGAAACAATCTGAAATAAGATTCAGGCATACAAGTCCAAACTTTGACAATCATGGGGTGCAAAACTCTCTTCTTAATATACCATTACACTCCCCATAAAACCCCTACACTCACTATCCCATTGAACTTATCTCCAGAGACAGATCTGAGACACATGAATAGTAAAACCAAAACAAAACCCCCTATTTAAGGACAAGCATTTATAAGAATAGTAAAACTAAAACAAAACCCCCTATGTAAGGACAGGCATTTCTGTAAGGCCCCAATAAGGCATCCCTTTTACATTCACAGTTTGACCAGTAAGTACAAGAATGAATGCTGCTGTGCTAATTTATAACTTGTAACAGAAGTATCTGGTCCATTTATACAGAAAATATCTTTAGGGTATAGCTCAAAATTTATGCATCATGCATTAACCTTTATTAGTCACCTCTGTCAAAATCAAATCAGCACCCTCTTGTCCTTAAATTATTCTATTTAGACACAAGTTTTTTAGTGGATGTCACTTGGACAGGTGGCAAGACCAGTTATTAAGCAGGACCAGTTACCTTAGAACATGATGCTCAAGGTGTCATTACTTGATCTAAGGATCTATAAAAATTTGTGATACAAAATTTATTAGAATGAAGAGAAAGAAGTTGTCACCTGCGGTGCACTAAAAAGTTCGCTTTAGTTTGCTCCATTACAAAAAAAACCCAACCAACCAACCAACCCTCCAGAAAGTTAGCTTTGTTTATTCAGTGGCTGATTTTCTGTGGCACTCTGAGTGTTGCCGGGATTTTCAGTGTGTCCATTGATGTTTTGTTTCTGACTGTGAAAATACTCTGTAATAACTTCAGCTAAAAATGCAAAACTTGCAAGAAATCCAAATGCCTGTGAAAGTGAAAAGAATACATGATTTTAAAATGTACAAACATTAACAGTATTCTAACATTGTTTGGTGAGATTTGATGGACTACTTACATACATTAAGAATGTTTATATATTAATATTACAGTCCTTAAATCGGTGGTTCCATTTAAATGAGAAACAGATCAGAAATCATAATTCTAGCACATTTAATGCAAAAGTTTTTACAGTTCTCATTCCCTTAATCAACCTTGAACCATACAGTATGTTCTGAACAGCCCTTAAGCGTAAAAGTATATTCATTTTATTGCAAAACTTCGTTATTAAAGAAGCATGACATTGGTGGTATAGCAGGGTGTTTATCTAAGAGGTGACTGCTGATTCACGGGACTAAGTGAAGAAAAGCAACACACAGGTGAAGGGAGGGAAGATCTGCAGAGCCCAAGCAAGTCCTTACTGGGTCAGCAAGGGAGGGTGAAATGACATTTTGTTAATGACATTTCATTATTAGTCATGGCAAGATAGTATAAGGAGAAGGTTGGGTTTAGCAGCTTCTTTCAGACAAGGAACCATACACATGCATTATTCTAACTTTTACCTAAATTTTACAGAACTGGTTTGCCCCAAAGCAATTTGACACTCCTAAGTCTTAAATCAAAATAGGGATTTTTTTCAGCTGCAGGAAAAAAAAAAAATCTGAAAGACTTTATATTCAAACCATTAGGTATGAATCTATCAGCATCACAGAAGATGACTATACAAAAGTATATCTCTTTAATAGCTTGTGCTGCCTGTGGAACAGAATTATTTTCCCTTCTTTTCTAGCTAATTTTTTCCTCATTCGAGAATAAAATCAAAATTTCATCTTCTAAACTCACATGTTCACAATTCCAAGGTTATTCAACAGAAGTGCCAAATGAGTGAGGAATTACAAGCATCCACAGCATCCCAAAGCCTCTTCAGTGCCTTGCCCTGAGCCTCTTCAGAGTCCCCTGGGAGATGCAAGTCCTGTTGCTCTTCTGTTTCTGCCACTGAGGAAACTGCTGCTCTTACTGCAGCCTTTGCAAGTCAGCATTCTCCACATATGCTTTATAATGTCTGCAAAAGACGTGGTTTCTTGCTGACTTTGTGAGGGGGTGGCATTATGAAAGGACAATTGAGGAAAAAAGCAGGCATTTCAGAGAGAGGGTATCGGAGAACTGGGGAAGCTGTGAGAGATGGCAATGTCAAAACAGTGACAGATGACGGGGAAGGACATGGAGCCAAGGCAGGGGAGTCTGAGGAACGCAAAAGCAAGCCAAAAATGCTGGGGAGCCACAAGTGCGTGCACACAGGGCTTTCCAGTAACCATGAGGAATGCCTGCTCTTTTGATTTCCTACAGGAATTTTCTGGAAGGTCAGAAATAGCTAATTCCTCCAGAAACACCACAACACACTGAATTCTGTTCTCTGCTCACTTTCTTCCCTGCAAATGGAGTGAGGTTTAGAGGGCAGAGAAATTAACACACAAGATAAATACAAAGTAAATTACGCGATTTTAAGACTTACACATGCAGCTTTTTCAACAGCAGACCCAGAGCTGGTCACAACAAACACTATTGACGCTATCAGAAAAAAGACACCTATGGCTGACATGGCCCAAAAATTCTGCAAATGTAAAAATAAAGAATGTTACAGAATTGTAGATTATACTACCTGAAAAAGAACAAGCGTCATAATAGCAGCTGAGTTAATCTGCCAGTGAATTTATGCTTTGAAACTTTGATGCTAATGGGAGCTTCAGGAATTATATTTTACAGCTATATTCCAAACAACATTCAGTATTATCAACTATTTAAGAGTCTGCATTACATACTCCCCTGTTTTTGTCTTCTTTAATTATTTCATTCATTTCATCTCACTTCTTTCACAATCAAATTCAAGCTTAGGTCAACCATACTAGTATTATTCCCTATGTAAAACATTCAGGAAACCAGAAACCGGAATTAAATGTGCTCATTCGTATCTCTTACTACACTCCCTTATCTGTACCTCATGTAAAAAAAATCTGCTGTTTGCTCTGAAGACAAATAGGAAGGGCACTCCTAAGACACTGTAATATTCTGACTGACTTTACACAGCAACTTTGTGCCACTGCTTTATCTTCTGAAATATAAAAGCATGAACTGTAACAAGTATGATTATTACCAAAAATGAGGTAAGATACACCCAGTAGGAAAATAGATAGGGTAAACAGGCAAATGACAACTATCATGCTGGCAGTGAACTGGGTTCCGTGTATGTACATATATATGCAATGACTAGGCGGTGGTATTAGTCTGTGTGAAAGACTTTCACACAAGTCCCAAAATCCTGCAGGTAACCCATATGACAATTTTGGAAAAGTTGTCAATATAAAAGGGACTTCTCTGGAGACATTCAAAACCTGCCTGGACGCATTGCCATGTGCTCTGGGTGAACCTGCTTTAGCAGGTGGGTTGGACTAGGTGATCTCCAGAGGTCCTTTCCAAACCCATTCTGCGCTTCCGTGAAAGTTGTCTCATTTTTTAACTATAGGCTACTTTAATCTACCTTTAAATAGAAAAGGAGATTCATTCTGCGTAGCCTTTTTTTACTCTACAGTAGTGTTTAAGCACTTACAATAAATGGTTTTGCTTAAAAGAAATAAAACCAACAACACACAAACAACACTAAAAAAATCCTTACCACTCTCTGTACTTTATCTTCTCCAAATGTTTCATATACATCAGTGCAATACACACATAGGATGAGTAGGGTCAAAAGAAAGGCACTGCAGCTTATGAATTCAAAGAAGTAAAGTCCGCCACACTTGATACAATCCTCCACAATTTCTTCAAAAATAACAGCCAGAAGAGAGAGAATCTGCAAACAAATAACATGCTTGAGTTGGATCAAGTCTCTTATATCTTCAGCAAATAGACATCTCTGATATGAACATTAATAAACACAGCTGTAAGGAAAAATCCTTAACCTACAAAGAACCTGGTAAAATCCTGCACTATTTTTTTACAGGCAAAAATAATTATGTAGTGACTCTGTTTACATTTGCTGTTAAAGTTGGTCAATAAACTACACTCGTGTAAGCTGAGCACATACCGCCAAATACAGGCTTCTTGAATAGACTGTCAAGATTCCCGATCTGTGATTTTGTGCAATTGCCAGTTGGAAGCAGACAGGGCCGCAGCGTGGCGAACGTGCACCCTGCTCAGAACGAGCAAAAATGCTATTGCTTACTACTTAGAATTGCCCTCGATTTTAAATGCATTTGGGTTCAGGGTGGAGGGAAAACTGGATGGCATCGCAGAGTTGGCTCCCTCCCTGAAGTTTACAACTGATGTTAACCTCCCTTGATAAACCCCAGAGAAAGTACCTGTAGCTAATAGCTCACGTGCTCATGACCCAGTAACGGCAGCTCAGCTCTGCTTGTAGGAACCAAAACTTTAAACTATGTTTAAGCTACGTTGGACAGTGTTTAATCTATGCAGAAACTTACGTTCACCTTCCTGCCACAGTATGTTTTGAGGAAAGAAAAAATACCTGTACAGTCACCATACATCTGCTGCTAGGTTTTCTACTATTTCATTGCACGAGAATATTGCTTTATTTAAATGTTCTCTCATTTTGGCCACTTCTTGCTAGTTTCTTTCATCCCATAAAGCTGACACAGGATTATAGATCCTTGTAAATAAGGACTTCACCAAATTAAACCAAGCCATTAGTAGGAATCAGACTCGGTCATAAATTGAGACTGATATAAGGATGATGATCCTATTTTTAATCAGAGTATATGGGCAATAATGAGGTTGACAGTTTTTCTTTACGAAAAAACATTTCTAAGATTCAAAATTGTTCTTGGAAAATAACCTGACAGTAAAAGTAAGAACAGCAATTTAGCACATGGGAACTGTAAATTACCCCTGCTAAGCCAGACCTCAGAAGGGCATTTCAAAGCATCATGTTTTGAAAACACTGCCCTTGTATAAAGTAAACAGGATCTCAGAAAGGGAAAGAACCCGAGCTGGGGAACTGCAACAGAACTATCAGGCCTCCGCATACTTCCCTTCCCTCCTGCAGAGGTTGGCAAGGCAAACTTCTCAGCAGCCCTCGCACCTAAAACAGTGACTACAACAGCTGTCCAAGGAATATTTTGAACCCTGAATTTCCAATTCTAATGTACTTTTTGGCATTTCAAAATACGTGCTTACAGCTGCGTCCAATGACTTCCAGTTTCACGTTTTTCACAAGGTCAGCTAAAGTGCAAAATACACTTTCACGTATAGTTCTAGCTCTTTTTATCAGCACTGAAAACTGAATGCCATCACTTTCACCTGGGATGAAGCAGAACAGAAAGGAAATAAACCTGCCCTTTAAAGAATTTATAAGCCCAGATAACCATATAATGATCTACAGAATGGAAAAAAAACCTCTCCACTGAGTGTACAAAGAAGTAGCAAAAATCCCACCTAAAGAGTAGCTATAAAGAGTTCAGTGTCACATAAATGAGATTTACCAAGTAGAGTCCTATGTGACACTTGTCCAAGTCAATATTCAATTTTTTATTAATAAGCTGAATAGCAAAATAGATTACACCATTAAAAAAGCTTGGGCTTGAAGAATTTTGATTAAAGCCGTGTATCAACAGCACATTTATAAGCTGCCAGAGAGTTCTGCCTGGGTTTCTTGCTTCCTGCTATCACTAAGAGAAACAAAAGGGATTACTCTCATTCTGCTATCAAAAACAAAAGAAGAGTTTTAAATACCATTTAAATATCATAAAAGTTTATATAGTTACAGCTATGTAACATAGGAAGAAGTTTTTTCAAGTATTAGCCACATTATTGTCTCTATTATTCATCTGCATTTTCATAACATCCCGCTATTACAGACAGTATAAATACATGAGCCACTTTAAACAAGCCAGGAGATTCCACATTTTTTCATTCCCTTCCCCAAGAACTGTTCCACCAGAGATCCACCTTTGTCTGTCAGCATTAATCCTGGGATGAGCGCAGACCTCTACAGGCTCACATGAAGCTGCCGAAGCTCCCTCTGGTTTGTTTTTATACCTGCCTTCTCCACGCTGATCCCATGGAGAATCCCCAGCAGCCGATGCCCAGATTATCACTGATATCACTACTGCTTTTATTTGAGCTGTCAATAATGAGCAGAGAGGGACACCTCAGTAGTTCATCAGTTTCTTGAACACTAAACCTTCCAGGCCCCTTCCTGCATCTTGCCGTATGCACGCACTGCTTGCTTTCCTGTGTGCTGTAAAGGGAAAAGCACCATTGGAGATGCAGTTTTAAATTATTATTTTTTTTAAATTATCAATCCTATCTGTCTGTAGGTACACCAGAAATTAAACGTCTTCATCTGTGCCTTACCAGCAATAAGTTATTCATCGATACTGGCATTACTGTTAGAAGTTTCTATACAAATGTCAAGTTTCTAAAGTAGATTTGATAAGTGAATGCTACAAAAGAATGCTATGAAAATAAAGCAGATCAACGGACTTCCCAAGAGGCCTGTGAAAATGCTCAGCAGTGGTATTTCCAGTACAAAATCTTCTAATTTAGATGGCTGCATATATTAAGTCTCCACAATCAAGGCTACTATAGGAAGTAAATGGTCCAGGAAAAGAGCAGATGTTTAAGACTGAATCACAATTTTCCTTTCCAGTTAGGGCATTTTGGGTAAAGTCAAACAATAGTTGATGGCAAGTATTTCTGCTTTAGATAAGAATTTGTTTCTACCTCAATCTTGGCACCATATGCACTGTGCCATTTACCTCTGTGTAGAATTTGAACCAGTCATGGACTAACAAAAACATTCCACCTACTGAAAACAAAACACAACAATCTCAAAACCCATGCAATAAGCATGCCTCCCAGCATCCTTTTGGCAGCTGCGTTTTCCTTATTTCATTTGCCCACAAAGCTTCAAAAAACAGGCTAAGGTTACAATGTATGTCATTATTGTTCAAAAGAAAAGGATTTCTAAGGTCTAGAAACCGGTTTTCTGCAGGTGATTTCACAGTGTTTTGTAAAACACTTGATCACTTCTATAATGAGGGCGGCTGATTTTCTGAGTGCAATACCCTGTTTAGCAGACCACACGAGTGATTATCGGTGCATAATCCCAATAACAACCGCTATCGTAATACAAGGCTAATAGATGTTAATGACCATCACCATCACTGGCATTTCCAAAAACCAACATTTTCCCAAACCAGGAACATTTTTCTTACTGCAGATACTGAGGCTACCACCCTCAGGAATTTCTGGGGCTTATTCAAAGTGTTCTGAGCAAGAACTCAAAGATCTGTGCATTTTGATAAAGGGATACAAAAAGGGAGGGAAAATATGTTGGAAATTAGGAGGGTGAATGACTATAACTCCATTTTCTATTTCCTCTCATTGAAGGACAGGCATAAAATGCTAATTCTTTAGGAGCATATCAAGCAGCTATCCATTCCATTCCTTTTTGCCACCTAGAAAGCTTTTAAAGTAATGCCTCTGTTCAGATAAACAGTTTAAGACTGGTATGCCAGTAAATTTGCACATGTAATAGTTTCTTTTAGTCAGTGAACCTACTTATATAAATGATCTACTCGTCTGGGAGCAACAGCAAGCAGATCTTACTTCATCAGTCTCCAGTAGATGAAGTAAAAGTTTATGTCCTATTATATTTATTTATTTAAAGCATTATTGGGTGTGATTTTTTTAAAATACCCTTAGAAAACATTGGTTTTGGCAGTATTACCGTAACCTTTACCAGCACTCAAGAATCTTATGTTTCTGGTTGAGGGTTTTGACTGTGTACGAGGTGAAGTTTAAAAACTCAATGTCCTCTTTTCTGCAATGGCGAAGTAATGAGAAAGGATTGGAAATCACCTACAATTCCCTTGAGCATGAGACATCTGACTTAAAAAGCCACTTTGTTGGTGGGGAAACATACCCTGACATACATTTTTCAGTCAGCTGCCTTTTCCCACTGTCGGTTTCACTACCTCCCCGCCAGTACTGAAGAATGATGCTTCTTGTGTCCTTATCAGCAGCCGCACTGGAAGAGCCCATCGATGAGCACAGAACAAACAGGAGCCTGAGTCACGCGCCCAAGGGCTGAATGCGTTCAGGTATAAGGCTGCATGTAGCAAAAGGCAAGCAGAATACAGGCCTCTTCTCTCCTGGTGGAACATGCCCAACATGAAGTGATGCACTGCGATGTCTTATACGACAGGTCACCACCAAAGCTGCATGTTTCTGATGCAATTTTCTACCACGAATCGCGGGAAATGAGCGCCCCGGTTTTAGCACGGCCAGTGCAGCATGACAGGCTCACAAATGGGCTGCAGAGGTGGCAGGAGAGGGAGGCCCAGGTGACCCGGCAAGCCATTCTCAGTTCTTCTGCCCTACCCTGAGTTTCAACCAAAGGTTTCCACCTGCTGTTTTGACCCAGCGTGGCTCTCAGTAGAAAATACTAAGTCTCCTGTGAGGTTTCCCTCTGATTTTAAACCAGAAGGTCAGCAGGCAGCTGAGCCACGTCGGCTGCAGCACGGAGCCTTGGTTGCACAACCATCAGGTGTCAGCACCTACTCCTGCAGCTCGAACACAAAAAGGGAACAAGCCTGTTGCTTCCCCACCATAGAATAAACTTTAACTGTACAGTCGACGCTATTATACGACACTGTGCTACCTTTCCAGCTAAGTCACAGGTCTGTGCTGCCTCAGTGACCCAGAGCGTGACCTGACTCAGCTCCAGAGAGGCTTTCTGCTGACGGACAGACATCATTCCCCTGAAGCCTGTGTCCGGCCGTCTCCCCAAGCCTGCGCTTTAACAGTGAAGAGTTTAAGCGGCAGGGGGTTGCCCTAAAGCCGGAGGTCACCATAACACGCTCGTTCCTGTGCCGAAGCTGCACCCTCGGCAGGCAGGGACACCTGTACAGCACTCCGGCGACAGCCAGTGCACGGCGGGAGCGCGCCCAGCGCGCCGCCGGCTGCTCACCCCACATCCGCCGGCCGGTCGCAGCCCCGCGCACCCGGACGGGGCCACGCCGGTGAGACTTTCGGCCTCTCTTCACCCCCCAGGTCGGTCAGTCAGCAACCCCCCTGGCCCTGCCCCTCCCCGCTCTCCGCCGGCCGCGCCGCGGGGAGCAGAGGTGCGGACTCACCGCCTGCAGCGCTTTGGTCGGCAGCCGCCAGCCGCGCAGGTGCCGCAGGGTGCAGCCCAAGGGGCGGCGGGGCGGCTTGGCCTGAGGCTCGGTGGTCTCGTTGTAGACGGCGCCGTTCTCCATGGCCGCGCCGGCTGCCAGCTGGCGGTAAAGCGAAAGCAAAAGGGCGCGGCGGGAGGGGCGGGGAAGGAGAAGGGGAAGGGAAGGCGAGGGCCCGGCTGGCCCCGGCAGGACAAAGGCGCTTCCTGCAGCGGGCGCCATCGCTGCCCTGCCGGCCCCGGGCGGTGCGAGGGAAAGGGGTCGCCTCAGGCCTGGGGCTGTTCTCGGGTTTTGTGGGGGGCGCTTATTAAGAACAGTTCACAAGGTTATTTACTTTCCTCTTGTCACACGAGACTACGACCTCTGAAGGTTTATTTTAAGCCAAAGCTTTCGGTGTTTGTGTTCCTCATTATCAGTGAGTCTCTACCAACATACTGCTGTACCTTTGTCCAGATCAGCTTTTAGAAGAAGATACAGCTTTTGGTGGCAGCATAGGAGTAGATCCAGCCCATCGTATGTAAGCAAAGGTGTGTTACATTCACTTTAATATTATTAGTGTATTATCCACAGAACTACTATGGTCCTTCGTAGTCAAGTTCAGATATACTTCACTTATTTGAATTCAGGCAAATACAATGTACTGATAGAAAGGTTGGCTGTTTGCTTTTTTAAGCTTAGCTTTATGCATGTGTAGGGAAGAGAGCAGGTTGTTCAGACACTGTCTCTCTTTCAGAGCCACGCAGTGAGGTGGAAGGATGTGTGCTACAGTGACAGGTAGGTGCTATTTTTAACTCTCTCAAAGGCCACCGTTAACTAAACAGATGGAGTAGTATGGGCCAGATAAAAGCGGTTGGGTCATACTCAGTGCTGAACACGTACAAGCAGGCTGCATGCACCGCCTCTCCTGGTAAAACAACACAAGCTGGGGGAACATCGTGAGGTCCCCAGGCAGGTGGGACAGACTTGTCTGTGCCATAAATGATGTTCAGCTGCAGGAATTGGCTTGAGAGGCAAATGAGTAGGGCAAGTCCTGTAATTCTCAGGGCATGGGAGTTTCCACTAAAATACTTAAAGTATTGCCATGGGTGTGCCCCAGCTCCTGCCTGGGGTTGGGATTAGTTTGATGTAGCTCTGCTGGCGGCATCTCAGAGTGCAGGGCTGAGCAGGTAGGTGTAGTCAGTAACATTGGCTGTTACGACTTGTGAGTCCCCTGTGCCTTTATTATATATTTTTTTTTTTACCTTAGTACATTATAAATAAGATTACATTACAAGGCTGGCATCGTTCTTCTGAAGGAAACTCCCTTTTTGTTTGGTTCCTTGACAATATCTCAAACCTGGCTGAATAAGTCCAAAGCCACAAAAGTGTGTGACTAGGCTGTGGTCTGTTCTGAAGGAGACAGGACAGAGATAGAAGCAATTGTCAGTTCTCCTTTTAATGTGTTCAGTAGCATCTAAAGCCGTTCTGTAGTTGTTATCTTTTACATCCTGACCTATGTCTTAATGCAACGTTGCTAAATTATGAACACAAATGTTGGTATTGAAGACAACTGTCTTGACAGACTGCTTTTCAAGAAGTCACAGAAACACAACACAAGCCTTCAAAGAGAAAATATACGGCAACCTTTTTCTAGATGCTGCTGTCTGTAAGACTTGTTTTTCCTGTTCAGGCCTTCTCCGGGAAATACATATAATTCAAAGCCTAGCTTACTTAGGCCACTTTATTTATTTATTAATATAAGGACGTGTGGGAAAAGCAAAACAACAGCAAAGCTAGAGGAACTATAAGATTATGTGACAGAGAAGGAATGAAAACTGCGCAACAGCACAGAACCTGGTAGTTTCAAAATACTTCAGTTATGTTAAAACATACAAATGCTGCTGTTCGCACAAATGGGCATTCTTTACCCTTTTCATCAGAACTGTCTTTCACGTACAGTATCCTTCCTTTAAAGAGGGAATGCAAATCAAAACAGTTATGATAAATAACAAGGCTGTTTAATGCAGATAACTGTAATTAGCTGGCTGTGATGTAATGGAAATCTCATTCCAGATGTACCTCTGTTTGTTTTCTTCTGTTTATGCGCTGCACCTGACAGAGTTTTCCCAAAAGATAAGTCTTTCTTACCTGCCGCCATGGCCTCTGCTGCAATGGCAGAACCAGAGCTAAAGGCAGGACATGGTGGCAGAGAAGCAGCCCTTGGAGTTAGATCCTGCGCTATGGTAACATCCCCAGACAGCCAGGCAGAGAGTGGGAGATGGATGGAAGCAGATTAGTGATGAGTGACCTAGTTTTCTCCCTCATTACATCTTCTCCAAAGATACCCACCATAGTGACCAAAAAGCAGTACCAATTAAGTTGGGAAAGCCACCTCATTAGGGGAGATAAGTGTATACGCTATAGCTGTACAGCACAGTTACCACTCAATGCCACTTATGTTGAAATAATTTACAAAAAAGTGTGACTGGAGCTCCTTGAAGCAGTTCAGTAAGTGTCCTCCACTGGAATAAGGGAGATACAGGCCAGGGCCGCATCGCTGTTTTCATAAAGCGATGCCCTTCTGGCTCTTTGGCCCTTGCTTTGTGCTGCATTACAGTGCAATGCTGAAGCCTAAATCCCTCACACTCAGAATCAGCAGTAGAGCTCCACTGATCTGACTTGTCCCTAATGAATATTCTCCTTTTCATATGCTCATAAATACAGTTGTGGGGTTTTTTTTTTGCTTTTCTTCTCAGAGGATGAGGGAGAAGGAAACAGAGGAATGGGAAAGCAGCATAAGAGCCCAAACCACTGAAGGAGCCAGACTCAGTTTCACATGAAGGCTGGTGAGGTTAATTGCTACTGCACAATTTGAGGAGCTCCACTGAAGTTGGCCAGTTGGAGGCACGGCTCTCTCCCTGTTCTTGGCTCTGGTGTTCCCACACGGGCATCTCAACAGCTGTTGTTCATGACTCTAGCCCTGTGTATTAAATGAAATAAATACAGGATGATGAGCTAGCAAATGGAATATACCAAATATGGTGACAAAGAGCTCAGGAAAGACTTGAACATCTTGCATCTTCAGCTCTTGAGTCTCTATTTTTGGGCTCAGTATTGCAACTGAACTTCACGAACCCCGATCACCATACTTATGTACTAGAATGTGTGATTTTTAAACAGCTGAGGAAGAAGAATTAGAAATTTTATCAGCTATTTCTGAATATCTCTTATGGCACAAGAGAAAAAACCCTTCAACTCTCCACATTTCCCAAATGCAGGGTTAGGCCAACTCCTGTCAGTGGTTTTCTGTGTGTCTGCATGGCACAGAAAAGCACAAAGCCATGAGGTGCTTGATAGGCAACAGTTCTGCAGCTGCAGGTGTCCTGCTGCAAATGACATTTGTTCCCCAAGGAGAGGCTGCAGCCCAACAGGCTGGTACTTGCACTTCAGATGCATCACTAGAAATTTAAGGTTAGTATAGTATGGTACATATCCATATAACCCAAAAGTCAGATGCACATTTCAGAGACTGACATTTTAAGCTGAAAAAATGTGAAATGTCTGGAAATAAAGTGGCCATTCACTCAAAATTTTCAAGCTTAAAATCTGCAGAACAGCTTTATTACAAGCAGTATACTGAAAGAACTGACATAGGAACATGGTAGAGAGGAGGAGGAAGAAGAAATTTGTAGAATTCCCCCAGAACAGTTTAGTTTGAAGCTAATCAGCTCCTTGCCTACACAGAACTAGCCCTGAAAGTCCAGGGGAATTTATTTGGTTTACTTATTTTGTAGTGTTTTTGCCGTATTTATACTGCAAAGCATTTAAAAAGTATTAATTTTTCTTTATGAAAAATAATCTCCTGTAGTTCTCATAGATGCCTCTTTGCTTTCTGCGTCTTGTGTGCTAGACTGATGCTGAAGTATTAAAGGCACACAAGAGTGATTAGAAGCCAAATTCAAATTATTCATGCTTTTATTGTTTTTAAGACTGGGGTCATCATAAACCTAACCCACCTACAGCTTAGGGTATGGAAGCACAATAAAGGATTATGCAGAAGTATTGTTGCCAAATTAGCTTCATTGTTTTACCTAATTTATTTCTTACTCATTTTTGGTGCCTGACTTGATGGTGAAGGAAGAACAGGGAGTAAGATTCACTGGCACTACAGTCTGTGAAAAGGGCTTTCTGTCACAGGCTCCTTTTGCATGATAGTTCTGGTAAATCCCACCTTCATTGTCTACTCTCATCAAAGCAGTGGTCAGGGGAATTGCAAGTCAAGAGGACAGAGCAACCAGCCTAGCAGTCTTGGTCTCATCACAGAAGCCAAAGCCACCAGGTTATGCAGAAACACATTCCCAGATGTTTTCCTTCTGTAGTAAAATACCTTATTTTTTTTTCTCTTTCCCCCAAACAGCTGAGCAGGCTGTAGGTACATAGTGACAGCAGCATGAAGATAATTTGAACTTTTAGGAGGGGAGCAGGCTACTTTAGTCTTATAGAATGAACAGGCATGGTAGAGACAGACACCAAGTTCATACTTAGCCTTTTTGGTAAATAATAGTAAAAAATAAAACCAAACAGCTATCAGGGTTTAGGGAAGAAATACATTTTAGAAGCTTTAAATATGCAGAAGTGATATTTTGCCAACTTTAAGAAGTGAAATTATAATGAGTCATTAGTAAGGTTTTCTACTGTCTCAGCCTCCACAAAAAAGGGCACCTAGTGCAATAACTTAATATATTACATCTAGTAATATATTTCTGTTTCAGAAAGGGTGTTGTGCTTTGACAGATGCTGAAGTTAACTAAAGATATCAGGAGCTAAAGTTTTATTTCAAAAACCCAGACAATGCCAACTAGTTTAAGAAATTGCCCTAAAATCCAAAGTTTCACCCTACCAACACACACCACTGCAGTTGTACAAGGAAGCGGACTGGTGATGCAGGACCCATTACCTCAAGCACATTTCAAATTTTCTTTCAGGAAGTTTACATACAGAATCTACAGAACTGTTCTGATCCTGATGCATACCATGCATCCATTATTGGATGCTTAATTTTTATTTAATAAATTACATCTTCAAGAAAATAAAGTTGTTCATCAGCAGGTCATGCATTTCTCCATGTGCCACCTTTACTGCATCACTACCATAAGCAACATTTTAAGGATTCAAATTTGAAAAACTGATCTGTAGTTAAGAATCTCTTCTGAAACTTGTCATCCACAATTCAATATTCCGAGTCAATTTTAACAAACACGCTTAACTTTAGGGAGTTAAATGTGCAATAACATACGTATTGTTCTTAAGTAAGTTTAGGTATTTTGAAAATATGGAGGCAATTCACTAGAACCATTTCAGAATGCAGAAATCAGAGGAGAAGTGTACCAACATGTTGAAAAGAAAGAGGATTTACCCTCTCTTTTCCAGTGTTTCAAAAGTTTTCTGAAATAAATTAAGATTTGTTGATTTTCAAAAACTGAACTCGTTAAAAGAAGTCTCTTGGCAATCATTTGATTAGGATATACTTTTTACACTTACCACTCTGTGGCTGCCAGTAGAAAGTGACCACAAACTTGAAACAGAACAATAAAGTGATGCTCAGTGTGTGTGTACTGAAAGCTTAAGTCTTAACCTTGATCAACTACTTTGTAGGGTGTTGCCGAAGACTCCTATTACTGGAGTCATCAGCAGGATTCTGAGCACTACTGTGCTTTTAAAACACATTACAGCAGCAACCACCCACGTCAGATAAGATAGTTTTACTCCTAGGAACAAACACTGCAGACTTACCCACTTCCTTCCAGAAGCGATGTTTTAAGGAAGTTTAAATATCTACCAGTGATATTATTCGCCGAGGTAAAATGTAAAAGCATGTTTTAAGAATTTTACACCACAACCTTCGATTTAACTGTAAACAAACAAGAACACCATGGCTTCAATGAAAGTTATTTAAATTTGAATGCAGAGAATACTTTATTAACTGATTACAGTTTTGATGACCAATTTTAAACCAGAACTAATGTAGGAAACATAGTGGGGGACATTAAGGCTGAGCCATATATATATAGACAAGTCTGGATACTGATAATCTGTACATTTAACCTCTGCTTTTTCTTTATACATCTTTTATTCAGTGTCTGAAATTAATCAAAGAAAAAAATCTGGCCACTAATTTAATCTTATGTTTTTGCATGGGTTTTTGAATGCAGTGTAGATCTCAGATGAGATCCAACAGAGCTTTTTAACCATACTCCGAATGAAGTGTTCAAGTGTAATTGGAGTTTATTGTTCTTATAGTTTTGTGCAATTAATTATTCTCTTCCCAAAGTGAGCAGTTGTTCTCTCCTGTAGACGTTACTCTATTTAAGATGGCATTAAACTTTTCTAACAGGTTGGGAAATTAATGTAAATTAAGTGCCTGTGGTGTTTATCAGTTTTCCTGCTCTAAAAGCAAGCCCTATCACTTAAGTGAACATACTTGCAATTTTACAGAATTACACCAACTTTTCAACAAAACCCAGAAAAAAAATTAATTTACTATTCTTGCACTGTGAACAGTACCCCTATGTGTGATAACTGTTTTCCATCTGTACAGCTCCCTTTTGTAAAGCTGGGCAACACATATGAAAGAAACAGACATCAACTCTTTGTGTTCTGAAAGACATTTCAGTTCTTTAGTTCCAGTCACTGAAGGAAGAGGCAGAGGCAAGTTTTAATTATCCCAGAAAACTGAACAATTGGTTTTATTTGGTGTCTTCAAGATGCTTCACCTTCTGTGGGAGATGTAGGTGTTGTAGGAGAGACCATTTCAGGTTTTCGTGAAATTCTGTCCAATTCTGCTTGAACATCTGTTAAAACTGGCTTCTGACCTACAAAATAAATGCATATCATTCAGTCACGTTCATGAAACAGTTTTGGGAAAGCCTATAGTATCTTTAATTCTCAAGAAGTACCTGTCAAACTGACCAAAAAAGGAAACCAGAAGAACTGGTTTTGCATCAGGCAAATCCTAAAAATCGTTACTGCACACTTTGCATGCAGAGTAAAGGCATAAGGCCAAAACCCAAAAGAAACAGAAAGTAAAGTAAACAGGAGAGAGAGAGGGGAAGAAAAAAAGAAAAACCACAAAAAACCCACAACACATAATCACATCCTTCTGTATTTCCAATTTCTCAAAGAAACTTCCATAATTATATATTGTCAACATATGAAGAGTTAATGTAAAGTACAAGATACAGAAAAATCTACTAAGGCTAGCAGTTATGAAGACTTCTAGACAATCTTCTGCATCATATGTATTTTAAATAATTCTGAATATACTAAATCAAGGGTTTCACGACAGACCAGTGAACTCAGTTCTACATAACTGGTCAGCATAAACCTGACACTGCTGCTCGTGGGTGCAGACAGACCTGCGGACAGCAAATCCCTTTCTCTCCTTGCCCACTTACCTCCTCCCTAACGTGGCATAGCACAAATGTTTGTGCAGTCACATTTAGACCAGATCCAAGCTTAACACACACTATTTTTTTCCCCCCACCATTTTACTTCCCCTGTCTAGGTTTCTATTCTTCCATGTTCTACCACAAGAATGGAGATGACAATATGGGAAAGGGAAGCACAGAATATTAGACTCTAACGCCACAACAAGTCTGCAGAGTATCTCAGGCTGTAAAGGAAAGTTCTGATATAATGTAGTTTTAGCAATGTCCCAGCATCCTTTCTGACGATGCAAATTAATAGGAACTATCCACAAAGCTAATTTTTGCCAGAGGTACTGTTTTTCTCACATCATTTAAAGCGAGGTACTTCCGTATCTGAATCAAAGCAGGGAA
This sequence comes from Pampusana beccarii, assembly GCA_013399365.1. Taxonomy (NCBI): domain Eukaryota; kingdom Metazoa; phylum Chordata; class Aves; order Columbiformes; family Columbidae; genus Pampusana; species Pampusana beccarii. Next base: position 115,693 of record VWYH01005404.1, on the reverse strand, counting down.
TCTTGCAACTAATAAGCAGAGCAATTTCCCATAGCTATTGAGGAGAAAAAGTAATTCTCAAGTCCCAAACTACCATCTTAGCAGCAAATTTTCAGATTTGAAAAGTGAATTTTATAGATAACACTAAACACAAGACAAGAAGTAACGAGTAAGGTGAAGAAGCCACATATAAGCCAAACATTTTTATTTATGGAAATTCCTTCAAAAACCTAGTCATTTGCCATATTCAACTGGCTATACCCTAACCCTTCACTTGTTGCACAGCAGGACATTTCTGAGAACTTTTTTTTTCTCCTTAGTAGTTTAATTCTGTTCTTGCAGTTTCTGCCACAGCCTCAGACACAGCACTTTTCTGGAGCACTGTGTCCATCTGCCTGGCATCACCCAAACCTGCTGCCAGCCACTCTCCACGGGATTTTTCAGGGGGTGCTCACTGCACCTTATCTCGTGTCAGCTGCACTTGTGTGAACCATCTCCACAGGCTGCTCAAACCAGCGCTGCTGACTTTGCCTGCAGCACGATAGGAAGTACTCAGAAACTTTGCTCAGCCAACTGTGCTTTGCATGTAGGAAAGGGAAGTATATGCATTTAAAATAAATTCAGGGTCAGTCTACACAAAATGTTAATGGGAAGTGAGGTGGTTTTTTCTTTTGCTACATAAAAGTAAACTCTACTGTCAAGTACCAATGAAACACCAGCATTGTTGCCTAAGCGCAGCACTACTAACCTCTGGGGAAGCGGGGAGGGAAGATGTCTGTATAGGTAGGTTATTAATTAATACAGAAACGTTTTAATCTGGAATAGCAAAAGCACCAGGGTATTCTTGCATCTACATTTAGAGCAGTCACTATTAGACATTTTTAGATGAATACAAATTATTAGTCACGTCATATAAAAAAACGCTATCAACAGAAAATACAAAAGTAGTTTTATAGGCTGTCACCAAACTCCATGAACCAAAACCTTCATCACATCAGAGCTAGATCACTAGCAAAAGAAAATTTATTTTAACTCTGACAGTATTGTTAAAAAAAATAAACCTGAAATTAAGTTCCAATATACCTGAAAAATATTAAAAATGGCTTATAGCATAAGCCATTATTGGGATGGTAGGGAACAAAGGAAAAATGAAGAAGTCACATGGACACAATGTTTAAACAGCTACATGAAAGTTTTTCTTTAATCCTCAGAGCCATGAAAAGGCAATACTAAAGTGCACTGAAAACAAGCAAAAGCCATATCCAATAAAACATTCAGTTAAATATAACAGTGTTCATACCTCTGATAAACTATACTAATAGGGATGATCCACTACTCACAATTTAGATTGAGTTGAGCTTTTATCATTATTCATACCTGATTTTTTTGCTGATGGTGGTAAGTTGCTGCCAGCACCTCCAGTGCCACCTCCTCCTGGGCTGCCACCAACACCACCAGGGCCACCAGGGGAACCAGTTTTCTTGCTCAGGAGACTATTGAAGAAGTTCGCCAGGACTCCTTCACTAGTAGCTCCAGCTACAAGGGGAGGGAGGGGGAAAAAAAAGACACAACACAAAACCAAACAAAAAATTTTTCTAAGTAAATACTAATTTAGTGTACTAGACAATCTAAACAAGCATATTAAAAATAGCTGTTTTCCCTGCTTTCTTACATCCCCAACTCTGTTTGTGCCCTCATAAGAAAAGGTACCTTTCATATTGGGATCAATTTTTTTTGACCCGGTAGGGATAGGTGTAACACTGGCAACGTTTGACGACACGGATCTATTTGGTGTCCTAGGAGATCCTCCAGGAACTCTTGGAGAGGCATCCTATTAAAAAACAGTAAATCCAGAGCTGAACTAGTCAATCTTCTACAGAATTAAATCATGCAGTATAAGAGATACATGAAATGAAGCATTTTGTTATTTCTTACAGCTCCTAATGTATTTTTTTAATAATGTAGAGTCCCATGCATGTGAAGAGACATACGATTAGATTTTGCTGATTGTGTATGAGTTTTTTCACACTTGTGTAACATTTTTACAGACACTAACTTCAGTGCAACTAAAGCACTAGTGAAGCTTCTCATTTTATCTCAATGGGAAACCTGAAAACTTATCTGTTACTCAGTTGTGCTTCTGATTGCAATGAATATTGCACTGATTAGATCGTAGAGGAACTATACCAAATTTCTTGGAAAGACAACACATACCAACAATACTGTAGAAAGGACTAAACGCAGCCCAGGAGAGAAAGCATTATTCATAACTTCAAGGGTAACCAGTCATGTTTCTGCAAAATTGCAGTTAATCTAAAAAGGTAAAACTGCTTTTAAAGATCACATGCTCCCCATTAAACTTGTGTTACTTTTTAGTTATTTTATTTGTACTTTAAATGTGGATGATGTCATAGTTGTCATCTGACCTTAATTTTATGCCAGTCTTAATATTCCTACAGAGATAGTGCCAAATTTAGGATATAAAACTCACCAAGGCAATTCAGCCAATATAGTTTGCTCCCTGGCACATTCTTGGGACAGAAAGGGTGGTCAACTAACTGCTTAGATGCATTCTAACATAGGGAAAGTAAAGCCATGACATTTAGCTCTCTCTGTTAATATAAGTTGTCATGACTAGCTGTGAAGAAGTGTCATAATTTTAGAACAGTATACAATGTAGACTTTAAACAAAATGTAGTTTAAAAAATTAAAGAATGTTTGATAGTGCAATTTAAACAAGCAACCCTCTAATATATGAGTGTGAATAATTTTGATGTGATGACCTTTAAAATTTTTATTACTAACCACTGGCCTTCCTGCAGCAGTAGGTGGTTGTTTCGCCAACTGTGACTGCAAAAAACAAACAAACCCATGTAGTGTTAGATACTACAGTAACTAAGAATACAGAATCAATCTTGTATTGAGAATGTTGTTAAATTAAACACTAGCTGCTTGTTTTATAGACAGAAATTTACCTGCTGCTTCATAAGAAACACTTGGTCATCTTCTGCTACAATTTCTTTTTCGTGAACAAACTGCAATACAAAAATATTAACATAATTTTGACTTAAAAAACCACTTCCTTTTATCTCTCCCCATGAATATGACCAAGTCAATGTGTAAAATAGCATATTGACTGCAGACCGCATTTTCAATATTTAAGACTACTACCTCATTATTCCATTACAGCTAAATTAATTAGATGTGAAATAGAAGTATCGTTAACTCCTTTGACCTGGCAGGCACAAGTCTCTAGATGTACTTGTAGAAACACCCATTAAAAAGTTCATTAAAGTGTTCAGTAAAAGAGTAATTAAGTGGTTACAAAGCACATTAAGGGGTCACAGGAACTGTAACAAATGTTCACAGATGTATGCATTCCGCAGCAGGCTCATGTCTCTGTGAACTTATCAAGGCCCAACCTTGCTATTGTTTTATAGATAACTATGGCAAAAGTGACTCCGCACCTGCATTGTATCAGACTTGTATATGAACTGGACAGAGACATCTTAGATCCCAGGTCCGTGAAGCGAATTGCAAGCACTCTCCCTCCAAATATACTCACCGCATGCCCTTTGCCACAACAAGCATGGCAAATACCAATATCAAAGTTTATAATCCATGCCTGAAGTTTATAAGCATGCAAAAAACCCTGTCAGTTAGATATTCCTTGGACACTTAGGATTTAACATACTACTATATTTTTTCTCTAAAGATGCCAGAAAGGTTTAGTTTTCTCAGCTAAAATAATTCACACTTGGAAATATGACCAGTCCCAAATTTTTAGCTTTGTTAGAAAAAGCCATAGGAATATTGCCTTCAATAACATCTGTGTACATGTGGTCCACTGCTGCTGGCATTTTGTTCAACAAGCCCATGTGTTTTCAGATAGTTCTGTAAAAGCCTTTTGTTAAATAATATGAGAGAGAAAATATACTGAATATATGCACAACTCATTTTCACATATTTATTTTTGGTTCTGCATTGTCTCAAGCTTTCTTATTTTAAATCCTGCAATAGAAACAGAAAAGCATTATGAAGTTACAAGCAACTCCAAGCAACATGGAGTGTCCTTAAAAACAACTCAACCTGACCAACAGTTAAATGGCACTTAAACTTCGCAATACCAAATATGTATTAAAAGCAAAACAAGTGCATTTGTACTCTTGAACAATATAACAGTGGCAGGAAAAATGATAAGCTGGAAGCTTATGATAAGCTTAAGCTTATGATAAGCTAGAAGCAAAGTCTCAAAGAGAAACAGTCAAAGAGTGACATGTAAATAAATAGATAAGAAGTTGAATGTCAAAAAACATCTCCACTTACCTTTCTGACTGGTGGTTTTGTTATGATATCTTCAAAACTGTCATCTGCTTTTAGTGTCTGAAAGTTCTCGTGCAATATTCCTATCTTCTTGTCATTATCCCAACCTGCAGGACTAGATAAAGGATTATTTGGCTTTAAATTCTATTGTTGCTTCAGGTTGTTCTTGCGTGCAATCCTGAACTGCACAGAACTGAAAGACAGGAAAGCTGTCAGAGCTCCTGCTCTCCTGTGCAAGCTTGTTGTTGACTAGTACAACTGGTCAGAGATCGGTTCACCATAACAGAGAAGAGGAACATCTCTGGGTTTAACATTTCTCTTTGGGGCAGCGAGTATTTGTAATCTCAATCCACTAGCACTCACCACACTCCAACTCATGAGAATGTTAAATGGAACTTTAAAAAGAATAAACAAAAAAGGTTCTAAATGCTGTTTACTATCTTGCACAGATACATTTTGTGGTCCTATACACACAATAATGCAGATAACTTACATAAATACTGCATCTTTTTCCACAACCACAGCTGGAACATTGAAAGGAAATCCATACAACTTCTGGACTATATATTTATACACTAAATCAATGTTTTTGTTCTCCTTCACTGAAGTGTAAATAAGTGCTGCCCCATCTGAATAAACTTGTTAAAGAAAACTCAGTTTAGTGGTTAGTAAGAGATACTAAAGTTACCTTTTTTTGTTAGCTTAAAGGTTGTCTACTTCGTAGAATTTAGAGGGGGAATACAAAAAAAAAAACCTCAAATAGGCCAAACCACTTCCAACACTTAATTTTTTAAATAAACTATTCAGTAATTTACATCTTTCTGCATTTGTTTGAGACCAACTCAACTATAGCTTTTTGAGTAAAGTATAGGCTCTTTTTACTTTCAAAGCCCACGATACCAGCGGTTTCACTACAATGCCTTCACAACTGTCTTCTGCTTTTAGTGAACAAATATTTTCATGCCATTATCCTTATATATCTTGTCATTATCCCATCCTACAACACAGACACTACAGCACTAACACTAGTAGCTTCAAAAAGGCCAGAAGATCTTCCACTCCTCCACCCAGATTTTTAAATTAGGGGAGCAAATTCTCACATTATACAATGATCTGCTTTTGAACGAAATGAAGGCAAACGAGTTGTGCTGTGTGTCAGTTACTAAAAGACCAAGAGAGTGCTTGGTGTGCCAGCATGGTTTGGTATCAAATTAACACAGCTTATACACAGGATTAATAAAAGCAGTGAGGGAAGTTTTGAGTAATTTTTACTTTGGGATTATAAAAATGCCAGCCCCTCTAATTTATTTCTACATGCATGCAATTCAAATTCTAGAATAAAGCTACACAATGGGATCTAATTCCCATTCAGTGAAGTTTAGAATGGAATTCCAAGTTGCACATGGTATATACAATCACACAGACTAACTCCTACTAATCTTTCATATTGTTCCTCCATCTACATGACTTACTACAATTACCCATAATTCTGTTTTGAAAAAATAGGTCTTGGGAGCCCTTTGAAAGACATGCCATCTTGGTACTCAATGAGGTCAAGGTTCTTGAACTAATTTTTCCATCTGTTAACTGCTGTCTCTCCAATAGCATCTAAACTTCCCTTTACCACAGCACAAATGATGACAACACAATGTAGGCATGTTACTGGCATCTAAAATCTAGACCTCAGTATGTCTAGCTGACTAAACAGTGCTAAACAGTATTTTATGCACTTCTTAAAAAAAAAGTTTAAAAATAATAATAGCACAGCAACAGCTTATCTGCATTGTGTCTGTACCAACACAAGAGAAGACATTGGATCTTTCCTACAGCAATCCACACTTTCCTTCCTTCCTTCCTTCCATCCATCGCCTTATCGTGTGGAATTACTGAACCCTGAAGAAACTGCATAATTGGGTCAAAAAGACACATTCTTTATGTGTATCTGAAGGAAGATGATACTTAAATGAATTATCTTATTATTATTTTAGGGAGCTTGTCAGTTAAGATGTGCTGATTTGCAAACTGACTCCTAAATATGGAAACGAAGGCAAGTAAAGAAATTCACGGTAAGGGAACACACTAGACTTTTGCAGCTCTGTAAACAAAAAAGAAAATAAACCAGAAAAGTTTAATTCTACATTGCCTGTAGGGGTAGCTGAAGCAGACTACCAGCTACAGTAAAGGAGTTGCATACTGCTTTGGTACAGATGCAAATATTCTTTTAAGCTCATAATACAAATATTAAATAGAGTGATTATCATCTTTCTGATGTGTTAAAGGATACATTGTAAGCAAAACCGTCTAATATGTGACTGAATGAAGTCGAAGTGTTCATCTCTGTAGTCATGCTCTTTTTCCAGAACACCAATGGCATCACACTGTCAAAATAAACACAAAATTAATATACCACTTCCCGTTATCTGTTGAAATAGCAGTGCTGCTACACATTAAAGTTCACAACTGGGCAAGGGGGATGGAGTGGCATGGATGGTGCAGAGAAAAAAAACCAAAAACCTGCTAAGATAGTTTAGAAATAGAATTGAACCATTTTTTTTCAAATAATATATAACTTGATGTGCATGTACTGTGGTCAGCACTAACTTGGGAGTTAACGTGATTGCCACTTTTTATGCACTCCCCTACCCCCTTCCAATGCAGTAACTCCAAGTCTCTGTTGAAGATTGATCCACTCAATGACACCACCATTTGCTGCCCAGTGGTGGGGTTTTGGGGGGGTTTTTTTGTTTGTTTGTTTTACATACAGTGGTGTTACAGGACATAGCTTTTTATTATTAACTAGCCCTTTGCAAAGGGAGGCAAAAGCAATAACTGTGAAAGCAGAAAAAAAAGAAAAGGTTGGGGTGCAGGAGGGGATAGAATAATAGAGAGCCAGCAGGTGAGGAAAAATGTGCTTTTCAAATGAGGGAATTAGCCTTCCCAGTGAAGGAACAGTACATGCATCAAAAGGTTTATTCTTTCACTGTGGACTAGCAGAGGCTGCTGATGTGGTATGTTTAATGCCTGTGAGAACTGAAGAGCCAGGGGAAAAAGAAAAAAAAACAAGCCACAAGAGAAGCACACCATTTTTTTCTTTAGACTAAGAATAGAGTTACATATCTAACAGAAAACAAAACAGACCATGGAAACACTCTAAGAACTGAGGAAAGTTAATAGAACAGCACTTTACTAACTAGAACCCTCAAATGTATTAATCTTCAGAAAAAGATCATAAATATTTTTAAAACCTACCAAACCATTATTTGTGGAATAAGGAGGACTGTGGAGATCAAGGGGAATTCTAGTTCCTTACTGACTAGCTCACTTCTGTGAGCAAAACTAGGTCTGAGGTATTCCTCAATTCCTTGAAAACTGGTAGAACTGAAGGAAAAACTGATCCCAAAATAACATGCAACGAGGGCTTCCACAAGATAACCAACCTTCAACATTAACATTTTTAAAGAATTCTTATGCAAGGCATTCAAAATGATTTAAGAACCATGTGCTTCCCACCCCAAATCCACAACTGACAGAGATGCTTAAATAAAATATGCAAAAAACCTATAATGTGAAACAAACCTTTGTACAAACTACTACTACTGGAATGCCTAAGTTACATGTTAGTGTATCTGCACCCAGGGGTAAAATCACACTGTCATCTTTGTCTTCCTGTAATGAAGTATTTCTTCTCTGTGGAGAAGCTGGAAAATCCTCGCCTGGTTCTACATATTCCTGGAAGTCTCTTACCACTGAAAGTAAAAAAAGTTACATTAAAAGATCAGCTACTTTATTATTTCAACAATGATTTCCACTGCCATTGATCTCTAGCACTGTTGATTGTATAGTACTTCTGCTTCTTTATGTTGAAAAGAATTGAGCATGCACCAAGTGCTGACTATTTGTGTGCTCTGTGCAACACAAGGGAGAACTAGTAAGTTTGACATCTGCTTTATCAGTGGCCAGAACATGATCAGATGAAACTCTTCATAGGGACAATATTAACCCATTTTTATATGATCACTGTGGAACCACTAGGCAGTTAACAGCAACTATTATTGCTTGATACACTTCCTAAAAGACATACATTTCCTTGCATTCTTCTTCGCAAAATTAATGGAATGCTTTGCTAGAATAAACATAATTAATCCTTACACATACTGCTTAGCTGCTACCTTATACTAGGTTTTACCCAAACCCCATTTGTCCACACTTTGCTCTCTCTGTACAGTGAATCTACAGTAGTAACAAGCAAAAATAATAGAATACACAAACATTAGTTATTAACTAGCTTTATAATTAGTTAGTAGCATATTAAATATTTGGTATGCTTTTACAGTAGATCAGATACTGCTTTAAAATTTAGCACAGAGAGTAAGTCAGACTATAACAAAAAATAGAAAAAAAAGATGAAGTGTAACTCTCTTGTCAGGTTCAGATGCATACACCCAAGCCTTTAATTACACAGTCACTCACTATTCTACAGTTAGAGATGCAATATTAGGCATCACATGTCCTGTTTCACACAGCAGAAACAAGATTCTACCAAAACCCACTACTGATTACNAAAAAAAAAAAAAAAAAAAAAAAAAAAAAAAAAAAAAAAAAAAAAAAAAAAAAAAAAAAAAGGCAGCAAGTCAATAGAGCTGAATAATGCATGCTAACAGCTAACTACTCCAGGACATTCTTACTGCTTTGTCCTGATTTGCAGGGTGTTTCAAAAAGATGGACCCAATTTCAAAGCAAACAGATATTAAATTTGGTCCATCGTTTTGAAATACCCTGTATGTTAATCTATCCCTACCTTCACTAAACTGACTGAAGCTCTTTGAGTTTGTATCTAGAAAAACATTAGTTGAATTAACAAAGCAAGACTTATTTCAATGCCCTAGAGAAAGAGATGTATTCGGCCAAGATTACTCAAGTTTTCTGCATATCTTGGAGTTCAGAATAACAGCACATGCAGAGATTATCATCTCTGCTTGAGCAGTCAACTCAGGCTCTTATCCAGGGAATGCTGCTACTTCAACCTGGTCTGAGAGCTTCTGAAAGCCTCCCAGAGTTCTCACCAAGATAAGCCGGCCACTCAAGTGAATCTTTCCTACACAGCATGCTGTCTGTTCTGGAATAATTGCATGCTAAAATAAAAATCACACTGCTCCAGTGCTAGAAGTCCTCCAACGGCTTCTTAAAAGTCCTGCCGTGATCATAACATACTAATCTTCATGCAAGAAAACAGTAAAAAACAGGACCGACGTAGTATATCACAGCTCAGAGACTGTGGAATACCATCTCAGGTCTTCCTTAGAGACACTATTAAAATGACCAGGCCACAAGGCTTCATTAGACACAGTGGAATTCAGTAACAGGAAGAGCTATTCCAACCCTTCACACACAGCTGCCATGTATCCCCTAATGCCTTCCCATACCACTTGTCCTCACAGGGTCTTGGAATGAAGTTGCTAGAACTGGAAGACAAACACAGCAGCACACCTCCAGAAAACTACACACACAAACCCCCAGCAGATTTCAGTCCTCCAAACAAGTTAAATCAGCTCACAGGGGCCTCTCAGGAGCACTGAGACTGACACAAGAATAAAGTAGGACCACAGAGCCAAAATTCAGGCAAGCAAGATTCCTCTGTCCTCCTCCTGGCAGTGTCAAGACCAACAATGCATGAAGCCACATCCCGGGAAGTTCAAAACAAAAACAGCTTCCAGTCCTATCTGGATTGTGTCCAGGGCTTCTATTATAGCCAACAGGCAGACCATCAATATCTATAAGAATTAGACTAGATGATAAAAGAACAAGAGAGCAGACAAAACTTTTTATGAGCAGTTGCTCTTCTCGAGTCACTTCATCACTTAAATTTTCCAGATTTTGTGGAGTTTCCCTATTCTGTTCACTTAGTAAGGAAGCAAAACTATCAGCCTACACATTTTTTATAACAGAGATGGTGTGTCCTTACTACTTCCATCCAGTAAAATCCTATCCTGAAACTGTTTGGGGTGGTGTTTAATACAAACACGCACACTAACACCACCTCCCAAAATCAAAATAAACCCCACACCCTAAAGAGCTCAGCTCCTCCCTTCTAAACAAGTTCTCGTTGCAGAAGATATGATTCTCAAGGATATTACTTCCCTTAAAATATTCTCTCTCTTAAAAGAATAAATAAAACAAGCAACAGCCTCCTCCCTATTCCAGATTATCTACAACTGTCACCTTATAGGCTACTCAATCACAGCTTTTTAAGAAATGCAGTTTGTAGCCATGCTATCTGGCAATCTGGCAGTCAGTTGCTTAAGAACATACCAGTTCCAGAGAGCAACTTCAGACTTATAAACAAAGTTTAATCATGCCATTTGATCTTAGTACACAACCTTCTCAAATGTTATTCCTTGTAGTAATTCACTGATAGATGAACAGGAAAGACTCATGTTCTGGTACCCCAACAGAAATACAGGGGCTATCGAAAAGTAATACGGAGCTATGATGTTAGTGAGTTCAGTCAGATAATTTAAGGAATCCTGCAAAATCTTTATGTTCTGCATGTTTAAAGCTAAAAAGCCAGGACACTGATAGAGCTATATCATATCCATGCCAAAGCAAACATATAGCTGCATTAGTGTCAATAACAATAACTTTCGAAGTAGAAAGGGCCCAGACATTACCATGCTGTCACGAATCCTTTCAACATTTACACTTTTGGTAGGCAGGGATCAGGTCCCAAAATCTCTAGACTGACTAACTACAGGAACAGTTAAGAAGCTGATACAGTGATTTGCCTTTAAAATAAATAAGTAAATGAATGAAATAAAAAAATTGAAAGCTAAGAAGTTTTTTGTCTTGGAGCATCTTACTTAAGAAAGATCTGTAAGAAGCAGATTGTAAATTCAACCTAGCTGTGTTCATTCTGAAAGTTTTGTGTTTTTTTCCTAGAATAAGGTACTTTTGTTAGAAAGAAATACTAGTATTGTTCATATAGCAGCTTGAGGCTTATCAGAAGCTTGACTTGCTTGATAACTCCTAATTTTAAGTAACATTTCCAAATAATGAAAAATACTGCAATGGAGAGATTTAATCGGTTCAGAAAGCATTAAGCATATTTGATTTAAATGGATTCCCACATATTTGCAGAATACTCACACTTTTGTTCCATTTCTTTCATTTCTTCAGGAGGAATTTTTAACTTGTCAATATGTTCTCTTACAACACTTGCCCATTTTTGTAAAGAATCCAGTGCAGTCCAAGGCCTAGACATGTCCACTACCAACATAATTAGAGTGTCCTTTAGAGAGCTTGCCTCCATTGCAAATTTAAGAAGACCTTTGTGATACAGATCGCCATCCAAAATCCATACATTACATCTTGTTTGGTCTACGAAAAAAGAAAAAAACATTTTGCAAGACTCACTGAAACAATCCACTATGTAATGGCTATCAAATCCTCTTCAGACATGTAAAATACAAGGAAGAAAGCAGACTACACATTAAATCAACTGATAAAACATACATAATAACACAGTAAACTGCAGCTTGTGGAGACTCCCCCCTCTTTCAAACCCTGATGTTTAAAGGCTGATAAATGAAGATCTTAACTACATTATCTGAAAGTGAGAACCCAGAGATAGCATTCAACATTTCCAAAATTAATGTTCACCATTTTAGAGAGGGAAAATGTTTTCTTCGAGATGCAGCTTAGAAGGGGGAAGTAGGTGAATTCAGCCATCCCTTCTCAGCCCTTAGTCTGCTCAGCTCTCAAGGACTGCCATCTCCCCTTCAAAACTCCAATGTTATGTACCTGTATAACTTTTAAGGTACAGAAGTACCTTGGCCCTTCGGAAAACTGTATCAGAACTGCAAGTTTTAAAATTATTTAGATCACCTTAGCATGAAAGAAAGTTATTCTTCAGATTTGCAAAAGGACAATCACCATACCAATAGACCATTCCACTGCTTTTTTTTTGCTGAAAAACCACCACACACTAATATTCAGAGACACTTCTGTGGTAAATGAAGAGCTGATGATGCAAAATTAGATAGCTTAATATAATTACATTTTTCCTTCAGGTAAGTTTTTATTAGTTCTTACAGAAGTTCCGAGGAAGACATTTAGACCAAACTACCAAACCTCTTAACCCTAGTCATGTCATTTTTGAGACCAATAGCCAGACACAGAACTCGGGAATGAAGCGATTTCAGAAAAAAAGAGGCCAACTTCTTCCAGTTCTCCTTCTATCTGTATTTGTTTTTATAGCATAGACAAGACTCCTCATTTTTCCCCACAGCTCTGAGCATGCTCTTATTCACACCCCACTCACTCTACTAGTATTACCTCTAGATAACTCATTGCGCCTCCACAGTGCCCAGTTACACTCTTTTCCTTGTTTCCCCCCACATATAAGCATCAATTATCCATTCCATAACTACAGGTATTTGGGATCTCTATGTTAAACATCTTTTTTTACCCTCTAGCCATCAGCCAACTCAAGCCAGTTGAAACACAGTTTATACTTTACTTTCTTTTTCCTCCAAATGTATTTGTTACTGTTTTTTTGTTTTTAAAATAATTTTTAAAACATTTAAAATGCTTAAAAAAAAAAAAAAGCATTGTGCACATTTTCCTACTAATCAATATATAATAAGCAGTCTTGCAGATTCTGATACCACCAAGACAAAAACTCCTCTGTATGTCCAAAAAGATAAATACTAGCTACAATAATTGAGATGCAAGATAAGAGCCTAGGCACCTTTTTCTCTAGGGCTGAGGAATGCACTTTTGCCTACCATCCATTCAGAATGCTGCAGCTAAAACTGCTTCCCTGGTCCTTTCAGCCTTTTCTTTTGACTTGTTCCTCTCTTCCTCTAACACTTAAGTGGTCATTCATGGTATTTACTAAAGGAATTACACTGAGAAGCTTCCTCATGATGCAAATCATTCATCGCTTAAGTTAGACTCCTGCAAATCATCAAGAAAGAAAAACATCCCACTGTCATTCCAACTATCACACCACCGAACCACTGCTGTCAAAGTGGTTTAAGATATTATTAGAAATACAAACTTACCATCTCGATCTTCATCATGAACATTTAAATACAAATACTCCATTCCTCTTCCTTTTTTGTACTCCTCTATTCCTTGAATTTTTCCTATTAAGCTAGTTTTACCTGCTCCATCTTCACCTGGAGAGACAGAAGTTGGATACCACTCAATCTTTAATCACAATTACATACTAAAAACTACCCGGGGCAAGAAGGAAACCATATACTAACAGGGTGACTGAGCTCATTAAAGTTTTGAAATATGGTGGGCTTTGCCCAACTCATCCATCTGATCAAAGTACATGCCTCAGCTGCAAATCTTATTTCTAATTATTGATAAATGCAATTATGCCACTAACGATCCTATGCGAAATAGGGTCTTACACATACCTTTAAGAAATTACCTTAAGGAGTAGTTAAGCACCTTAAACAACTCTTGCAACTGCAAGCAAAGTGGTAATGAAGTCTTTCTAAAGTAGAGTTCAAGTCACAGTAAGCTCATCTTAGAGAGTTCTAAATCATACTCTTCTCAAAAGGGGATTTTACTCAATGGAATGTAAAGGTGTTAAAAAAAAAAAAGAAAAATAAGACTAGAACTGAAGCTTAAGATCTTGTTAAATGAAGTTAAGTGAAAAAGGAAGTCGTATCAGTTTAACTTTTTCAACATTTAAGAGTTGGTTTGCTAGGTTCTTAGTTGTATTAAACCAAGACACACCTAGGAAAACAATTATAACTAATTTTAAATTGACATTGGAAAGCACGGCAACTTTCTATTCATACACCAAGATTTTTCTCTTCTTAGGAGAATATTCTTTTAAATAAAATTCTGCCCAAGAAGTGAAGCGTTCAAGCTTCTTTACCAGAGATGAATTACAATTCCCCCTCTGCCTTCACCCAAGTACCTATCCAAGCTTCTAAAATTTGTCACCTACAAATAACTGAGGAGAATTCATTAAGAGCTGCTGCACTGACATGTTACGCTGCTGAAGTTGCTATTACTTTTGCCAACAACTTCTGTATGATTCATTCTGTTATTTTACCTTTTTGAACAGGCAGCTTCAATTCATTTGTGTCAGTAGAAGGCTCAAAAGGTAAGACAAAATAAGACTTGTTTTTCCTTTTAAAGAGGGGTTGCACTTAACAGCTTTCCTAGTTGCATTTAACAGCTGACCTCTACATTCTCTTGCATACTAGTTTGTTTCACATATGTGGCAATAAAGATTATAACTAGTTTGCACTGGGAAAGCTTAGCATCTTCTGCAAAGTAGATCTGCCAGTTCTTAACAAAAGCAGCTGCAACTTAAGTCTAAGAAACATCTGTGGTTATAAGAAGTTCTACACATGACAAAATATACACTTAACCAGTCTAAACTAAAACATACAAATGCTAATATCTATGCAACTATATTGTTTGAAAGTGCCCATGCTACACAATATGGGCAAACTTGAAATATACATCCCCCAAACCCTTATCATGGCTGTGTGTTGTGTGATTTCCTGCCCACCTCTGGATTTCCAAATGCCTGAAATAAACTGAAGTTCAGTACTGTTAAGGTAATGTCTCACAGCAAAAATAAAAGCTGGAATTTTATTCCCCCCCCCCGCCTCAGGTTTTATAGTAATTATCTTCAGAGTCTACACAGAAAGAAATTTTATCAGTACAGCAAAAGAAAAGTTTATTCGATGTAAAATTAGTACCTTTCGACACAAATGTATGCACAGTAGTCATTTCAGCCTTACATCATGGAATTAGTTCATTTTAATCTGTTCTGTGAAGAAGATTCTCCACTCCCTTCTCCTTAGCAAACAGCCACCCATTTCAAAACACCAAGATCAGGTAGGTGGATCACTGACATATATTATATAACTGTATCATACAAGTTACTGCATGCAGACAGCAGTGCTCATCATTCACTAGAAAGCCAGAATGATGTATCAGTGTAGTCTGAAGGGTTTGGAACTACTTTCATTAATTACTCAGGTAAATGAAGAGAATAGTAGAGTTCACACATGATAGAAGAGAAACCAGAAGATCTGTGGAGATAAGGGTTAGAAGCAATACTGACAAGTGGTCCAAAACAAATTCTTATTGCTATGCATAAATCAAGTAGTCTACAAATAGAACGACTCACTTGCAAGGGTGCAAGATAGCTGCCTAGCCTAATGTGCCCTATTCCACAGGAGATCCAGAGTTCTCAAAAGATTTAAGACAAATTAGAGTCAATATTATGGAAAAAGCTGTCAGAAAGTAAAACTGGGACCATCGTACATGACATAAGGACTTCCTTCTTTTTGCCCACATAAATAATCATAAAAAGTTTACTAAGTTCTCTTGAATAAGAGAACATGCTAGAAAGTAGAGGTAGATGCAACCCCAAGTCCTATTTTTAGTATGTTGCATATACCTTTTACAATTGTTACAGCTGCAAATGTATCTGTATCCTTGTTATTAATTTATTTTTCCAAACCAAACCCTTCAATATAAAACACCTGAAAAGTCAACACACTTTGAATATATTGAGTTTTGCTAGAAAAGAGCAGCAATATAATTTTGCTTTGTACTTAATCTTCAGCAAGAGCATCACACTACAAATCAATCTTAAACCAGTGCTTATCTGTTCTCCTGAATAGTTGCTACAAATCTCATTAGGAAATCAATTCTAAGTGCATGCAATGCTAGCTTTTAAGACTTCTCAAAACTCAAACATTTTATTGTAGTGCCTTTAGTATGTATTATTACTTCTCTTCACCAGAGGAGGAGGGAAATATTTGTGAGAAAATTAAAGTCTATTAGCTATTTGAGGTTTGATCACTAATGTATATCATAGTAATGCAATTAGCATTAAGCACCACCAGGAACATATGTAAAAGTATATATGCTTTAAAAAAAAAAAAATCCAGTACATACACACACACACAATATGTCATCTGAAATTACAAACCCCAAGATGTTTAAGCATATTTATCTTTTTTAATTGTCTCTGGATATCTCTAAAGTATATAAAAAAGTAATGCTGCTTAGTTTCAGACAAAAGGGAAATTTCATATTCCTCTGACTTAAACATCATTGCATATTAATATTATGAAACAGATTTTTTTTTAAGTGCTACTGAAGCACTATATAAAATAGGGCCTTATCCACCTTCAAAAAGAGTCGTCATCATCATCCTCCTCTTCCCTCCAAATGTTGAGATGGAAAATCCTTTAGCTTCTTTATTTCTAACTGTGTGATAATCGAATTAACAATTTACTTCCATACATAAGCTCACAGAACATAACACTTCTAACACACAATTCTTGATATAGAATTGCAAGGTAGAATAAAAGTCAAGTAGATTGTTGCAAATTTAAGATTTTGCATCCTTCTTTTGCAAGTAACATAAAAGGTCCTCCTCTTCCAGAGTAAATTCTAGAGAACTAAAATTCTCCATTACATCATACTGTACTTGTACATTAATGCTACAGTGAGGGAACAGAAGTGATGCTGTCAGAAAGCAGTGTTATACACCAAAGCTGAACACAAGTAAAAGAGGGATTTAATTTTGCAGAAAAGTCAGGCAAGGAAGCAGTTGAAACAAAGCCAAACCAATCTGCTTGCACACAGTATTTCACCATCTTGTCAACAAAATGGAAAGTCTTATACGCAACTAAACTAAAGCTGTTTCGTTTTCATCCCCACACTCCTACCCTTCACTCCTTGCTGAGCTCCTCAGGTTTGGGGTTGTGTTCCTCAAAGGTTCTCTGTCCAAGGTGCTGCTCTGCCTACAGCACAGAGGTTGAGGACACCCTGATCATTGCTGCCCTCAAAGAGATAGGAAGCTGTTAATACACCCCCCTGCCCCAGCCCTCTCCCTTCTCACTACTGCAGGCAAAAGTATGTTTACTGAACAGAAAATGGAGCATCACTAAGTGGTCTGCTACAATAAAAAATTTAGCAAAACGGTCACCCATACATGGGAAGGATGGGCAATGAGGTGAATGAATTGCCTTCTGTGAGTGTGGGCAAGCAAGCACTGATCTACAAACTGCTACTTAAACTGTTCAACCATAAACTATCACATCAGAGAGAACTTAGGCTCTCTATTCCAGACCTTCTCTAAACTTTTAATTATAACATTTTAGAATATTTACTACTTATGCTATTTCCACGTTTATTTCATTTTAGAAAATGAAAACAGAAATACATTTTCACTTTCTTAAGACATTTCTTTCTTCTCACAGAAATCTGTACATAGAAGAGCAATCAATGGGTTATCTCCAGGACAGACATGAGTTATAACTTTTTATTTAAATCATTTCTCCACTGTAATGTGTCGAGTGTGTTTCAACTATGGCAAAGCAAATAAGCAAGAGGTGAATGTTTCATTTACGTCATCAGCATTGTTGGTCTACCCCATTTTCCATCCCAGGCTCTGATTTTTTTCAAGTCTTTGAAAAGCCCTGGATGCACTTAATTGCGTGTAATCTATAATCCTACTGGTTCCTTAAAGGAGTTTTTTTTGTTGTTTGTTTGCTTTTTAAAGCCATTAATTAAAATTCAGCTTGATGTGGGAATTATACATCTCTAAAAAATATGTTCAAGCAAGGCCAAGCAAAACTAGAGATAATAGTTCTCATTAATCCCTTCCACCCCCCAAAAGACGTATTTTTGGAAACTAGCTTTATACTTTTTACAAAACAAAGCCAGCTTTTGGGTAGAACAATTCACAACATCTAATATTTCTAACATAAAATACTGAATATTTTTATTAATAGAAAAAACCCACCTCACTTAAATATGATAGAACAAAGATCCAAATTTGAGTTATCAAACAGGTCAAAGATGTTTTCCCACAATCACAGAGCGATCTCTATTCCACACCATTTTGAATGTCTGAATCCTAACACAGTGGAGACACAACACCCTTCTTCCTACTAGAACCAAGCACATGTGTACTATAACTATTTTTGAGATAAAACACTTCTCACAAGCTAATAATTGCTTTTTCCACAGCAGCATATTAGTGAGAGACTTGTTTACACACACTACAGTTATTGAAGAATGCCTTTTGCAGAAGACCAAAATAATCAGAGTAAGCCAAATTTAGTTTTCAGAGAACTGAAGAACAAAATTAATTACGCTGATGAGATCCCTCTCCGGAATCCCTCAAAACAACATGGTGGTTCACTCTAAGTAGGTCATATCAAGTCTTCAGATAACTTGCCACTAAATTATAATTTACTCATTGGACAAAAAAGCTTCTCTAAGTTTGTTTTACTCCACCAGATAAGTCTTTCTCCTCACACATGATTCATTTGGTATCTTTGTGGCACTGAAAAACTAAATAAATTTTCTGAGGAGCACCTTAATTGCACTTCTGCATTACGACATGATAGAAAGCAGATGGTAAGACAACTGTTCCAGCATGCCTTTTGCCAAGTCCTGCACCAAAAGAATACATGGCCTGACTGTGGAAACAGGTACAGTAGTTACAGTGTTACTTATGCTTGGAGAAATACATGGTCAGAAAAAGCCAAGTACCGCAGAGAATTCTGTAGTGAAAATGAACAGCATACATCCCTAACACAAGCCTCTTCCTTTAACACAGCAGTAAGTCTGTATTTCACCCAGGTTCACTACGAAAACAGAATAATCCCATGTTACTATCAGAGCCACTTTCATCGGTACTCCTGCCTCTAACCTGCCTGAAGAACACAAAAGCACAATTCATTTCACTGTTCCTCACCTTCACAGCTATTTCAGAGATAAATCCAGTAATTAGCAAAGCAGAGACAAATTAAAGTAAATGCAATTCAAGAATTTCAGAACTTCCTGTGCTATTCTAAGTAAGTTTTACTATAATACACAACATCCATGTAATTTTGGATTTTTGGAAGAGCATTTATAGCAGGAAGGATACTACAAAGAAGTATTTATAAAAAAAAAATATGTAGCTGCAGAACAAAGCAATTTGAATTTTATCTAGGTCAATGCCCCATCAAAACAATTGACACTTTAAAAGTATAACTCTGCTGATTGAAACAAAACTTGGCTACATTTGGAAGGCTTTCATCACCTGTAAAGGTGAAGAAGTTGCAAGAAGAGGAGGAAAAGAAGCTATCTGAATTAACTTCTGCAGTACTAGAGAATTAAGAAACATTTGGGATGAATAAGGCCAGTATCGACAAGCAGTATTTCATCACCTGTGATGATGAAATGATCACAGCTAAACTATCACCTATTTGAATAGGAAAAAATAAAATGGAAAAGTAATTTTTATACTGTTGAGTACAAATTTAAGTAAGCAGATTTAACATTAATTTTATATACTCTCATGACAATTTGCTGTATCAGAACTTTATGTTGAAGTTCACTATATTCCATGGGTCCACTGAAAGAAATTAGCAAGCTAAAATAGCTCTTCAGGATGTACCATTTTCTGCAATAACAGCCATTCCCAATACATGTACACACAGAAAAGTGTACCTGTAAATTAGCTGTAGACTGTGGAAACTACTTCTCAAGCATCCTGACAGCCACTGGACAGGAGCAGAGCTCAAAGATTCAAACAAATAGGCCTGGCCCTGAAATGTGAGATGTCTGGGGTAAAGAGAAAATGTGGACACAAGGCAGTTGAACACTCACTGCCCACTAAACTCAAAGCCTTTACCACCAAGTAGGATAAAACACAAAGAAAACCAAAATGCTAGTGGTTCCTTAGAAGCTTTAAGGGTGCAATACAGACACTTGGAGGCAGGTGTACATCTGTCACTGGATGGTTTGACATCATTAGAATTGCAGACAAAGAATCTACCATACTTCAGAGACAGAGAATGTAAGAAATACAAAGCCAGACAGAAAGCTGCTATTCAGTTCACTTGCAAGCTGGAAGCCTGTTTTCTTGGACATCCTGGAATGACTTTGAACATTACTGCTTGAAAGCACGCTGCAGTCTGTTGGATAAATGATTAGTTTGAGTCTCTGAATTCAAGCCTTCACACATTCTTTAACACTATGGATTCCATCTGTTACCTGAAATGGTGACTTTTTAGCTGCTGCCTCTATTCCACCTGCTGGTTCAGGTATAATTATAGTGGAAAGGGCATGAACAAGAGAGCTCCAAGTTATAAGCATCAGTTTTCTCATCATACTCAACAAAAAGTGATCTCCCTCTGATCACCTACCTTTTTATTATACTAGTGAGCATAAGAGACGTATCAGAAGAAAATAAAAAGAAAAAAAACCCCACCAGCAACAACAACAAAACCACACTCCTTTGGCTACCTGCGAACAGAAGCTAGAAATGTCACCGAGAGCACCCAATTTCCTTAAGAAAGCAGGGACATCTTATGTTTTATGCTGGTATAGTTAGCTAAAAGAGGTAGCTGTGGTCACTATGACAGAACTGCCAAGGAATCAGAGCATACTTGCCTTATAGAACTGTTTAGAAAAGCCTGTATTTTTATTATTTCTAGATACAAGTATAGTAAAATGTTATTATACTACAGGAAGTGCCAAGCAAAGTTTAAAGTCTTCACAGAAAAATAGTTATTGAAAAAATGTCTGTAAGTGAAACAATTTTGAAGAAGTAAAATTATAATTTCTTTTTTTTTTCTGCTTTTGAGTGGCAAATTACCAATATTATATATTAACCTTCACAAAACCATGTGCCATATCTAGAGATTAACATTTGGCATCCCAGTTTCCTTTAGTTATTTCTGTGATGTCTTGAAATGCTTTCCAGGTTCTCAAAAATGAGATGATAACATAGCTAAAAATACATACTGAAATAGCAGAATTAGCATGCCAGACAGCCAGGTTCCCAGAACAAATAGGAATACAAGTATACACAGTGTTTGAAAAATATAAATGCTTCAGGCAAATTAGAAAACTTGTCCTAGCAAACAAAAGAACACTAAGTGGTGGGGGTTCTTTCTTGGTTGGTTGTTTTTTTTGAGGGGGGTTGGTGGGTAAGATGGTTTTTTAAATGCAGTTTGTATTGAAAATAAGCATGCATTTGTCACTATATATCATGTTTCAGCTAGGAAGTTTTTACCAATAAACTGTTTGTACTGCAAATATTTGCCTACCACAAAAGGAGTGAAAACTATCAGGACCCTGGCCAGCTTTACAACTTCTGCTTAAAAGTATTGGAAGAGCTATGAAATTAAAACAGTCAAGGCAAGAAGCTATTTGTATTAACAACAAAAACTAGTACAAAATTATTTAAAGGAACAAAGCTTAAAAATAGAAAAAATGTGAGATAAGAGAGAAATTGCAAATACAGAGCTTGAGAACCTGAAGGGGCAGAACTTCACATACTGAATCTGTTCAATACAGAATACCTAAAACCTCTCATTTTCCCGTGCTAGTGTGCTTCAGGAGCAGCATCATGACTTGCAAGTGAACAGCAAAGTGCAATCCATGAATTAGGTATTCTCACAAAGAACATGACCGTGGTCCTCACTGGCCAGTCCTCAGATCTGATGCTCTTTTTCCTAAATACATGCCAAACTTTTTTTCCTTGGACCACGGCCTTCTAGAAAACAATTCCTAAGAAAGAACTAGAATGTCTTCTACAAACCTGCACATCTTTTTAAAAAATGCACCCATCAAAAAAAAAGTTTACATCAAGTAATTATATAAGCTCTACATAAATGAGTAAAAATAAATTTTCATACAATGGATTAAACATCACAAACTAAGTGAGTGTTTAGAAACATCCGATGGTGCCCTCTCTAATTTTTAAGGAAGCACAGTCTCCAGTTAGTGAGTACTAAGGATTGCCTGACTACAAAGAGAGAGGAAAAACAAGAGTGTAATCTTCTTGGCAAAGATCACGGCTTGAAGAAGAATCTTCCAACTTCAACAAGGACAGTCATCCAATTTAGCTTCAAAGTATCACATAAAGAGCTGTCGATCACTACGAAATACTTCCTTTCTTTAATATCAATAGGAGGTCCAATCTCTATGTCCTACGTAATTACGTAACATAAAAAGCAACAAATTAAAGGGTAGGGAGTCCTGTAACAGGTTCACTAGATCATACCATCATCCTTGCACAATCTTCTCCTTCATAGTCAGTTTTAAGCTACCACTCAGTTCATCAAAACAGGAAGAAAAGTGTCACAGTGATTGCTTTAGGAGTATGGGAAAAAACCTAACTTGAAAAACACCGAGAGCATATAAACCACAAGACTACATAGAATCATAGGGTGCACAGAGTCCACATTAATATCTGTACTGGGTTTTAACCATACTTCCAAATACTAACACACACTTCTTTCTGAATACAGGGAGGATGGCAAAGGAAGGAAGAAGCAGCTAGTTAATGAATCCGAGTGGGTGCGCTTGTTCAATTACCTTATTACTAATAGTATTTAATAGTCTTTCAGCCAAAAAATCCCCAACTAATAACAATAAAAATATATACATACGCACACGTTTGAAAGCATCCATTTCTCTCCCTCCCCCATGAAGTTTTTTATTTTGCTTGACATATCATTTTCCTTCTTTCTCTCAATACAGCATAATTGCTGGGTCTCTTATCACCCTCTCAAAGTCCCATTCTGTAACTCCTCATCCTTTCCAAGCGCCAGGTTGGACTAACGCACTGGGTGGAGATAACAGAACACAATGAAAGGCGGCAGCAGTAAACGATGCCGCTGCTGCTGCACAACTTGGCGATGATATTGCTGCTGACAGGCTCGGTGCATGTGGGCAGGACACAACCAACCCCGCCCTCCGGCCAGCGGGGAGCAGCCGTCATTGATACGGCACGGGCCACGGAAGCAATTTTTGTGTCTGCATGACACACCATAAGGACCAGCAGGCAGCACGGGTTGGCCGAACGAGGCAGAAAAGGCTTAAGGACCCGCACGCATCCCACTCATGGGGGCAGAAAGACAATAAAAACCACCCTTCCAAGCCCTCTCTACCTAAGGAACTATGCTGCGGAAAGGATGGTAAGGGTATTATGGCGAGGTACCCAAGATGAGTGGGATATTTAAAGCATCTCTAGATACTGGATACCCAAAATGAAGCAAAAAACATGCAAGGAGAGAAGCGAGAAGGTTAAGCCAGCACCTTGCCACCATCAGCCCACCCCCCTGCTCCCTTCGGGCACTAAACACCAGAAGCTCCAGATGCCCAAGAAATGAAGGGGATCAGGATGCTTTTCTCACCCAGCAAGAGGACGTTCTTCCCCGAAGGCAGCTTAGAGCGGGAGCGTGTGGACACCTCACTGAGGATGCAGGACCTGGCGCGGAGAGACGGCAACGCTTAGGAGAGGGGGGGGGTCCCGCTTCCGCCCGGCCCCCCCGCCCCCGCCACCTCTTGGAAGGGGGAAGGGAAGGCATAGGGAACGGGGACAGGCAGGAGTTGCCACCGCGGAGGGGAGGAGCGCCCCCCTCGCCCCCCCCAAGCCCGCTGACTGAGAGGGACTGAAGGCCAGAAGGGGGGATTAGCCAGACCCCGCTTCCCCCGCTCGCGTCTCCCGGAGAACAAGGAGCCGCTGCGAGGGCGGTAACGGTCAGCGCGCGCCCCGGTCCCCCGGCCGCGGGGCGGGGCGGGCGGTTACCAGAGGTTCTGCCCATCGTCCTCGTCGCCGCCTGCCCGCAACTCCGCGTTGTTGTTGGTCGTGGCCGTCGCGGCAGACGAAGGAGAAGAAGAAGAAAAAGCAGCAGCCGAACCGAGCCCCGACGAAGAGGAGCCGAAAGAACCGGCTCTCCCCACCGCCGCCGCCATCTTCGCTGCCTCCTCCCTACCCCGCCGCCTCCCCGAGACACGGAGCGGGCGGCGGCGCCGCGGCAGCTGACAGGAACCCGGATGTTGGGAGGTCGCGGGGCGGGGCCCGGGGCGGGGACGCGCGGAGGCAGCGCTTGGGGTCCCGTGCGCCAGCGCTTCCCCTCAGACGCCCCCTCTGAGGATGTTGAGCGTGTGTCTCCACAGCCAAGGCCCGGGGGTACCGGCGCTCCCAGCGATTTCTCAGGTCTTTACCAGCCGCCCCAGGAGAGCAGAAGAGAGGCCGTGAGCGGGAGAGCGAGAGTTTTCCGTTCGGACTGTCTCCGGTGCAGATCGCAGCCCCGCAGGCTGGGCCGCCCCGGTGAAGGGAGGTGAAGCAGCCGTCGCCTGCCGTTGTGCCGGTGCCTGCTGCGAAGGGTTGCTGTGGGGCAGGGAGCTGCTGCTGTGTGCACAGTGCCCTTTTTCCCCCAGGCGGCTCCAGCCCCGAGGGAAGCACCTTGCATCCAAGGAAAGTAAGTGCGGCTAGGGGTGAGACGTGCCTTTGACGGGGACTCGATGGTCTTCTATAAGAGGCCTACCCATTAGTTGTTCTTCACTTGTAATTATCGCTTTAGAGTTGGGAAAAAAAATCATAGAGTTGTAGAATGTCTTGAGTTGGAAGGGACTCACAAGGATCATTGAGTCCAAATGGGTTGAATCACCATAGTTTTCACAACTCAACTCTTGCTGGAAGTCCCGGAAGAAGCAAGCAAGCATGTCGGTTCTTTTCTTTCAATTTACAGAGATAACATGTTTGCTAGGGTAACACATGAATTACTTCAAATGCCATAAAAATTCGATGGGTCATCTGGAATGTTGTGTCCAGTTCTGGGCGCCTCAGTTCAAGAAGGACAGGGAACTGCTGGAGGGAGTCCAGTGCAGGGCAACAAAGATGATTAAGGGAGTGGAGCATCTCCTGTATGAGGAAAGGCTGAGGGAGCTGGGTCTCTTTAGTTTGGTGAAGAGGAGACTGAGGGGTGACCTCATTAACATTTATAAATATGCAAAGGGTGAGTGTCACAAGGATGGAGCCAGGCTCTTCTCAGTGACAACCAATGATAGGACAAAGGGCAATGGGTATAAACTGGAACACAGGATGTTCCGTTTAAATATGAGAAGAAACTTCTTCACAGTGAGGGTGCCAGAGCACTGGAACAGGCTGCCCAGAGAGGTTGTGGAGTCTCCTTCTCTGGAGACATTCAAAACCTGCCTGGACGCCTTCCTGTGTAACCTCATCTGGGTGTTCCTGCTCCAGCAGGGGGATTGGACTGGATGATCTTTTGAGGTGCCTTCCAATCCCTAACATTCTGTGATTCTCTGATGAGTTTTGTCCTTTTGATTCAGGAAAAACTTAACACAGGATGTTTCCTTGTGTGCCTCTCTTTCAGACAAATACTTGAGTTATTTCTTGCTGCTGTGTTCCTTCAGGTATAAAATAGGTGAAAAATGGTAGCTATGTACTGTATTACAGATACTTATTGTAACAGATGCACAGCTATCGGTCAGAATTATTTTGTTGTGGACAGAATGCAGATGCAGAAAACTGGCAAAGTTTTGGTGGGGATGTGTCATCTAGTAAATGGTGACCACTAAATAGAGAAATGCTGCTGAAAAGCCACCAGGAAGAAAATGTGCTCCATGACCCCACAAGGCCTCCTCGTGGCCTGCTGTGGATTCTCTTCCTCTGTTATCTCTGGCTTTCATCACTATTGGGTCAACTGATTTAAATGACTTATTTTATAGCAGAAAATTGATTACTACAATGGCGGAAGAACTCTTCCAATTTAGTGACTTGCATCAGCTTGTGGAAAGGAAGTGGCAGAGCCAGAAAAAGGTGGGGAACAGAACTGACCAGAGAGTAAGAAGCGAAGGAAGAGCAGAAAGAGGAAAGAGTTTGAATTTGAAAAGCAGTGAAATGGGAGTGCCCTGTCAGTGACAGTGAACAGTTAGGTCATCCCAGCTGTAGGTCAAGTTGCAGTTGTAAGAGAAAGTAAAAAAAACAAGTTAAAAAACCCCAAAGATTCTATAATATGTTACCAGCTGAAACAAATTTCAGGAGTCCAAACTTATCCACCTACTTCAATCAAAAGGGATAGCATTGGTTTTAACACAATTTGACAAATAGATTGCTATTTAACTTGTGTGGTCTTGAGATATTTGCGAAGCTTTACTAAAAAGTGGAAAATCTCTAAAATTCAATGAATTAGTTTTTGACATATCACTCACAAAGGCACTGAAAATAACAAGAGTTTTAAACTACTTCATGTTGCTCGTTATTTTAAATGATATTCCATATTGTATTGTTTGCATGTGAGCTATATTAAATGGAGGTATGTAAATGGTATTTTCCTAGGACTTTTTTGAAAACAGAATGTGTATGACAGCAAGTAATATTTAAATATGTGAAAGTAGTAGAAAATAAAAGGCTACATGGAAGAACGATAATAAGAGCATATTGCTTTATGCTTAGTAGAGGACATATTGATGTTAAGAAAAGACCTGCAATTTTCCTGCTCCTCTGCTTTTATAGAGGCTAGTGTTGCTAGCTGGGGAAAAAAAACATAGATATACTTGGTGATTGTAAATCTACTAACGATTATTCAGGGTGAAAGAGAGACCACCTCTTTTCTTTCTCCCCTCCTCCTTCCCCTGACATCCATTCACTCTAGAGTCTTTTTAAGGTGGCTTTCACTGTGTCATCCTCTGGTAATGGGGGATTTTGCAGTGTCACTTTGACAGAGATGTGTACAATCAAAATTCTCTGAGGATTCACTTACCAGAGTCTCACACCTGACAGTTCTGATGATGGTTATGTGGTATATTTGCTACCTTTAGCAGAAGCAGTCCTTCCCTGCTGTTCTGCCTCCTCTCCATTTTATTTCTGTCTCGGGAGCTGCAGAGGAGAAGGTGAAAATGGAAATGCTTGGTCATCATACTCTCAGGTTAGGTTAAAAAAAATCAAAATGGGAACAAAAATGTAGAGAATCAAGTCTTCATCAAATGCAGCATGCTGATGTGATATCTCAGTTAAATTATTCATAGAGTTAGCTGTGCAGCATGATAGGAACAGGAAATTTAGGAAAAGCCTGTAATGAAGATGAAGCAGCCATAGAAAAGGGGGAAAAAATCGATAAGACATTATTTCTTTCCTCCCCTGTGAAATAAGTTTCTGTCTGGCAAAATGATCTTTTGAATGTACGGGAACAACCATTCCATGCAGCCTTTTCCAAAAGGTAACGGTGAACAGGAACTGGTGTTAATGATGCCTAGCAAACATAAAAGCCTTATTTTCTCCAGCCTCACCCAACCTGTAGCTATTTATCCAGGCACATTAAGTATAATGTGACTAACTAACAAATTGTAAGTTTTAAAGTTATTATACAACTTTAAAGTATGTTTTCATACTTAAAATTACCATTCTGATTTGATAGTATCTTACACGCAGTTACTGTTACACTTGCAGAGGTATGTACGACTATAGACATACTATAGACAAACGAAGATAATGGAGAATCAGACCCATCAACTATGATGAGAAATAGTATTTTTTTCAGCTGTTTATTGTTAGCAACAGTTTTAACTTGAAAAAGCATTGCCAATGGCTTAACTACATTCATACAGAAGGGCAAACTACGACAACATCTCATTGGCAAAATAATGTCGTTTCCTAATACAGGCGAGATCAGCATCCCTCTGTGAACTGCCCTGGTGTGATGCTGAAGCACAGACTCTGAGAGGAAGTCAGTTGTGTAGCTGGGAGCTAGCTGTGCCATGCTGGCCGAGGAAGGGTCAACAGGGAAAACAATCTCCTGTGGACAGCTGGTTAGCGATCACAGGAATGGAGTCTTGGTTTCTATCATAGTCTGTGCCTTTTTTGGTTTCTGATGTGCTTTGATTATTCTGTACCCCTCTGCTTGGTCTTAACATAGAGCTCCTTGTTGGCTGTCCCTCTGCACATAAAACCTCTTGTCTGAGTTAGCATTGTATGAAATCCAGAAAGTAATGGGCCAGCTGCTCTGTCTGCATGTATTGTCATTGGCCAAATGTTATAAAATTGGTTGCAAATTTAGAAGGCGTTTTTTTTCATAAGCTTGTGGCAGTGAATTGTTGTAGTTCAATTACGTTTAAAAGATCTGTTTTGGGTTGTTAGAGAGATTTTGCCTTTAAGGCAAAACTGGCTTCTTAGCAATGCTGACCTTGTTGTTGAAACCAAAATCGTAAAGGTCACAGTGCTCAATACATACTAGTAGTTCACTGTGCAGAAAGCATCTCTTTGAAAAGACAGCAATGAAGAAGCAGAATACATAAAATTTCCAATAAGATGTTTTGTTGCCTTTGGCTGTAGTTTATTAAACAGTACCAAACTAAACCTTGAAAAGAGAAAGACAATTGTGATTTGCCATTATTTGTTGATCTGAATTTATGTGCAATTCAGAAAGCACTCATTGTGCCTTTTTTGTAGTATTAACAGCTAGTCATCTGAAACTTGATCTTGAAAGTGAATTACTGATTATTTTTTTGTGTACAATTCTCGAGTTATTCTGTCAGGAAATGAAGAAATATTGTATGGCTTAGCTGAATAGTTGACAATAGCACAAACTGCAAATGGATAACATTGACATAGAATTAATATTTCAATCTGTATGCTGAAATTTGTTAATAGAAACTGTATGGATAATACTTAGGAATAAAAAACACATCTCAGGAGACTTAAAGGGAGGAATCTATAAGAAATATTAGACTGTGACCAGTTTTGCGTATCACGTTTGTGTTTTTCATTTGACCAAATACAAAACTTATTATTAATCCAATAATGGTTTTGTTTGTTGGTAATGGAAGCTCTGCAGACCATGCAGCAATGTACCACTTCTAAATTTATTTTCTACATACTGCACTGTAAATTTTTAAGAATGTGCAGGGCTAACTAATTTTATGAAGCAGAGTATAACAACCTGCTGCAAAGGAGACAAAACCTGTTTTATTTTACAGAGACAGTGTTTTATTTCTTTAATTTAATAAATTTGTGACCATTCTGCAGCAGAGCATCGTAAACATATGTTTACATACACCCTTACATTTGCTTGGAATCAATGGGATTTAAAATGTGCTTTACATGTCTGGTTGATGATTAAAAATATGTGTTTGCTGTGCATTTATGGAAGATAACTATGCAGGATCTGATCAGCCAAGAACCGCATGCCATTACTTTCCACTGGGAGACCAGATATATTCTCTCTCAAGGCATATTCAGCTCTTTCAGGGCCACACAATGTGAGTGTTCCTTTGGTCTGAGCAGGGTTGTTTCTTCAAAGAGGGAAATATCTTAGTTTTTTTCTTTTTTAATGCAATACTGTTTATTCAGAAAAAAATCCATACAAGTGAACAATTTCTCTGATAACTGTAGAGACAGTCAGCAACAGGCACGTCCTTGAGCGTTATTAACAATTCTGCTTCTTTAGTCAGTTCTTTACTTCACGGAGCTGAGTGACTGCTTCTCAAGCAGCCCGTGTGCTTTATGCTGGCTTTTTGGTTGTCAGATGGCATGGCCACTTGGATAGGTTACCATAGAACAAGGAAGGATGTGTGTTTGTGGTGTGGTAGCTACTTCGTGCATGTTGTCTCCAGGTATCTGTGAAGAAATTTGTATTTGCTCTGTCTTCAGTAGGAATAAGGTAAGATAACTTCAGTTTACTGCGAAATAAGGGTGTTCATACAGACAATTATTTAAAATAGCTAAAAAAATATAAACCTGTACTCAGGCTAACTTGCAATAATTTATGTAAACATGCCTTTCTAAGCAGGGGATCCCAAACTGTCACCTAGTTGCTCTGTTGTGTGGTCTGAGGATCTTTCATCTATAGGACTTGGTTGTTTCCCTCTGGCCCAGTCCCTTGGGTAGTGGAGGAAAATGGCCAGTGCTTTATCTCTATACTGACTCATGGATGGTGGCAAACGCCCTGTGGGGGTGGTTACACCAATGGAAGCAGAGCAACTGGCAGGATAGAGGCAAACCCACCTGGGCTGCTGAATTATGGCAAGGTGTTGCTGCTGGGCTTGGGAACCTGCCTGTAAAAGTGGACTGTGTAGATGCCCATGTGCATAAAGGTCAGTCCATTGAAGAACGTCAAAACAACCAGCAGGTGGATAGAGCTGCCAAGATTAAAGTGGCTCAGGTAGATTTGGACTGGCAGCATTTTGGGTGCAAGCTGCAGTTCCAGGAGGGGTTTGGTGTGAGCTGCAGCTGGTTTCAGCAGGTGGCTTTGGCATCAGCTGCAGCCAGGGCAGCAGCCAGTTTCAGCGCGAGGTGCCGTGGGAGGACTGCCACATGGTGGTACTGCCACATGGTTGGGTTGCACTGTGTGTCCATTGCTTTGGAGGTTCTTTTATTATTGTTGTTGCCGTTTGTTTGGTTTTCTTCACTGTTACGTTAAACTGTTCTTATACCAACCCACAAGTTTTGCCTTTGTTTTCTGATTCTCCTCCCCATCCCACCAGGGGCAGGGGAGGGGTGAGCGATTGACATGTGGTTTTAGCTGCTGGCTTGTTGGGGCTGGGGCTAAACTACGACACAAGGCACATCAACTTGAAAGGAATATGTTAACATATCTCTACAGCTCTTAGAACCAGGGGCATGGGAATATAGTGTCCCTGCAGTGTGCTGTGCTGGCTGGCATGATGTCGTGATCAGCTTGAAGGTCTTCACATTGCATACCATCTTGTAAGATAGATGTGCTGTAGAAAGCTCGACTTGATTAGCCAGGCAAAATTAATATCAACAGAAGATACGATTTCTTTCTCTGAATGTACCACCAGAGAGGTAAAGCTCCGTTTAAACTAAGGGGCAGTGTTAGTAGAAGAGCATAAGTCATTGACTGACTAGGAATACATTGAGTCTAAAAATCAGAAATCATTTTCTTCCAGGGCAGGGGCATGAAACTTTGAAACTGCCATCTGATCAAGTAGTTATAAAAGGGAATTTGGTCAGTTTCTGAAAGGAATTAAGTGATATGGCTGCAAGTGTAAGAGTGAATCACTAGCAGTGATTCAGGAGTCCCCTTCTAGTCCTATGTTCCTATGTCTCACAATTCTGTTCAAGTGGTAGAGTTAACAGTAAGCTCTGCCGTTGAAAAATCTGGGAAAAGCAGTGTCCTATTTATAACCTTGTGGAGTAATAATCTGCTCTTGTCTTTGTACATGTATTTCAATGGATATATATATGTTTCAGAGTTAACAGAGTAGAGGGGTGAAAGTAGTGGGTTCTCTCGTAGCCAGAGTATATAACCTTAAAACTGTGTAAGCAATTAGGCTTCTTCAGTTTTGTACAGTTAATGAAACAATTTTGAAACAGGGAGGTCCTTGTCACATTTCTTGTAAAAAAATACGCTAAAAAATATACATCATGATTTCAGTCATTCTAGTCATGAGGACTTGAGAACTGGTGAATTCAGCCGATACTTATGGAAAAACAGTATGAAGGCAGTCATGCTTACAGTGATTTTTCCATCATGTTCTTCTAGCCTTCAGTAGCTAGGAGACTCTTTTGTTTAACAGTTACCGCTGACGTACTGAACAGAACTGCTGAATTCATGAAGTAATGTTTTTTTTGATCCATGTACAATTTGGGCCTAGCAATATCTACTGAAAATGAGTTTAGTTTATTATTACCAAAAAATGTGCGTGCCTTCCAATATTTATATTACGTAAACTAGTGAATAACTGTTATGAAAACTAGTGAATAACTGTTCCCAGTTCACCTTTTTAATAAAATCCGTGACTTAATATGTCTTTATCATGTCCCTCTTCAGATATTTTTCTAATTCTACCATAATCTTTTTGATAATGGAAAGGCTAAAACTGCATGTAGTATTCATGATGTGTCTTGTGGCCTGAATGTATACAGGGCAGACTTTTCCTGTTTGTTCTCTGTCAAACTTAAGGATTATTTAAAAAATCTGTTTTCTTCTTTAAGCACTAGATATTTTCAGATTTTTTTTCCTGGTGACAGTGACTAACACCCTGTGTATATACATATATGTGTATTTTCCCTTCGTCTCTTGATGTGCATTACACTTACTGACACCAAATAGCCTCTGGCATTTTATCACCCAGCCAGTATTGAACCATCCTCTGAAGCTTTTCATAGCTTTAGATTTCCTCAGCCTAATGGTTTTGTGTCATCTGATTTTTTTGTCTCGTTATGTGTGTACTTTTCCACATCATTTATGGATGTAACAAAGGGCCCAGATCTCTCAGCTGAGCCTCTGTCAGTGAATCCTGATACTTTCTTAGTATATTTCCTTATGAAGAAAAGAATACGAGCAATATAAAATATAACCTGTAAAAATCACTCATCCTTTTTTCTAGAATGAATTTTTACCATTTTAGTTTCATTGTTTATTTATTGCATAAGTACATGCATTTTTAATTCATTTTCATATTGTAGTTCTGCTTTTCAAAGGATTTGTAGAATAATGGAAAAACGAGATAACTGAAATTCACTGCTATTTGATGATTTTATCATCACACATGTTGAGTTTAATGGCTGTAGTTAACATTTTTATTTCATGTAAACATGGGATTCTGGCATATACCAAAAATTGAGAGTGATTCTCAGCAAAAAGTATATAAAATACACTGTTCTTTTTAATTTTTGTATATTAGCATGTAAAGATTGTTTTTGACTGTCTACAATCTTCTATTGGCTTAATCCACTATGCTTACTTATTAAGCTATGAATACCTGCAAATCCTTTAAAGGATTAACTGTATCTGCCTGCTAAGCTTTCCAAGGAAGTTAAAAATAACTGCAGCCTGATTCTACTGACACACTAAAAATTGGACCTACTCTACATTTTGTGTTGTATTTGCTGCTGTGTTGACAGATGTAATACAGTCTGGAGGTACTCAAACCTTCTGTGAAGATTCAGGTTGACCAAGTGCTCTCAAAACCCATTACAATTAGCAGCTGTTTTCCCCATACAGCCCATAAAGATCAGCATTTCCTTTGTCTCCTGAAAAATGCCAGTTACCAAGGACATATAAGGTGGAAAAAGAAATTTAGCTTAATACCACTGCATGAAATAAAGGTATCCTTCTCTGTAGAAAAGACCATGACTTAAGCAAGGTGGTCTGACCAGTTCCAGTGGTGCTGTCCTTGACATATGATATGACTTTTGCTAGCTGCAGTCATTGACTTCAGAAA
Source organism: Pampusana beccarii (assembly GCA_013399365.1). Lineage (NCBI taxonomy): Eukaryota > Metazoa > Chordata > Aves > Columbiformes > Columbidae > Pampusana > Pampusana beccarii. Next base: position 82,390 of record VWYH01005404.1, on the reverse strand, counting down.
ATGCGAATCTCTTACACATTTACAGAATTGTTATATTCTAGTGCACTATGAGTATGTATGTGGATGCTGATATTATTAGGAAAAGAGCCAAACAGATGAGATTCTCTATGGTGCACACCTTTCAAAGAATGCACACTTTCTCTTGGTGCTCCAGAGAGTGCATAAGGCAGCAGTACAATAAAATGTTTACTGATTTACCTCTATGCTCTATTATTCCTGCTGGCTATCGAGGAAGAAGAGTTGGCCTTCACCTTCTTCCTTGATCAAAGAAGTTAAATTGTGGGGTATATAAAATGGAATCTTTGAGAAAAGGCTTTTCACTTCTCATTATCTTTTGCCACATATTTTCTCTCTGAAGTCTTGTACTGGTACAACAGAAATTCCAAGTTGTAAAAGGGTGTATCATGCCTGCTGGGATTTTCTTGTTGTCAAAGGACAGAATGCCTGATGTGGATCCTTCTTTGCTGTAGTGATTCCTACCTTCTTTAACAGATTCTTTAGATTCCTGCAAAAAAGCAGAACTTTGAGTGTACGTAACAGCTGAAACGGGTTCTAGCAGTTTTAAGAGCTGGGAGGAAAGTAGCTTTATGCCATGCTATGTTCCTTCAAGTTAGAGAACTCAGGCTAAATAATACTTTGGTGGTTGCATGAATCGTGCATTTCTTCTGAGATGAAGGAGGAATGTTGGAAACCAAATGCAGTGAGATGTAGGTATTCACAGTATCATAGTATCACAGTATGATAGGGATTGGAAGTGACCTCAAAAGATCATAGAGTCCAATCCCCCTTCCAGAGCGGGAACACCTAGATGAGGTTACACAGAAAGGCATCCAGGTGGGTTTTGAATGTCTCCAGCGAAGGAGACTCCACAACCTCCCTGGGCAGCCTGTTCCAGTGCTCTGGCACCCTCACTGAGAAGAAGTTTCTTCTCA
>VWYH01005404.1:0-81392 GCA_013399365.1 Pampusana beccarii | reverse complement strand
TGAACTGAGGTGCCCAGAACTGGACACAATATTCCAGATGCGGTCTCACCAGGGCAGAGTAGAGGGGAAGGAGAACCTCTCACTATCTACTAACCACCCCCCTTCTAATACACCCCAGGATGCCATTGGCCTTCTTGGCCACCAGGGCACAGTGCTGGCTCATGGTCATCCTGCTGTCCACCAGGACCCTCAGGTCCCTTTCCCCTATACTGCTCTCTAACAGGTCACTCCCCAACCTATACTGGAGCCTGGGGGAAACTCTGGCAGCATTCCTTATAACGGACTCCTGACTGTAAAGCAATACATACTTGGGTCATGGCTTGCCAGCCACCTGGTCAGAGTGTAACGTGTTGACACAAGTGCAGAAGGAGAATTGGGTTCATCAGTGTGGATTCAACCTTCAGTCCCAAAATAATGTTTTACACAGAAAGGCTGCTAAACTTCTTTAGAGTTTAGCTACTCCAACAGCTAAGTAGTTATTACTTAATTACTTAGTTATTATGCTGTTTGGGAATGGAAGGGCTGTAGATTTTCCTGCTCTTCTAAATATGTAAGCAAACTCTGCATAATCCAAGCTGAAGATTCTAGCTGGGATAAAATAAGCAATATAACTCCATTGACATCAGTGTGTGCTACTTTATGTCAAAAACACTTTTGGAGGTTGATTAAAGTTTGTGCTGAGGCAACTCCATATTGAGCTAAGTCAGGAGATCACATTATACTTTTTACTAGTTTTAGCTAAGGAAAGCCAACAAAAGCTTGGGAGAGTCATAACGTTTAAAACCATTTTTATAGTCAGTGTCTGCCCATGCATGGCTCTAGCCTACCCGAGGAAGTGCCATGGTTAAACAGATCCATTGCTTGTGATATTTCAGCAACATCTCTGAGAACTAGTTGTGGGTTTCCTACAATACACTGTATCGCACAATGCAGGCAATAGATGGCACGGACTTACCAGGTGGGTTATATGGTTCTGCTTATTTCAGTGCTAATTTTTCTAACTATCTATTGCTTAATGTGTGTCTCTATCTGAACATCGTGAACAACTGTCAGCTTAAATTTTATTCAACATGTATTTTGAAGGTAGAAAATGGACTTTTACAAAATGCACTTCCTATTATAAACTATTTAATACTTTGGTATGAATGGAATCTAGCATACCTATGTTTCAAATAAGAAATCCTGTGGAACCCAAGCTTGTCAGATTTTTGCCAGAAACTTGCTGGTTCCCTGCCAGCTCATCTACCAGTCATCCACCTGGCAGGTTGCCCAGCCTTCCAAAAGCTGCAGCTGCCTCTGCGTCAGGGATGGCAGCACTTCCCAGGGCTGCAGGCTCCAGAGCGGGTGGCCAGATAGACTTCCTCTCAGGTACCACCCAAAAGGTCCCTGTCATCATGGGGTGATGTGTTGTGCAGACAGCCTCCTACCAGGGTGGTAGGCTGAGGAACTTTCTGGTCTGGAGATGTTTCATCTTGTGCCAGCTTTTAGTAGCTTTCTGAGAAATTGTTTTCTAAGTGGAAATCCTATTACTGTCACTGAGGAAGATCTTGTACCTGAAAAGAGGGATGTATGCATTTAACACATCGTTTTGTAGCAGTTGTGCTACCAAGGTTCGTGTAGCAATGACACAAAAAGCAACAGATTGTATAGAGAAATGTTGCTTCTGGAATTTGGCTTCTGATAGAGCATTAGGTTTTGTTGAGGGTTTGGGTTTTCAGTTTGTTTTAACAGATGTTCTTGTTTCTCCTACAAATATCTGATCTTATTTTGGATTCAACCAGACCTCAGCAATATCTTGTGGACCAGCATGCAATTTTTTGGTCAGTTAGATATTCATGGTAGTTAATACACCCTTAGTATTAATAATGTAATAATGTATTTCTTCTATCTTTTTAGTGCTGAGAACAGTATAATTTAATAGCACAGAGCAATACTAGTGAAATTTTGAGGTTTGTAACTCTTCATGTTTGTATGAAAGTATGTGCTAACCATTACTCAAAAGGTTAATAAATTAAAAAATCGCACAAAGCAGTTTTGCTTTCTTTTTCTGATTATTCTTTAATAGTTCACTGCATTTTAAATAGCTTGTTAGAAAACTTACCTTTCCTAATGGAGCCCTACTCCAAAAATAAATCAATTCCACAATAGGAGGTATGGTTGAAGAAGAGCTGCTTTTTCTGCTCCAGCTATTGCTTTGTAGATTGCTACTGGATGCCACATAAATAAATAAATCTCTAGTCTACTGTTATGAAGCAACTATGGTACACCAAATATTTTATAGGCTGTTGCCTGGAGATGATAGATTTTTTTATAATTACCTAAAGGAAATTTAATGAAGAAGTTTTAATTAACTTAATGCACTAGAGCATAAGATAATTAATGCTTCTTATCATTAATGTGTCAAACAGAAACAATGGTACTATAAAATATGACATTCTGATAGATTTTCTCCAGCTTAGTAACTTGTTCAGCATTTTACTAAGTAACTTTATTTTGTACCTTGCCCCACTAAAGTTAGTAAGTCCGTTCCTGAAGTTCCTAGTCAGGTTTGCTTATACAATGTTATCTAGCAGTGCAAGAACTGAAGAACCAAATGTTACATTCTTTGATTGGACCAATGGCTCATCAAAATCAGTACGAAGGATGGATGCACTATAATTAAAAACAACAACCAAAAAAACAACCAACCAAAACAAACAAACAAACAAAACCCAAACACATTCCTTTCCTATTTCTCAGCTAATACAATATGTTGGTGTGGAGAAGCTTGGCCTTGCACATTTAGCAGATACTTCTGATGTCTAAAATGAAACCAAGCTCAATTGATTTGCCTCTGCTCTATTCCAGCTCTATGTGTATTGAAAGCATTGGAGCTATGCTAATAATAAAATTAGAGTGAAATAGAGAGAAATCATACACATTGTTTCTTGTTGAAATGATGACAAATAGTTTCTCTTTGATTTTGTTATTCTTTTGCATCAGTCAATACCAGCATTTTGCTAACGTTTTTCACAACATTAACAGATAAAAAGTAGTTGCCTGATTCCATTTCTGCTTACAAACTTAATTACAACATGTATAAGATAGATTATGATGGTCATCTCTTCAGCTACATACTGACATAACTCCAACTGCATAGCTGTTGACTTCATAAGGGTTTAGACAGAAACTTAAAGTTAACCCCATGCTTAACTGTTTTGTCAATCTCTCGTTGCTCTTAATATCATATAGAATCTATGAAATTTAGCTCATGATGACATACGAATGAATGTTCAGTTACTTCTATATGTTCTTTGTACCCAAAACTGTGTACCCAAAACTCTTGTTCCAAGCCCGAAGATTGTATCCACTGTGACTTTCATAGTGGTGTGGTCAAGGTGTGCGTGTGTGTGTGTGTGTGTATCTGTTCTCAAAGGTGATGTATGGGCCTCTTTTTCTAACCAAAACTTCTGCAATCAGGTAGACCACATCTCAGAATAAATCCTTTCTAGTGAATCTATTCCCAGACTCATGCTTTTTGCAGTAGGTATAAATGAAATCCTCTTCTTTTGTGGCTTTTGATTTAAATCACTTAATGTTTATCACAGTTATTGATACCTGGTTTTTATTGTATTTAACAACATTTACAGCAAAATACATGAGTAACAGTAGCAGAGATTTAGAAGGTGAATTGCACAAGAGCTATTTTAGCCTGAGACTGTCTTCTCTTATAAAAAACATAAAAGTTATTACACAAAGTATGATAGAATTATGGCTGGAGGCAGTGGCTTTAATAGACATTATAGTTTTTTTTCTAGTACTTAATAATCTAAGAGGTTTTACCAGAAGTGTAGCCTCCTTTTTCTGTGATTTATGTGCATTCTTCCCCAAAATAGCATTCACCCACAGTAAAATTTATTTGGGCATTTATGCTTGGCCAAACCAACGAGTGTGATATTAAACCATCTAGAGAGGTATGGATATATTTAAATGAAAGGATTTGTAAATGCTCTAATTATCTTGATAAATCAGGAGCTAAGTGACAATATTGGCATAGGTTAGAATTAAAGAATGTATTTTAAGCACACATTTCCTTAAATTTTGGTTCCTAAAAACGTTGACAGCATGCCTATGTATCTCTTTGTATTTTTCAGTATTTGCTAGATGTGCTGTAGTTTGCCCTGGAATATGTGTCCTGTAAGACAAGGTACAACAGAATCAAGAAATAAACATCTGACCATGTCACAAATCCAATTAACTCTGACAAGGCTAGTAAAGTCAAGTGAATAACAAAGCAGTGCTGTCTGGAAGCAGCTTTGTATTTTAGATCATACTGGAGATGGGAGGACACCAGCTGGACAATGCAAATATACTCCAGGCAGCTGAATCTTCTGCATCCACTAAGACCATCTTATACCCTGACGAGGTCACAGCACTGTAGCATTTTCAAGTGTCAGATCTCATCTCTTCACTGTTTCTAAGCGGTAGAGAGGAGTAGGAAAGCATTCACCTCACAGAATGTAAAATATGTGCTAATGTCATTACAAGGTAATGCAGTGAAGCAGAAACGGCAGTTAACATCACACAGCCTCTCCTCAGCTACCACCACCGTGTTTGGTTATGATAATAACCTTCAATAGATTTCAGTGCAACAATCCTTGGGCAGAAATTCTGGTGACTGGCTAATCCCAGGACCCATGCATGTTAAAAGTAGCTTTCCTCTTTCTAGCTCTTGACATATCTGGTTATCCTGTGTCCCATTTAATGAAACCAAATGATGAAATGGTTGCCTCATTGGTCTGCTGCATTCTTTCATGCTTGAGATTCAAAAATGTGGGTGAATTTCTCATCCTGAGTATAGCAGTGTCAATCTAGTGATACTCCTTTGGCAAAATTATTTTGGATTTATCTTGAGAGGAGAATCCATTCCCTGACCTTCTGACTAGAAATCAAAGTTCTTCACTGCGTGTGTCCGTGTAGAGAGGAAACACGTACTCCATTTACATTATCTGTGTAACTCAAACAACACTGTATTACACTTGGAAATTCTACAGCTTTGTCTCCTCGCTCAAATCTGTTTCATAGTCATGTAGTACCCTCAAGTGAAATGCTCACTTTCCATTGACACTTGAGCAATGAGAAAAATTTTAGACCCATCAAGTTTTACACAATATTCACTATCATTACTGTTCATTGTTGGTGTTATTTGCAGATCATAATAACCTACTTTTCTAGTTGCCAGAATAGTCAAACATATAGTTTATCAGCTGTAATATGGCCTCTAAAACTGGAACAAACAGCTATCCTCAACTTTGGGAAGAAGGAAGGAATGTATCTTTGAGAAACACATGAGGATTTGGGTTAGCTTATGTCTCACAGCTAGTTTGCAGCTGACTAGCATTGGAAGTTTCCCAGCACTTTTCTAATATGTTTGTTTAGTTGAAACTGAAACTGTATTAATTTCAGCAACATTTTTCCAAAGGGAGATTTCTCATGTTTAGAATGGGATTTCTGGTCTAGAAACCAGAAACAAATACACACAATGACTCAGTGTTTAGGTTATTAAATGATTAGATTAGGAGCAGGGAGCTGAAACTGTTCCTAATTCCACATGTGTTTGTATGTACTGCATCTTTTGAATCTTTTCCACCTGAAAGTTGAAGAGATCAGAGTTTTGTTCTCATGTAGAGGTCAAAAAAAGTAAAAACCTTAGAAAGCCTGTAGTGTCTGTTCTGTAGTTAATCTTGGTGTTGGTCCCATCTTTCCTGACACTGAAAATTTAGCATGGGGTGAAATGGATAAGTTTATTTTAACTGTCAGGATGGTCTGTGAGGTCAGGGAAAGGAGCAAGGAAAGAATAAATTATGTGCAAGATTTTTCTACAGATAATTAAAAATTAAACATATGATCATGCATCTACTTTTTTCTAACTACGTTGTAACTTTATCTCCTTGCTACAGCTTCGGACACAAATAGAATTTAGCAAATGCGTATATGCAGTAGATGCAGCACAGGCATATGCTGACATACGATTACCATATGTCAGTCCACAGTGATTCTCTAGCTCCTGAGACATGTTTTGTTCTTTAAATAGCTTTCCATCTTTTTAACATTTTGAAACGTGACTATTTTCATTATGCTTTTTTTCTCCTTCCTTTGAAGCCACACGCATTTACAAATGACTTTGATTAGGCAGAGAGGACTGATAGAAAGAAGCTAAAGTAGACATTACTACTACAGTCAAATGTATTTGGAACTTGAAAAGATAACATGAACTATTGAAACAAAACAAAATCTACATTGATCTTTAAAGCAAACATATGGATTGGCATTTTTGTCCTGGATTCATCCAGGATCATATACGATATTTTATTTCTGGTATGTAACACAGCAAGTTAATATATAATAATAAAAAAGAAAAAATATTGTATTTAATTATGTATCATTAAATACTGAGCTTTAAACTTGGAACTGGAGACAGCCTGAGACAGAACCTTACGGTCTCACACAGAGAACAATGGTAGCTGCCAAAAGGGTATTTCCTGTTCGTTTCCACAACAAACAAAAAAATTGGATATCTTAATATGATCTGCAGATGTGCAGTATGAAAGCAGTTAAATGCAAGTTTTACAGAGGCCTACTATTTTAGGCAAATAATAGATAACCAAACTATCTCTACTATCTCTCAAACAGACAAACAAACAACTCCATCAGTATAGTCTTAATGGCTTTCAGCAAATTGTGTGACACATAAAAGATACTCAACCTTATGTTCTTAAGTTTCTGAAAGTTTTGGAGGAAAAAAAAATATTTTACTGTTACTTAAATGCCTGTAAGAACTTTTTTGTTGTTGTTTTTTTAAAGGAAGCATAATGAGAACATACAACAAAGATCCTACTGCAGTGTGTGAAGGTAGAAAAACTGTACTGAACAGATTCTTTGGCTTTTGCAACATCTCACTGAGGTTTTATCAGGAAAATACTCAATTTGTATCTTTAGCGATAAAATAATTGCTTTATATTTCTCAAGAGAGAAACCATCTCTTTCTGAATGTCTGGAGTAATGCTGAGAATAATAAGTACCATAAAGAAGTAATTAGTAAGAATTTACTTATAATTTCTGATTTATAGATTATTCTTGCCTGGAGACCTAATTTCTCAATAAACTCCAGCTCCCTAACTGTTGCAATATCAAGGACATCAAGCATTAGACTTTCCTACAAAGCGTATGTGTCACCTTAGGCCAGCACAGGAAGAATTCTTAAAACTGGACTGAAAGAAACAACATTTACTCAAAGCCTCTGGTTTGACACAGGTACATTCACTTTCTATTTCTGCATCTCAGGAAGGGTCAAAGTGCTCTGCAATGTAGAAGGGCATAAAGTAGTGCTTGACATGTTGGACATAAACACGTATGTCATGCAGACATCCTACTGTTATGAATAAATCAGTTTCTGCTTGTGCTAAAAGGCACTGATGTAATCACAAGATGTTTTAGAGACCTGATCCTTTTGCTCTTAATTGTGCAGCACTGCAAATTCTGCCCCTCTGCAAATTAAGGATTGAGCCTTAGTAAAGTTCTGTTGAAATAAAGGCTTTTCTGTCAATTTGAGTGTTTAAGTGTAAGTAGAAGTCTCATAAGGTTTAGGATAGCCTTCTCTACAGGACAGTAAGCAACCCCAAATGTATAGTGATACATATATAATTTACCTTCCACAACCACCTTGATTTCCTGAGTAATTGTAATTAGGTGCACAGATTTCTTCTGGATGATACCAGAAGGGAAAAATTACAGAGACTATGTAAAACCATTTTTTGTTTCTTAGCCTAGGAAAGCCATACATGGCACAGTTTGAGTGATCTCTGGATTTAAGCCCATTAACAGAAAAAGATAATGGTGCTGTTGTGAGAGCCAAGTGGAGTGAAAATACATAGCAATTCCATATACAAGTAAAATCAGAGCAGATCTAGAATGAGGGAAAGAGGAGGAAAGTGATGTTATGGAGTTATTTATCAGGTACTATAATGTGAGGAAAAGATGAGCACCTCTTTTCAAAAAGGGAATCATATAAATTTATTGAGGATATTGTGGCATCATTCCTCTAAATCCCTTGTGCTCCATTGTTCCTCTGTGTTTCTCAGTGCTCTCAGAGTTGTACACCCGCTTGTTCTCTTTCCACATCCCAATGTTGATGAGGTCCTGTCTGTCCAAGCTTGTCTCCCAGGCTCAGCATCTCTACTTGACTGTGAGCAAAGTTGTCACAGTGGTAAGCACTGTCAGAAAGATATTCCAGCTCTCTTTTTTGTCTGTGAAAGCCAGGTGTAAGAAAGCCTTACTCGAGGTATTTTCCTGGCACAGCTACTGTGGCTGCAGGGTGAAGGGTAACATTCCTCCCCTGTGCCACCAAGCAGTGCATGTTCCACCATCAGAGTGAAGAGCAGGATCTGAAACAAGTAAAATGTGTCACTCAAAAACTGCAGCAGTGAGAAAAATTAGAGAGCTTCCTTCTGCCTGTGATGTTTTCATGTAGACAGTGGAGGCTGATGTGAAACATGTCTGCATGAGACAGGTGAAAGGGGAACTTGCTGCTTCCTAGAGGTCCCGTGGCTGAGGAGGTTTGGTGAGATAGCTTTACTTCAGGGAGTTTCGAGGTGCGTAATGGAGACGTGTGGTACTGGGCCATTTCCCACCTAACGCAAAATAACCTCTGTGTGAAAATATACTGGAGATGTGAGGAACCTCAGCACCAGCTGTTTACAGCTGTCAATCTATTCCTGCTGCTCCAAGTGAATTGCTGAAGTAAACAGCCTATGCTGGTTTATTCACTGCTCACAGACAGAACAAAAACTGCAACGTTCTGTGATGCACTGTAATTTTCCAGGAAAACATATTCCATAGCACTCTGAAAGTAAAAAGACTGTATTTAAATGAGATTCACAGTGGTATATTTTATTGACTTTGAGAGACAGATTCAGAAAAAGAGGATTATCAAGCTGAGACTAATAGCTGCATTCAACATACTCAAATTTACACTAGTTTGCATTTTAAATAAGAACTCCATCTGTAGGGGGAGAATAGTGCTTAAACACACCTTGCTTTATTGTGTAGTGCCACCTAGGGGTTAAAGGCTTTTAAACTTCAGAGGGGCAGAAACTAAGAAGCCCTATTAATAGCAGAGAAAGTATTTCTTACATTAAATCATCTGTATTTTGGAATTTACTAGGTGAACAAAGCACTGCTGAGTTTTGTTGTATCTGGCAAAAGAACTTTAACTGTCCAAGTTCCCTTTGGAGCTGTCCATATTCTTCTCTCTCTTCCGTAGTCTGGAAGCAACTGGGAATGTCACAAATCCTGATTTTCTCCTCTACTAGCCAGGTCTCGCTTGTATGATCTGTGAAGAGGTTATCTACATCTGCTGCTGCAAGGCCAGGTAGGAGATTGCTGTCTTGCTGCTTTTGAGTCTGCAAGAACTTCAAAGAGAGCCTAGAAAAGTTTGCTTTGTGAGGCTGAAATCAGAGAGGAAACCCTTCTACTTAATCTAGTCTAGTAAGGGAACGTACTGTAAAGGGATTCATGAGATGTTGGGACTATTCTCTCCCTGTGAGCAGACATTCTTTATTCCTCCTGAAACTTCCCCCCTTCTCCCCTTGCACATTACAAATTACAGTTGGCTCCTTTTGACTTTTGATTTAGCCTAGAAATGGGCAAAAGAGACCTAGGAAAAATCTGGCTATCTCTGTACCATGGTTGTTTTGTCAAACTGAGTTTTGGGCTAAAAGCCTGAATTGTGGCCATTTTTTTCCTGAAAAATGAAAAATCCAGGAATTGTAATATTTTAGAAGTGTTTTTTTCACATACTTTTTTTATTCTCTCAAGTGGTGTTTGATTTTATTCTGTATCTTCCACAGCAGATGGCATACCTGCCTCACTGAGACGAGAGGCTCTTTCTGTGATCTGCTCACTTGGCAAGATCTGCTATATGTCAAGCAGAATGCAAACTATATATACATGTAGTCAAGAAACTCTCTCCCCTGTCCTTAGAGGAAGGTAGCGATGCTATCATATTTTTGAAGGAAAAAATGCCAACATTTTTGATTGCTTGACTGTATGCTTGAACTGTAATAAAGGGCCAGTGTCTCTTCCCTTTAGTTCCCTCCACACACATTAAGATTTGCTTATTAATACGAAGGAGAGGAAAGACCTGATTTTTATTTAAGTTCCTTTTCAAAAGCATCTATACTGAGAAAAAAAAGGCCAACTGACAAAAATGGCTTTGCATGTCCCTTAGAAATGGAAAAAAAATGTACATGTGGAACTTCAAGCCACAAACTTGGTAAAATAATGTTGGAAGAAATACTGAGGGTTGTTGTAAGTACCCCTCAGGTAAACAAGCTGTGCAGTAAAATCATAGCATGATGGATAGAGCAAACTCTTATGACCATCCTCTAGATGTCATGAGGTAAAAGAGATGAGAAGTTGGATACCAGGGCTGCCATACTTGAAGCTGAATGAACTTTGACAAGATTGTTGAAGAAAAGCTGCAGTAGGGAATAGTAAATTCATTGCGGTGCCCATCTTGACACTGCATGCTCCAGAACAAGCAGACTACTGCTTAGATAGGGGCAATAAACACTGTACCAGGCCTGAGAGGGAGATGTACACTCATGTCAGTCCCACATTAGACATGCTTGCTCTGCCACTCTGCGTGGATTTTTGGTGACTTTCTTGTTTTAATAAAGTCAGAGAGAATATGCAATTACACTAGTAGTACAGTGCTTTTGCCCTTATAGGTTCTATTGCTTACCAAACAGCGTGTTTTTTACATATATATACTTTTTGTGTATGTAAATACACAAATAAAATGACAGCATAAATAAATAAATACACTAATAAATATATGCACATTAGGAGGACTTGCTATTACAACTTTATTGGCAGATATTCTCTAATACAGATGTGGCCTAATGGTCCCAGCCAGCAGCTGTTTCTTACAGAAGAAGATACAACAAATTCAGAGACTTGGAATAAGATACTTAGGAATAAGGATGCAGGATTCTCTCATGTATGTCTGTCTGAAAGAAAGTCTAAAGATCAGAGTCTAGGGAAGAGGAATTGGAGAAGTGCTGATTAATATAAGTCATTAAACATAATTTGGAATATTCAGAATTCCAATTACAAAATAAAAAGAATCATCCTGCTCTTCAAATTCCTGAAATAATGTTTTCAGAATCTTTCATTTTCACATGGCCTGGTTCATTAAAAGCTATGATGATTTAAAGGCTTCAGAGCTGGTGTGTCTAAAAGCCTGTTTCTTTCTTTCCAACTGTATCTCTCTGTTAAACAAAGTATCCCCTCTCCTTACCAACCTCACCTCCCTGAGCTGCCTGACTGCGGAGTTCAGGGAAACCGTTATAGTTGGTGGCCTATTGCAAAAAGACTAGTAAGAAGCAATCCTGTTTCCACTAAATCACTTTTGCCATTGATTTTCCCAAGGACAAATTTCATCCTCAAATCTGGACTTTCTTGACAAACGCTGTCCACCTGGCAACAAGGTCAAAATCATGTAGTGCAGAATCTGTCAGTCAGAATTGGTTGTGTCCTCACTTAACTGTCACAAGTAGAAAAACAAGTCAATGTTTAACGGGAATAAATGAGGAAAGGCGGAAGTCTTGGAGAACCACATCTGGAGACATAATACAAGAATGCGTTCCCATATTAACAGATGACAAAATTATGGAAGCAGTGTATTACAGGAACCCCCCTGTGACACAGAGGAGGCACATGAAGAGCTCACATTCAAAGAATGGCAAGTAAGGGTAACTGTCCCCACATCTCAGGAGCTTGACTCCAAGGGACAGAAACACAGGGAGCTGCGTCATTTATCCCATGTCTGGTACTTTAATGACAAAGATAACGAAAACAATAACAAATACTGTCTAATGAGGTTTACTTTGCCCCCCAGCACACTGAATTCAAGGACATTTCAAACTTGCACAGTGAAGCTGGGCTCCCTCGGGAGCTCAAACATCCCCTTAGAAAGGAGTTCGGGATGTGGACACAAGGCCACCTTATGTGCCGCCTTGCTGTGGTGAGGAGCACCTCGACAACCCTGGACATCGTCAGGCTGATAATCCGCACAAACTAGTGAGTATTTTGAAGGCTTCCTCGTTACCAGCCGGTGACACCTGAAGGAAGCGCTCGGGTCACCGCTACCGGCACTAGCTGCTCCGGGGGTGGGATCCCAGCACATCCCGGGCAGAAAAAATACATCCCAGACAGCCAATCAACTCGGTGCCGCGGAAGAATCGAAGAGCAGCATCTACCAGCCCCAGCCACCCCCGCACACCCGCCCCTCACACCGCCGCGCGCCGCCAACATGGCGGCCCTGCCCCGCCTCCCCCAGGGCGGGATGCGACGCGCATGCGTCGCACCGCCCTCCCCAACCCCTCCTCGGGGGAAGAGCTGCGGCGTCCTGACGTCAGCTGCGCGGTCCCCCGGCAACGGCCGGACGTCGCGAGGCCGCCGGGAACCCGGAAGCAGCGGGCGAATAGGAGCGAGTGGTGCAGTCGGCGGGGCGGGCTCCGCGCGCGGAGGGCGGTGGCGGCGGCAAAGTAGTCCCTGGGGACAGCAGCCGGTTGGCAGCAGTGCGCTCGGCGGGGTGCGGGGAGCCTCGGCCCTATCGATTCGCTCGGACGGCGCGGCCGCACCGCGCAGCAGGGGAGATGGCGGCGGACAAGGCTGCGGGTGAGTGCGGGGGGAACTGCCGCCGTGCCCGCCTCGGGCCTGGGCCGCCTGCTGTGGAGGGATACGCTCCGGCGCGGGGGGGCGGTGAGTGCCGGTACGTCCCGGGCGGAAGGAGCAACGGTTACCTGACCTGCTCTGCCTTGTTTCCTTCCGCCGAGGAAGTTAGTGCAACAGCACTCGGGCCACCGGCGGCCGGTGCGAGGTGCAGGCGGGGCCTGTGTCCTGGCGGGTCACCGGCAGGGCCCTGTGGGGACAAGGGCCTCCGTGTCCTTGGCCTGGAAGGGCTCTGTGGGGAAGTCGTTATGCACGTACTGGCGGGGGTGTGTGTCTCATAGAGCTCAGTAACTGCTACAGAAGTTGAGTTTCTGGGTTAATTTGTTAAGCTGAGGCATTCGGAAGGTGCTGGGGAGGTTTGAACGCCTCGGGTTGCTGCTGAATCTCCAGAGTTCAGTCCGATTCCATCCGAGTTGCCACTTTGGTTTCAGGGGATGAGCTGGACTTTCCTAAACTTGGGCCTGGAAAGACTGTTCAGAGAAATCGCTGAGCTTAAAAACATAAATCATCTTCTGGTAAACACCAAAATAAATCTCAAGTACAGTTGCTCTGTAATTTATTAGTATTGATAAACTAGTGCTTGTCCCTCTCCGATGAGACTGCCCTTCATGTGGGAAGCCCTCTTGGCAGGAAAGGTCCTTCCCAAGGACCAGTTCTTGCTCAAATGTGTTATTGCATGGGGCAATGGAAGGGATCTTGCTATCTTCTCAGCAACAACCACAAACTATGAATACATTACTAAGTCTGCTCTCCATCCCCCCTCAGTGGGGATGGAGAAGAGGCCAATGTGGAGGAAAGCCAAAGGGATCTACTCACGTCCTCCGTTTTTTTCAGTTGGTTTTACATGGTTGTTTAAAATCACCTCAAGCATTTTTTCTCTGGGTGCTAAATATCAAACTCCTCACTCAGTAGCTGAAAAATATTGTGGGAAAAACCTGTGTACTGTAATGAGTGATGTGTACTAAGCTATCCTATGTTTATTTGTAAGCACTGGAAGCTCTCTGGAACTACAAGAGAAAAGAACAAAGCATTAAGTTTTTTGTATTTTTGTTGTTCTTCAAAGTGCTGAAGGAACTTTTCAGTTGTGCTTACTTAAAGTTATGTACCCAAATGAATCAAAGACATGAGCTATGGCAAGATATTCTACATACCGTACTTGTTCGTAGCAGTGAGTTACAAGTAACTTTCTGCTGGAAAGTGTTTACTTTTTATTGTACAGCGTTCAAGGAGTCTTATTATATTTATACTAGTAGTGGGGTGCTTCATAGAAAAATGTAGTCTTGGTGCCACAAACTCTCATTATCTTATAAAGGCTGAAAGCTCTGGCTGGTTTTCATAACATTCAGAATGCTTTTGGCGCAAGAGTCATGTGATATATTCCTCGCCTTCAAAGGAAGACATTATCCGCCTGCCTGTAGAGTTTAGAAATAAAAAGTAATTCCAGAGATGCTCTGGTATTCTACAGTACCGTTCATGCAAGATATAATTTGCAGGGCCTAGGAGCAAGAGCTCAGGAACAGCAGTCTGTGGAGGAATGGAGAACAGGTGTAAGAAGGATGATGACTGCAGTCACTCTCCAAGTGTCTTCGAGTTTATGTATGTGGGAGATGTGGCTTCTTGTTGCTTATGTGATGTTGTGGCAACAAACTGATCAGGAGGGCAATCTCCCTTTTCAGGTGTCAGTCTCATGCTTTTCCTTGTTCTCCTTTCTTAGAGCCAGTTTTCCCAAAGTTCTGCTGCCCACCATGATGTAACTTCTCCAGCAGGACCAGCTGCAGCAGCTTCCTCCAGATCAAAATCTGAGTAGTTGATTTTTATGTCCTTTTCCAGGTTGCCCCTTTGCCCCTCATCACTAGCCTGAAAAGTATTAGTTTTAGAGTTGTTCTGTACTTGTGAAAGTTGGACGAAATGAAAAGTTAAATAAACAAGTCCATGTGTAAATACAATTTACAGAGATAAATCAAGTCCTGTCATTTGTAAAGCAGAGAATCTGTGCTGTTTCAGATATTTCACCTGATAGTTGTAGCTACTGTATGGATGCTGGTAGTGACTGGTGTGCCATGTTCATATCTGAGTGAGCAAGTGGTATGCTGTGTGTTTTGCCAGGGAACAATGCACCTACCTGTTTCCTTTTCAAATGCCTCAAGAGATATGGAAATAATAGTTTTATTTGCAAGCACTTGGTAGCCATTTGCAGTCGCAAGAGCAAGAGTACCTTTTTTTTTTTTTTTTTTTTTTTTTCCCCTTTAAGTGGCATTGAAGGGTTCTTTTCAGCATCTTGTGCCAGCCAGCTTTTAGGTGACTCCTGTTTGTGAGATCTCTCAATAATGAAGATCAACTGAAGCAGTAGATCCTGGTCTGAACAAGTGTGTCAGGATTACAATAGATTAGAAGGGCCTCTATGTCTTTAACAGGTTTCAAGTATGTTTGGATAAAAAGAGTAGACAGTAGCCAAAGCTCTGGGTTTTTTTGGTTTTGTTTTTCCAAAGGAAAGACCTATGTTGTCAACTACATCAGCTGGACTTAGTTTTATTCTTTCTTGATAAGCTGCTTTCTTTCTAGCTTTTATTCTTTCTTGATAAGCTTCCAGTTCAGGTTTTGCAAACCTGCTTTGTTTACCAAGTCATGGTAGGTGCAGTTGATTAGATTACAGCCAGAAAACTGACTTCATAGGAGAAGGGACAGCTCTGTTTTTGCTTAAAATAGTCCCCAGTTTTGTTTGGTATTTTGTTTTGTTTTTGTTTGTTTGGGGTTTTTTGTGTGTTTGTTTGTTTGTTTGTTTGTTTTTCTAATTTACCAGCAGACGTAGTGAAATCTGTAGACCTGCTCTGATTTTTCCCTAGGAAATCTATCAAACAGCTATAGAACTGGTGCTTTTATTACACAACTTAGACAGCAGTCTCTGCAGTTTATCTTTCATTTCAACTGAAGATATTGTAATTTGGGATTCAGATTTCCATAAGCCCACCTTGATTTGAGATGCTTGTTTTATGAACTTCCAATGGTAGCAATCAGTAGTGCATTTTGTAGTTGATGGCGCTCTGGGGGGTAAACCTGGATGTGAGGAACCTCTTGACCAGACTGAGCATTGTCAACTTCAAAAGTTTTGGAGTATCAAGTCTCTGCACTATGGTTATTTTTACTAGCGTAGTCTGGAAGGCACGCTGAGCGAGTAAATCAGGTAATGTAACTGTTAGCATGGGGACAGACTGTTTAGCAGGGCCTGTGGTGACAGGACAAGGGGTGATGGTTTTAAACTAGAGGAGGGGAGATTCGGGCTCAACGTGAGGAAGAAATTTTTTACAATGAGGGTGGTGAAACACTGTCCCAGGTTGCCCAGAGAGGTGGTCGATGCCCCATCCCTGGAGACATTCCAGGCCAGGCTGGACGGGGCTCTGAGTAACCTGATCTAGTTGAAGATGACCCTGCTTATGGCAGGGGGTTGGACTGGATGACCTTCGATTCTATGATAAGTTTGAGAGAAAATGCATTTGCTTATTCACTGCTGTTCTCTAGGTCCTTGGAGGGTGATAGCTTTCTGTTCAGCTGTAGAACCTCAGGATTTAGAGCAGGATTCAGATCTGTGGAAAACATTGGCACAACAAAAATTTTCTGAGCTTTCTTGTGTTTTAATTTTCTGTCTTGTGTTTCCCTTTCAAGGAGAAGGCAGTGCCAGTGGTGTTGATCCATGCCTTATGCACAGCCACGTTCTATAGCAGGTGTGGCCCCCTGTGGTCCCCTGAGGACCCAGCCCTCCAGAGTAATGAAATTGCTGAATCCTCAATTTTGTCTAAATCGTTGCGGGTTACTTTGTAACTTGCAAGTGTAAGATTGTTGAGATTTTAAATTTTCAGATTCATTGACATCTTGATGCAGGATGAAAGTCACAAACAAATATTTACAGTTCTTGCTCAAATGTGTTATTGCATGGGGCAATGGAAGGGATCTTGCTATCTTCTCAGCAACAACCACAAACTATGAATACATTACTAAGTTTGGTTTATTCCTACTGTGGATGTTAATTGATGAATCTTCTGAGGTTTAATTGCACCTTAGTGTTGTTTGCCTTATATTTGGTAAATTTTCATAGTAGCAGATGATCCAGATATATTGGTGATGATGGGGAATTGATTTTGCAGTGGAGCTCACAGATAAGTGTTTTCGTATGTTCAAACTGAAAACAAAATTGGCAGAGTTTGCATTACATCTGTGAATTCTAGGGAAGAAAATGAAGATGTTGAATTTACAAAGCCTACCAAGGCTATTAAGTTAGCAAAGGGTAGGTTAGAGCAAAGCTTCCACTGTGAAATTCAAGAAATAATTTTCTGCAAAGTGGAAACTATTGCTGGTTTATAAAGTCTTTGTTTCAAAAACATTAAATGATTTTTGTATGTTCCAGCACACATGTTAATGCTTCTAGAAATAAGCTGTCTGGTGTGGTGGTCATATAGTGTGTGTTTGTTTTGTTTTTTTGGTTTGGTTTGGTTTGGTTTGGTTTTTAGTTTGTGTTCAGTACAAGAAAGAGTTTGAGTGGGGGTTTCAGCTTCTTTGGCCTGGGATATCTGTACTATGGTTTTTAATGCAACTTCACTGAATTCTTAATTATGTGATGACAAAACCGTTCAGTAGACTCCTTTCTGAAAAATATGCTCAATAGAGACTGACAGGTAAAACTTTAGGACTTCTACGTAAAATAAATTCAAGACAATTAAAACCTTGTTGTCTTGCTTTGTAAATGCTCAAAGGGGCCACCATCGTAACTGCCACATGCTGTGCATGTTGTCTTAATTGGAAAAGGGATATAGTGTAACTGAAGAAGAATCTGAGAAAAGACATGTGAGGAAGATGCAGAATAAACTGTGCCTGCTCACCTTGGAAGAGACGTAATTCAAAGAGTAAGATTGGGAGTAAAGCTGAAAAAGTCAATAGGCAGCATTTGCTCATGTCTTGCCATATAATCACTACACTGAAGAATACAAAAGTACAGAGAGTTTTAAAAATACCTATCAGGTCCGTCAGTGGTTATTAACAATGAGGGTTCAATTGCAACCTCTTTCTTAGGGAGATTTATTCTTCCCAAGCAGGGAGCTGAAGGTGCATAGGTTTTCATCTAACCCAATGTGGTACATATTTTATGATGTGTGGCCTTCATGGCTAATTTTTGTGCAAATAAAGACAATCCTAGTGTATGGTTGCAGCTTTAGAGAGAAATCTGAAATGCATGCATTGTCAGCTTGCTGGACTTTGGTTACTGATTGAGCGCAGTAATTTAGCTAGGATTAATACATGTACATTTTATGGAGAAAAATTCCCTAGGAGTATAAGGATAACTTGAGATATTTTAGTGTGGCAGGGAGACAGTGCTGCAGTTATCTCGAAATTTACTTGTGCTGGCAGGAGGATGTTGAGAACTGGAAGAAACAAAATTCTTAAACTGAATAGCTGTCAGCACATTTGCAAACTTTGTTTTAATCTTCTGCCCGTTTTACAGATCAAGGTACCGAGAAACATGAAGGAGCAGGTACTTCTGGGATTACTGATCAGGAAAAGGAATTGTCGAGCAGTGCATTACAAGCTTTTCTGGTAAGACAAAGCTGAACTCTGAGACTTCTAATTTACCATGTAGCTGCTAAATGGGTTTGTGTAATTGTGTTTTTTTCTGTGTTCTTAGCACGGTTGTAAATGTATTAATGGGATATAGCACAACTAGTACTACTTTTGCTATAATAGGGACAGCATATGCATTTTCTGTCTTCTATGATGAGAGAAGACTGAAGGGGATATTTGAATGGAGTGCGCAAGAGCACCTTTAACCTTGATTCTCTAAACTTAGTAGCCTTAAAAGCTGTATGAGTTCATTAGAAGAAGCAGGCTGCTATTCTGTATCAGTGTTGGAAATGTATGGTCCCTCTGAAGAATTTATTGCTTCAAGCTAAAAATATTATTTTTAAGGGTTTAAAGGAAAAATATGTATTTAAAAAACAGCAACCAAACAAACTTTTTTTGTTTTAGCATGTTGCTGTGTTCTTTCACAAAAAGCGTTGTATACTGTTCTGTTACTTTACGTTAAAAACATATTCTTCAAAACATAACATCGTATGTATTTACTACCTGGTTTGTGTTTCTTGGAAAAGTGTGTGTGTGTGTGTGTGTGTTAAAATTCAGGTACCAGGTCTTTCAGTTTACTTCTTTCTTTGTATTGTCTTCTAATTTTGTTTAGTGTAGCAAGTGACAAGTAGTATAATTACTTTTCCTTTTAATTATTATATCTCTGTCTCCACAATGCCTTGCATAATTCAGTTTTGGATGTGTTAAATAGATTGAGGCAAGAATTGAAACACTGTCTTTTGAGATTCCTGCTGTATGTTTCACTCATTACTTTTATTTTGTCTGGAATGTTGTCAACATAAAGTGCATGAAGTTTGTCATTAAACTGACCACAGCTGATGTTCACTGATGTTTTCATGAGTGCTTTCTTGCTCACTTACACTTTTTCCAATAACTTTTTGCTCATCGTCATTTGATCCTGAGAACTGAAGGCAAGGAAAGGGTTGTCTCTTTTCCACCTTCCCCACAGATGAACATGCCCAAAATACTTTTGATCTGCTGATGACTTTGTCTTTAGTTTTATAGTTGTCCAATGTATCTTGTTCATCTCATGACTTTTTTTTTCTTGCTTTAAGAACTCTCTAAGGTCATGGAGTTGTGAGGTGATGACAGATGTCAGCAGAATTAGTCTGGTGCCTTGTCTGCCAATGTTGCTTGCTGTTGAGTTGCTGTAAATAGCTTTGTGGGCTGCCTTGCGTGCTGCTTTATCATATTGCGTTTCCAATTTTAGTCAAGATAGAATTACTATAAAATTGTATATTACATTCTGGATCCTGCCAATAGAATAGATTAAAGGACTATTGGCTAAAGAGAAACATCACAAAATAAGCTGAGCATTTAAAGGTTCAAGGTTTTTAGTCCAATTGTACTTAGAAGCTTTGTTGTGGTCTGAAAGCTAGTCATGTTGAAGCTCCGAGTGTGTAACACGTGAAGAAAATTACTGGGAGATTAACTGCCTCAGTTAAAGAGCATGTGAACAGTTGAGTTGCAAGTTGCTGTGTTTATGCACATAGTCACTAGGCAATCCATGCTGTTGATAACTTAGTTGTGGAAATGCTGCGTGTCGATGTCCCGATACATTTCTCTGTAAACTGTATAACTGTGCTTTCACAGGAGACTGAAGGAACCGGGATGGTTCTGTTGAGAGTAGCTGCAGAATGGCAGCTTTCTTAGGAAGAGCAGAAGGACCACAGAGCCCATTGTTGTTCTAATTCTTCCCTAATAGAGGAAGTTAGGCAGGAGCCCAGGAGAAGTTCCATGGAACAGCACTTAAAAAGGAGGAGGAAGTGGAGAGTGGTCGTGGTACTCAAGAGCACAGCTTTTGCTTGTGAAGCATTGACAGAGATGGAAACGAATCTGTCACCAGATTGGAATTAACCCTGATATGGAAGTGGTGAAGATGATTATTCCTGTATAGGAATTTGAACAGTAGAGAGTGAAGGATCATTTAGGCTTAACATAGTTGAAAGAGTCTGGAGTTCTCTTTCATTCCTCCATGCCAGTAAATTCCTCCTGCACAAACACAGAAAAGACTGAAACTGAAAGCAGAAAGGTGAGCCATTCTGAAATCCTTGCCTATTCCTGAGGTCAAAGAAGGGTTTTTTTAATTAAATCACACCTCAGAGGAGCATCGTGCTTGGGTCCTGGTTTCTGTTTAGGCATGCCTAGATGATTGAATACTTCAAACAACTGCTGAAACATGGAAAAATATTATTTAAACCTGTACTGGGAAAGTGACACCCTCTTTTTCCAACCCATCTTAAGCTGACTTCCACAGACTAGGTTTTAACTCACAGTCACTCCAGATGAAGTGAAGAATTAACATAAAACGATGGGCTGGGACTTACGTAAGCAACTGCAGCCACTCAGTGTACGTGTGAAACATCACGAAAACTGAGGCAATAAAGAATCTTGAAACTCAAAATAATACAATGAAGAGAAGTCAGAATAACGCTTTTCATGGAAACGTGTTGATGATAATTGACTACTCCATTTGTCCCTCCTCCACAAAATTATTTTTGAAGATTGGATATTATGGTAACTTATAGACTTCTCTTACATCATTATTTATGCAGATGAATATCTATGTGTGTAGACATTTAGTTCACTTGCTTTTGATAGAGACAAATACTACTTTGCTCTCTAAATTTACAGTGGATACTTTCATTAAAACTTAGTAGCCTGCTACTTTAAACTTTGTATCTTCTAATGATGTTTCTGGTACCTGTGCAATTTCCAGGCTGGAAACTACGATGCTTGTTTACAACACCTAAATACCCTTCAAGACATAAACAAAGATGACTACAAAATAACTTTGAATACTGCTGTTGCAGAGTTCTGTAAAAGTAACCAGACTACAACAGACAATTTGAGACAAACCCTTAACCAGCTGAAGAACCAGGTAATGCAAACATATTGACATGGTATTTGATTTTGGGTACTATTAATGGTGCCAAGATCTTCTAGTGAAATAGGAATAAAACTTCTGCCCCTTGCCCCCTAGATTTAATAAAGGAATACGAAAGTAACATTAGTTTTAAACCTCTGAGTCTGTTTAATCATTTAGGATGCTGTTTTTATAGCTATGTTTTTAGTTATTGTTGAAATTGACCTGAAGCCGAATTTCAGAGATTGTAACTGTAGAAAGACCTGCTATAGAAAGCTCCTTACCCTGAAACAGTTTGTGCAATAGTAAAAAAGTGAAAATGTTACTTTACTACTCAATTAACAGCTTTCTATTTCATTGTAATTTATTTTTTTCTGGATATATGTTGAACAACAAAGTTTATTCGGTTATAACTGACCTCTCTTTAGACCTTTGGATTTTTTTTTTTTAATAATTGGCACTTTTAAAAACCATGGGTATCGAAAGTTTAGCGAAATGAGTGGGTTTTTTTTCTCAGGTTCACTCTGCTGTTGAAGAAATGGATGGTTTAGATGATGTTGAGAATAGCATGCTGTACTACAATCAAGCTGTTATTTTGTATCATCTGCGTCAGTACACTGAGGCTATATCGGTTGGGGAGAAGCTGTACCAGTTTATAGAGCCTTTCGGTATGTAGACAGAACGAAGAGTTTTGTTCATGCCATAATTACGGAAAGATCTTTCAGTCTTTCTTGCTTGACAACTGATTTATAAATTGCCTAATATGGTTCTAAAAAAGGAGGTAGGCTTCAGAATGAAAAATATGTTTTACTTATATCGAGGACAACAATTGAATTTGGGTGGAAGGTACTTCAGAGGCATTTAACAGACAAGCATGATGAAACAGAAACTGACTTTTCCAAGTTTAAAAAGGTATTTATAGAAATAATATGTACAGCCTTATTAAATTATTTAAGATCTCGTATTTTGAGTCATCATGCAACTTCATGGATCGGTGTCTATTTGTCAGGGCACTCACATTTTTAAAGACCTGCATTAGGTCATACATAATTGTGTGTGCTCATACCTGAAAATGAAGTCTCCAGCTTTTATGAGCTATGGCACCCTGTGTAAGTGGGATTGCAATACTTGTATGAAATAACCTCATAATCCTTGTTTCATTTTAGGGGTGGAAAAGCTGAAAGATGTATGTGTGTGTCAATAAATTAAGTAAACGCTACTGTGTTTCTACTTCAATTCCTCCCAGTTTTCAATATGTGTTTGAGACTTAGTCTGTGAAGCCAGCCAAGCAGATGCGTTTGTCCGAAATCCTTTCAAGTTCTGTAGGATATGCATATGGTTCCATCTGTCCATTTAGATGTGGATGTTTGGTGCTGATCTGCTTAGACCAGTTCTCAAAAATCTATAAATATGAAGTACATGTTAAGCTGTCTTTAGCCTCTGCTTTTATGCTGGTGCCATTTGAATGAATTACTTTTTTTTTTTCAGTATATGTACTTATCTACATTATGTAGATGTCTGCTTTTTTTTTAATGTGATATATTGATTTTTCTTATAATGTTGCATAGATGCACTTTATAACCTTTTTTTTTTCTTCAGTCATGTTTGGAAGGTTTGGTGTTAGAACTGTAAAACGATTTTTACTTCTTTGTTTTATACAGAAG
Organism: Pampusana beccarii; assembly: GCA_013399365.1. NCBI lineage: Eukaryota > Metazoa > Chordata > Aves > Columbiformes > Columbidae > Pampusana > Pampusana beccarii. The sequence continues at coordinate 58,457 of VWYH01005404.1, read as the reverse complement.
AGAAGTTTGCCCAGGCTGTGTGCTTCTTGCTTGTAGACTTGTACCTGCTAACCTACCAAGCTGAGAAAGCCTTGCATCTGCTTGCTGTTCTGGAAAAAATGATTTCACAGGGCAACAATAACAGCAAGAATGGAAAAAATGAGGTAAGCTTAAAATTATATGAATGCCACTAAGTCTTTACCAGAAGTATGTTTTAACTCAATCCAAAATTACTCTTTAAAAATGTTTTTGAATTATAAAACTGTTAGATCACTTGTAACTTCACACAGCAACTTATACTTGTTAGTAACTGAGTTAATTTTATACAGCAGCTGTTTATTCCCTCTCTTTCACTCTTTTCTCTTACTCCCAGGGAGCTGAGAAGTATTTCTTAAGTCAGAGACTTGCATTGGAAAGATGCTTATCTTCCAGGCCAAATATACATAGTTGTCCTTGTTTGTCTTGGCTTATGACCATATGAGATCCTAAGTTTGAAAGGGAAGTCAATGTCAGAGAGGAATTGCAATTGCATACCATAGTATGGGGAGTCAAGCATCTTTTTTTACGTAGTATCTGAAAGTATGAGGCATACTTTCAAATGAAATCTTTTGTATGTGTCTTTTGGAAAAATCAGTAGAATGAGTCGTGGCTTGGAAGTGAAAAGGGGACAGTTTAACTCTTTTCCTGTTGATGGAATGTCATGCTTAAGATAAAATATTTTATCATCGAGTATATAGTAATTCTACTGCAGAAAATATTAGAGGCTCTAGAATGTGCATATCATCTTAAAATACCTCAACTGCAGAGCAACATAGCGTAACACTAATGTTAATACAGAATTCTGCTTTTCATAGGTTGGTGCAATTGTTCTTGGATTTTGATTGTTAAGCTCAAGTTACAGTATTTGGGATATATATTTTCTCTACTGTTAAATACTTATTTTTCTTCTTCATGTGAGACTGATGAAAATAACTTACGAAAGAATCTGTGAACTGAATTTAAAAAGTGACAGTAACACTTCATTTTTTTTGTTTGTTGACAGTCAGGTAATAATACAAATAAAGATTCTTCAAATCAAAAAGCTGAAAGTGGAGCTCTAATAGAAGTTGCTAAATCTAAGATACATCAGGTAAGTGTCTGCATATGATTTATGTATGAACATCAGTTCAAGTTTTACTTAAAACTGAGTGCCACTTGCTTCAAATCTGGTTCAGTGTGAATTGTGATATCTGTCTCTCTTTGAATTTCATGTTGTAAAACAAAAAAATTGATGTAATGCGCGCACACACAAAAAATGAATCCTGCAGTTTATATTTTTTTTTAAACTACAGTTAGCTGCACTGACTTGGTATCTGTTAGACCTCAAACACTCTAAATCAGCTGAGGTTTTATTTCACTGTAGTGTTCTGCAGAAAAATGTGAAGAAACAAAATGCTTCTCTATCAACACATACTTATTGGTGTTTTCAGTTTAGTAGGTAAATGTCTGGGATTAAGATATTAATTAGTGATTTGAATTGTGTTTGAATACAGAGTAACTGTTGAGCATTGAACAAAATGTGCATCTACTTTCTGTAAATAAGAAGCCTATAAATTTGTTGTTGAAAGTCTGAATAGAATTTCTTTTGTAGGAAGTCATTTTGAACAGCTATTTACTATTTATTTTAAAGATGTATGTAAAATATTCTGTAATAAATGTCTAGATACATCTTGAAAACCTACACTGTTGATTGTTTTTTATTTAACAAATTTAATTTTTAACAGTATAAGGTGAGAGCCTATATCCAGATGAAGTCACTAAAAGCATGCAAAAGGGAGATCAAGTCTGTTATGAATACAGCTGGGAATGTAAGTATTCTTAAGGCTATAGTTTTTCTAATCTAGATCTGTTTTCAGTCTTAAAACTGAATTTGCTAACTTTATTTGCAAAAAAAGGTCTTACTGAGGATGGATGTCTGAAATAATGCTTTATATAGTCAGTTAGGTTTGTGATCTCTTCTGCTAGTGTAACCAATGTAGAATTTTCTTATTCGTACTGTTTTCAGTTGCTCAGAAAAATGCACTTTTTTGTTAATGATACCAAAACAACAGTGAAACACTACAATAAACAGGTTCTGTTTGCTTTATAATTTAAGCAGCACAAACCAAGTTTTAGTTTACTATAAATGTTACGGGTATTACAAGCTTCTGATGGCATTGGTGGTTTAAACCAGTTCATAAGATATTTATTCTGGGATATGCAGTTTTGGTTTTGTAGTTGGTTTGTTGGTTTGTTTTCCTTCTTGTTGAAGTTCCTCAGAAGCTTACTTCTTGCTAGAAAGCAGTTTCTTTTTTTGTATAGGAGTTCTCAACTCAGAGTTACGTCCACCATCCCAGATAAATTCAGCATTAACTGAGGAGCAGGGAATGGGAGGAGAGCACTTCCTTTTTGTTGCCAGTCTCACCAGCTGCTAGTTTGACAGAAATCCTTCTGGACCATGAGGTCTCAGTTGGCAGACCAGGAAGATCACAGCCCAGGAGGAACTTGTTGAACTCCGCAGGGAGGGAAGCATGGGGAGGAGTGTACTAGAAGAGAGGTTGGAGAAAGATCATCTTAAACAAAAAGGAGATCCTCTGCGTTTAGCCATGGCCATGACAGAGTTGCTAGAATAACGTTGGGTTTTAAAGCAGTGACAAAGAGTGTGCGTAGTTTTGTAGTTCGGAGGAGGTGAGTGCTCGTCATGTGCTCAACAAAGAAATGCTACTTCACAAAAGCATTAAGGCCTAAGTCCATGTATTTTTAAAATGGCAGCAGGGGCAAGGTGTTTGTGGAGTCATTTAACACTAGCAGTAGAAATCATAAAACAAGAGATGCTTAACTATTGTTTTCTCCTTCACAGTCTGCTCCTTCTCTCTTTCTTAAAAGTAATTTTGAATATTTGAGGGGCAATTATCGTAAAGCGGTGAAACTTCTAAACAGTGCAAACATTGCTGAACATCCAGGCTTCATGAAAACAGGTAAAATTGAAAACCTTCATCCTGCAAGTATGTAAATGTGTAGAATAATAGGACTACTCCTTGATATTAATTTTAAGCATATTAATGATTACTTAAGTAGGCCCTGAATGTCATGCGTTTGTATGCTGGATATGTTTTCATCTTCCTTGTTGTGCTCCTTTCATGTAACACTCTTCTAGACAATGCAGTGGTTGTCTAAGAAAATGGATTTGTGAAGATGTAAATGTAATATTTGTGAGGTTTATATTTGGGACTCTAAATCAAGACATGAAACAAAGCAAAGTACTAGATCTAGAAATGAGATTTCAGGTTGTACTCAGAGGAAACTATAGCAGTTGTAATTATTATTGTGGGGGAAACAAATGTTTCATGAAGTGTAAAGGTTTGACTTCTACTGTATGCCATCTTGAGTTTTGTATTTAGAAATTGTCTATGTATACAGATGCAGAGATATAATAGCCCATAAATATGTATACTTTTTAGATAAATATTTTTAGTACATAAATAACTTCCGTACGCTGTGTGTATATATAAACATTCACTGTATATGATATTAGTGAAATATATTTGAGATTTTAGTTGACTGTTAAAACATCGATTGAAAAATCCGGAGAGAAAGCTCTGTCTTGTGTCAATGGAGAGTTAGGATTTCAAAAAGTACTTGCACTGTAAAACTACTGAATTTCTTTACTACTTTGTTCAGTGCTGGTTTTATGACAGTAGTCTTAATTCCTTGTGCTGTAAGATCTTTTATCTAGCAGATATTGCTGCATAGATTGCAATTAGATGATAGGAGTAACACAGTTGGCCCTGAAAATCACAAGACTGAATAAATTTTGTAGACTTCTGTATTTACAGATAAATTTCATAGAAGACATTAAAAATATTTGCCATGATGCCTATTCTGGCATATTTTGACACTTCTAGAATTTACTGTAACTTATCTTTTCAGCAATTTTTATGTTTAAACCTCTTTCTATAACTTATCATTTTTTTTGAAAGTTTTATTTTCATATAACTCTTTTGCACTAGCTTTTTTGCACAGTAGAATGTTTACTTAATTGTCTTCCTTGGTCATGATTAAAATCATGTCTGGTTAATTTCCTAATGGTTGGTTTCATTGTTTAGAGTGTTGAGGTTTGGTTTTGTTTTTTTGTTTTGTTTTGTTTTTCTTCTTGTTTTTTCCTTATCAGTGGTAACCCTGTAAAGCTTCAATTACCAGCAGATAAGTCAGAAGTTTAATTTTATGTCCTTTATTATTTAGAAGGAGCTTCTTACAGTGTTACCTGAACACAATATATTTAGGAAGGAGAGTGCATTTCCTGCTTGTATGGTTAGTTGACAAATGTGTTTATTTTGTAAAACTTAGGCAGGCAACATAATATGAGAATTTCCTTTTTTTACAAGAGCTATCTGTTAGAAAATTTGAAGTGCTTGTATGCTAAATGCTACGAGAACCTCCAGGTGAGCTTACTTCAACTTGCAGTCTATCAAAAAGTCTATACATGGCTCTCCTAGCATCTGATGCGTAAGATCTGGAAATCTGGATGCCTATGTATAGGTCATTTCAGATGAACTGTCCAAGAGAACTAAAATGATTTACAGAAATGTAGGTTATTAAAATGCTTGTGAGGCAGGGATGTAACTGTATAATCCACAAACATCTTGCTGAAGAACATGTTTAGTACACTACCATAATATGCTGACCCGTGAAAGAGCGGTGGGAGCATTTTATGGGCTCAGTGACGTATTTCAGTTTATGAAAATGATCTTTTGCTGTTCTCTCAGGTGAATGCTTAAGGTGTATGTTCTGGAACAATCTTGGCTGCATCCACTTTGCTATGGGAAAGCACAATTTAGGAATTTTTTACTTTAAAAAAGCCTTGCAAGAAAATGATAACGCGTGTGCACAGCTAGGAACGGGCAGCTCAGACCCAGGTAAGGCTTTTAAGAGATGAAAACAGATGGTAGAAGAGGGGTGGGTGAATGAATAATACAGAGGATAGAAGCTTTCAGTAACTATCAGCAAAATTCTTGTTCTATATCTTTGCAGAGGAAAAGATAAAGAAAGTAAGAATTTTGATTGTAACTTGATTTCAGAGTATAGTTGCTGTTGGCAGAAACAGATGATGATGAAATATGTTCTTTTTCTGCTGTTTTCTTTGTGCCATGGGGCTGGGGCAATTACTTCTCTCTCATTTGTAGTCTTTGACCATCAGTCAGGGAGATATGACAAAATAAATTTTCTGTGACCTATTGTGCATCCTTAAAGATGTTATTAATAGTCCTGTTGGCAGTAGGCAGTATCATCAGGACTTGAAGTACGTGTTTTTCTATATCTCTCAAGTTAAAAAAAAAAAAAAGTGGAGTGCAATACCATTAAATTAGCATTTGAAAGACAGTGAGTTTCTCAAACTTTCTTACTGAACAATGCTCAGACTTGTATGAGAAATCTTCATCTATTGTTTAGTTTTATGGTTAGTTTTATCTATCTACTTTTGTTGTAAGTATACAGAAGGAAAAAAAAAAAGAAACATTATAGTAGGTTTTCTTAAGGTTTTTTCTCTTCCAAGTAAATTATTTCATCATGAAGAGTTATTTTTTTCATTTCTTGTTTTCTTTAAAATCTAGTTATTATCACACATTTTATTGTTTTCCTATTCCTCCCCTGGCCCTATACCTAAGTGCAGTCTTAGGTACCAATGTGAAGACAGAAATTTTTTTATGCTTGTTAACAGCAAAATTATTTTCTTCTCGAATTTCTACAAGTAACGAAGATGTGTATTCTCACAAATCTATAATTCAATTATTATATAACATTTAGCTTGGTTAGCATTTAATGTACTTCAGCCTTTACTAAGAATACAATTAATCTTTGGTAACAGCTTTGATGTGGTAGGGATTTATTTACAGAGGGAGACTAGTGAATTACTGCAATGAAAGGAGGGTCTTGGTAGCTTTGGGGTGTTTCATACAGCTTCCCTCCTCCTCCTGGAGTTATGTCTTCTGTTCTCCTGAGCTGCACATCCAATGTGATGTAATTCTTTTCTGCAGGTAAAAAATTTTCGGGGAGACCCATGTGTACGCTACTGACTAACAAACGGTATGAGTTGCTCTACAATTGTGGAATTCAGCTCTTGCATATTGGGAGGCCCTTGGCTGCCTTTGAGTGCCTGATTGAGGCAGTCCAGGTTTACCACTCAAACCCTCGTCTTTGGCTGAGAATAGCAGAATGCTGCATCGCTGCCAATAAAGGAGTAAGTAGATTTGCAGATTCCTTATTTTGACTGTAGTTATGAAATACATGTGATCAGAGAAAGGAAGAAATAATACCTTGAATCGAACTCTGCATTTTAAAGGCCTGATTTTGCAACACCTCTGTGGAAGTCCAGATTAATTATTTTTGTGCATGTGTGTTTGCATGTTTAATCTGAAGCTACATCAGGTGAAGGAAAAATACCATAGAAACGATGTCTTGAGATGCAGTGTTTAGTTGACTTCTCTAAGTTCAGAAAAAATTGAGTCAGCTATTCCAAAGATTGCTGTGAGATGAAACAAAGCACATAAGTGGCTGTTAGAGCTGCTCTTCTATAAAATTACACCTGGGAATTTCAGTGATGCACATTATTTTGGTGTCTCTGTTTCAGAAAATTTTAAGAAGTATATTTGCAGATCTATAGCTTTGTAGATGAGGTTTGCTTATATCCCCATTTCACAGCATTGAAGTTTCAAGAGTGTTTGGTCAAAACTGCACCGACTTCCATTATGTGTGTGCTAGGTGTTGTCAGGTAGTTCTGCGTTTCATGAAGCGCAGTGAGTGCAGGAAGAACAGCTTTCTAATTTTGCAATTTTATGTGTCTATCCTACTGGTTACAAATCACACATAGGTAAAGACGACACAGCTGGTGGTCATCTCTAGTGGAAAACTGGGTATGAGAGACTGGATTAGCATAGGTTTTGTGGCAAAAAACAAAGCTAGAATTCTCTTTACAAAGGCAGTGTTTAGCAGTCTGGAAGAGGAAAAAACAGACCCTTATGGGGCACTTGGTTTACTACAGACCAGCCAAAGCAGTGGCTCATACCAGGCTCTTTGAAGCAGAGTTTTCTTCTCCTACAGTTGTGATGTTGTGGCATATATCAGGGAGCTTGTGTTCAGGTCACAAAACAAGCTTGCTGTTTTCTAAATTTGTAATCTTACAAGAAAAAAAAATTAACTTTGGATGCTGTTAATATTAAAGACAAAGGGGAAGTGTCTTTAAATGATAAGATAGATTTGCAACATGACAAGTGGGGCCCTAAAATCAATAGTGTGTTTAGTTTGACCTTGTAACTCAATTTGCAATGATATTGCATGTTATCTTAGTATGAGTTCGTGTATACGTGCTGTGAACACCATACAGAACACTGACGCTAATTTTCATCTGCTTTAGTATTTTAGTTTATAAAATATAAATTAAAGATGATTGCCTTTCTGAAGTATTCTTCAACATCTTTTCTAAAATATGTGCTTCATATCCAAACTCGTTGTGTGTATTTTTTTGTGACAGTAAATGCCATTATAACATCAATATTCTTCACAATAGGTTCCAAGAATTTTTCTGAATAGTGATAGCTATTTAAAATGCAGATTTAGAATAAATTTCTCCTTACAGTTGTGACTTTTCATCACTAACTTTACTTACCAACAAAGATGTTAAGATGGCTCATGGCAGAACAAACAAGCCCTGGTAAATAAGCTGGAGAGAGAGTTCTTGGGACTACCAGTTATGATGCTTTAAGTTCGTTTGACCCATGGAATGTCTGTATACTCAAAAATCTGTTAAACAAGATTTAACTTTGCATATGTTGTAGTTCAGCTTCATGTTCCCCATGGAAGGGTTTGAGAGCAGCTTTTTCAGAGAGCGCTTTGAAAGCTGTGTAAGCAGGGAGAAAAGATGGCAAGCATTACAGTGAATATTACTTGGCTGATTATATGATTTCTCTTAGATATCCTAGCAGTTCTTTTAATATTACTTGGTTCATTGTTCTTTTGCTTTCAAAACAGAGGAGAAACTAGGTCAGTAGGCTATCAGACAAGCTGTCAGCACTAATCTGCGGTTACACTGTGTGCAGTAAAATCCCTCTGCAACACAAAGACAATAGAAGGTGCCTAATCCTTCGTGGTACCCAGGATTTAAAACTGTACCCATATAAACTATTAATTCTTACATTTTAGCAGGGTTCAAAGTCTTCCAACTTTCACTTACTTTGTCAAGCTTTCATCATTCACGAGCCTTGATATCTCTGTCTTTTTTTTTTTTCCTTTTCCTTTTAGACATCAGAACAAGAGACTAAAGGTCTTCCCAGCAAAAAGGGAATTGTGCAATCTATAGTAGGTCAAGGCTACCACCGTAAGATAGTCCTAGCATCCCAGTCAATACAGAATGTTGTTTATAAGTAAGTATGTTTTCCGTCTGCTCTTTATTTTGTTATCATAGCTTTGTTAAGGATACCTATCTGCTTGTCAGGAGTTTTAAAAACTGTCATGGAATAACTGTTCATTTTGGAATTATTTATGTAGCAAAGAGAGAAGCACACTAAAAAGCTAGATTAGCCCTACTTTAACATCGTTTGGATACCTCCTCTATGATGGCCAGCAGAGGGCTTAACTGTGTATTCGTTGTAACCAAAAAGGCTGTTAAAGCTTAAAATTGATTTATCTGAAATTCCTATTTCCAGTTATCAAAATTTGTTGTCTTTTTGCTCACTTAATATATATATTTTTTTTTTCACTTTAGAAAAGTGCAGGAAGAGTCTAATTGCTCTGTAAAACTTCAGAAAGTGAAGTCAAGTAAAACAAGATAACTCACTGAAATTATGTAGTTGAATCTGCCCACTCTATTTGGGTATTGTGGTGTACTTTCCATACGTAACAATAACAAGATACAGAAATCTTCGTAAGTTAAATAGATATCTATTAAAACATGATTTAGATTTTTTTAGGGTAAAGTGTTTTTTTGCTTTCAGGTCTTTCTGGAGTTCTGCTTTTATTTTTTAATTTAGTAGGTTTGCTACTCACTGGCTAACTTCTGTGTCTCTTTAAGCGATGGGCAGTCCTCAGCAATACCTGTAGCCAGTATGGAGTTTGCAGCGATTTGTCTAAGAAATGCCTTGCTGCTACTGCCGGAAGATCAGCAAGAGTCAAAGCAGGAAAATGGATCCAAAACCAGTAATCAGCTGGGGGGAAATACAGAAAACAGTGAAAGCAGTGAAACATGCAGGTAAACAGAATTGCATATAAACCTTTTGTCCAAAGTAACTCTGGGCTGACAGTCTGTGGCTGCTACCTATCCTGTTTGGGCAGCAGAAAAAATACCATTTTTGTAAATTCTCTTAGCGTTGTTGGGAGATCCAAGGAAGCTGGTTAGTTGTTCGTTGTTTTAATTGCTGCTATGCTAAATTTAAGGATAAAGTACTGAGTTGATTCCTACCGTTCCTAACAACTTTAGTAAATTAGACAGTGAAATTCTTTTTTTCACTGGCCATCTTATTTTCTGTGCTGCATATGTTATGTTTTCCCACACCCTCCTGCAGTGCATATTGATATTTCTCTAATTGTAAGTGAAGTTTCACATTACAGTGATTTGTGTGTGTGTGCATGTGCACGATGCACTTGATTCAATATATAAATGTCTAGCAACTCAGTTGTAGACATTTCCCCACAATCAGATTTGACGTTCATCAGCCCTAGTATGTTTTGTCATGTTTGTTTAAGACTAGAAAGGGGAAACTAGATTTAGAAGGAGGAAAGCAGCATAAAGCTATTGCTTAATAAGTTGTATTTTACAGAAAAAAAGAGTTTAAGACAAGTATCTTTTTTCTTAAAGCTTCAGAAAACGTAACTTGTAGACAATCTATGTCAAATGTTAAATAGCAGGAAGGTGTTTTAATTTTTTATGTTGATCCTGATGTGTCCTGAACTTCATTTTGAAGAATAAATTTGGCTGTAGCCTGCACTTTCATTAGTGACAATTTTGAGAAGGGAAGAGTTACAATAACTAATCTGGAAAAAGTGGCTATGTTAAAACTTTAACTGCTTGGAGAGTGAAAAAACACAATGTTTTTGTCGGACCTAAGTACAGATAAATTTTAAGATTCATTTGTCAGGATTTACTGCACATACACTGTGTTGCATAGGCACAAGGTGCATCCCCATATATTCTGGGATTGTCTGGGGATAGAGAGGGGCTGGAAGTCGGTGGCTGCAATATTTGAAACAATATTTGAAGCCTGTTCTCTGTAACACTTTTTTCCAATGACAATCTTTCCTGTCAAGTGACCACATGATTTATAAAAGTCTGGAGTTTTTGTGTGGTGGGGTGATTGTTGTTGGTGGTGGTGGGGGTTTTTTTGTGGTTTTTTTTTTGTTTTTTTTTTTTCTCCTTACTGAGGTTGAAGATTGTGAACTAACTTTCCCTGAGAAGCTGTATGCAGCCCATTGAGATGAAGCTTCTCTGGTTTAAGTGAGACCTAAATTTTAAGCTTATGGGGCCCACTAAGGTGCCCCTTATCAGACAAGACCTCTTTTTTTTGTTTTGTTTTGGGGAGGTTTTTGTTTGCTTTTGTAGGAGTGGGAAAAGGAAAACATGGTCTGTATGGGAGGATCCTTTACTGCCTTCTGCTTTCAAAACCAGATGCTTCTTCAGCTTAAAAAAAAGACTCCCTCATCTCTCCCAGTGGTCATTGCCAATTTCAAAATATCCAGCAACAAAGCAGGCTGTTCTTGAATTTGTGTGTCACATTCTGAAATCTCTAAGGATTTGTCCCTTCCGACAAGGGACCTTCTGTGCGAGAGCAAGTAAAATGTATAAGGCATTTGAAGAAAATCACACTAATTGAACAGGATGGTTTTGAAGCAAATCCCACTAATTGCACAGGCAGACTCTGAGGCAGATTCTTCTCGTATTCACAAGAAAACAGTGAATACTTTCATTGGTTAAAGGTATTTTTTTAATCTAATTTTTGTCAAAGGCATGAAATATATACACTACAACAGTATTGAGTACAGGTTTGGAGTTGTTGCTATCCGTTTTGAAGGTCTAAGTTGGAGTTATTGTACCTGTTTGTAATGAATAGATACGAAACTACATCAATTAAAAATTCCTTGTTAAGTTTCAATTCTGATTTTTCTTTTTTTTTTTCCTAAATCTGTTTCTAAACTTTAGTGCCTCTCTCTGCCAGGGTGCAGCTGTCAGCCTTCAATTCTCATTCTAGAAGGAGTTTTTCTCAGCTTATTGGAGAGCGAAGTTGCATACTTTTAAAATAGAGCAAATACCTGCTCCTCAAAAAAAGCCAAGCATAATTTTTTTAAAATGGAATTTTATTTTTAAAAAAGACATTTTTAAACAATAATTTAAAAAGAAGGGGAACCAGAAGTCTAAAGAAGCTGTAGCACTTTGTGGGTTAGTTCTAGAATATTTATGTAATTAGTTTTCAAGATGTCTAGGGAGAGAACTAGTTTACTGCTTTTCTTACAGGCTAAAAGAAGAGAGGCTACAAATACAGCAAATTCTGTGTCTCTCCAGTTTAAAGTTCTCATTCTACATTAAACCTCAAAAATAGCTTAAGGTTGTGAAGAATGATGTGGGATGTTTGGTCTGTCAGTCAAATCCTTCCCAGCAAATGTTCCTCTGTTTTTTAGGCTATAGAACTTTTGCTGTCCTTTTAAATGCATTGAATAAATAGCAATGCTTATTACACTGAGAAGATTTGAATTAATTATTTACAGTCACTCCTTGTAATTAATACACTGTTTTTATTCTAGCAATAAAAGTCATGAAGGGGATAAATTCATTGCAGCTCCACCTTCTTCGCCGTTGAAGAAACAAGAATTAGAAAATTTAAGGCAAGTAAATAATATAAAATATTCATCACTAAATGAACTCCCTCTTAAAACTATGCTATGATTCTGGAGTCACTCCTAGCTTTTTTCTTTTTTCTTTTAGGCACTTGCAAGATTGAATTGTAGCTGTTAATCTAAGGATTTTTGTTTGTTTGTTTGTTTTAAATTCACATGCTTCCTTTCCTCTGGGCCTTGAGTCCAAACAAATAGAAGGCATCTAGAATTTCAATTCAGAAGGTAGATCAGTCTGTTTGATCCCACTATTGTAGGTTTGGTATTATATATTGGGCAAACCAAAAAAATCAAGTCCTATAAATGGCAAAGCTAAAAACCTGAGAATGGCTGTTGTGATTGGTGGGAATTACTGTATGGTGCCTTTTCCTTTTAAGGTTTGGATAGGGCTGGTTTGGAATTCAGCCCCCACAACATTATATGCTTGTTGGATGGGGAAAACAAAAAAAAAAAAAAAAAGGTAAAAGCAGCTATGCTGCTTTCAAATGAGAATGGTGCTCCTTTCAGCAGGAGTAAATCTACAGTTTTCATAAAGTAGAAAGAAAATAGACTCTGTCTGGGCATTTGACTTTCTCACCATGAAAGAAAGAACGTAGGTAATGTTTGACTGTAGATATTTTTGTGTTCTTGATGGTCCCTAAACTACTTGTTCAGCAGTCTGAGCACTCTCCAAACAGAATAACTCCCATGTGTCTAAATATCATGTTATCTGGAACCTCTTTACTTTTCCCCAACAAGATTATCATTTGCTGGCAATGTTAATTATTTCAGGTGGTTGCCACCCCACTGAAGATCTCTCTCACTGTAAAGCTTGCACCTGTTTAGAAATAAGAAATATGTTTTAAGCTTCCATTATGGACAAAGCATACAGTAATTTCCCACTTAAAGTCCTGGGTAAACACAGCCTAACCCCAGGTAACCTGTGTCTTATAATGACCAGCTTAACCTTTACTTGGCTTCACTATGTGTAGCAAATCTACTTGTATTCGCGTAAAAGCTATTTAGCAGGAATCTATGAGGAGACGTTACTGAGACCTTGATCATTTATTCTGAAGTGGTACAAGAGTTTGCTACTTGAAATAGAAGGCAATGAACTAAGAACAGTGATGTGGGTTGGTTGTGGTGGTTTTTTTTGTTTTGTCTTTATTTTTATTTTTTTTTCCCTCCTGGCTGTTGTGTGGTTGCCACATGTCAAAATTACATGGTGTCACATTGTGATTTTTTTTTTTTAAATACATAGTCTTTTCTTTCGCAATCAGCTGTTGTTATCTACTGATGAAACCTGGCAACGTGTCAGGAAAAACTTATCAGTTTAGCAAGAATAACACTGCTTCTGGTAAAGAACATTGTAAAAGGAAAGGCAAGGAAAGGCAAGGCAAAGCATTGCTTTATTTCTTTGGAAATACTTGCTTTGGTGTTTAAATCCAGAGGACTAGACATCCATAGAGAGTGATTCTACTAAACCTATTTCTAGTTTTTCTGCAGATAGCCACGAAAAGCAAAATACATTACATTCAAATGGTAATATATTCCATTAGCCTTGCTCACTAAGGATCTAAGTGAGAAAATTAAAATTCTTGTCTAGTCAGAGAAAAGTAAGAAAAAATACCGAATGTTGGCAAGGATTATCCTGATGAACTAGGTGTCTATTCAATTCAGTTTTTACGTGTTAAGTCACTGGATTGAAAAGCCTCTATTGCTTCTAGAACCAAAATAGGGAGCTTAAATGCTTTTTTTTTTTTTGCATTATTTGTGGAGTTGCACATCTTAATAAGAGTTTAAAGACTGACTGGCTTTGCCCCTCAATAGTTCTTAAAAATACCATCTAGAAAAGGCTTGTCATATGCATTGTTTGGTACTTGCGCACAAATTAGTTGAACAGGCTATTCTCATAACAAGCAGTAATTCAATCACAAGGTTTTAAAAGCAAAAGGCAGAAGTCTGAGGATGTGAAATGTTGCTGAGAATTTATGCATAGGAACTAGAAACTCCAGATTTTTCTTTTGGGTTTCTTTTAAACAGTTCTGCTCTTTGCTTCTTCTCATCCTCCAAGAAGCCTGTTCCCCTGCTCTGCTCTCAGCCTGTGGTTGTTTCACCACACCAGAACAGCCCAACGCCGTTAGGATACACCAAGAGTAAAGGAGTTCTGGTGGATCACAGTGCTACTTTTGAAAAAATTTGTGGGCGTTATTGTAGAAGTTGACATGGATAGCACTGGACCTTGTTGTAGCCTTTTTCTCCCTAGATTGAGCAACTTTCTGTGAAAATGTTAATTTTCCCCTTCAAAGCGGCTAAAGGAATAGTTTGATCAGCTACTTTGTCCTGAAAAGACGTGAACTGCAAGCCCTTACTATAAGGCACGTGATCCAACTTTATTTTTTTCTTTTGATGCTTCCATTGGCCCTCTCCAGCCCATTGCTATGCTTGAATTATTTTACTTACTTACATATTTTTGAAGCGTGTATATCCTAGTATTTCCAGGAGCATCACTGACATTGCTAGTAATCTCACAGGTAATACTGTAGGGATGACCGTTGTTCACCAGTATACCTTGTCTGTTCTTCACACCTACCTAGTATTGCCTCATTTGTGCACTTAAAGATTGCGTTGGTCTGTTTGGCCCTGTCACGATACCGCAAGCATGTTTACAATGATTATCACCTGTAGCCGTTTCTTGTTCCTCACTGTCAGCCCCTGCATAGTTCTCCCCGATTTTCCCCTTTGTTGGTGCTGCATTTCCCCATTGAGTAAGCACAGTCTGCATTCCGTATTTCTTAATATTTTGGATTGCTTTGTCTGCACCGAAACATAAAAAGTAGAGAGCTTATACGCACTGTTGTGTTTGGTTAGCTATTTTAAATTATTTTAGATCAGTGATGTTCTCTAAATGGTTTAGAAGTGCCATGTTTGGTGCCTTGATGGTAAGTTTTGAAAAACTGGATTTGCTCTGGCTCGTCCTTTGCCTGAGAAATAAGCCAAGTCAGCTGTAGAGTTTGGGTTCTGTAAACGTATGGTCAGTGTGGGCTGACAAATCTTGTTGCCTAGACCTGCACAAGAGGCTGTTTGACATAATCTGGCAGTTAAAAAAAACATTTTTCTTTTTCCTAGTGCAAAGGCAGTTTTATTTAGGGCACGCAGGGGCTCAGTGATGCTGGAAGTCTGCTGTGCTCAAAGGCGACCTGTGGAGTTTTGTCAGAATCCTGACCGGGGTGAAAAACTAGTTTGTCTTTTCCCTTGTGGTGCAATTCTTCTGCTCCGGTTGGCTGTCAGCTCTCCTGAGCATTTGGTTTAGCTGGTTAACAATGGACCCAAGTGCACAAGAACAGTACTGCAGGGAAGCAAACCTGAGTGTTTTCCTTTTCTTTAGATGGCTGTTGCTGAAGAATCTCGCCAGCTCTTACACAGCTTAAACAGTGAGTCCTTAGAGCAGAAGAGTAGGTGTTGATTTTGCTGGACTTAACCTATTGTGTGTTTGGAGTGCATCTTGTGTTTGAATTTGTACTTTCAGAAGTAAAAATAATGATGTAAAGGGCAGTAGCAACCAACTCTGCAGGCCTTGACTTGTGTCGAAGGGTATTTAGCTGGTGACGCTTCGCATCTCTGCTGGGTTAAAAGCCGTGCTTCCTTAGGCAGAGATGAAAAGAGGCGAGTTAGAAGCAGGCTGTCATTACAGAGATTTTCTTCTTTTTTTTCCCCATTCCCTCCCCCTCCGCAGTCGCAACCTTTCAGAAATATTTTAGGTTTGGGATTTGAGCTGGGGAAGCTTTCCTCTCCCTCTCTCAAGCTTTTGTATGTGCTCAGATTTGATGTGACATCTGGGCACGGGGGAGAGGAAGTGGGGGGTAGGGAGAGAAACACTGGAGACGTTTCTTATCCTCCTTGCGCATAATTAAGGAGCATGCCTCCTGGGAAAGGGGAATAAAGGCACCCCAGGTCCTGCCATGAATTACATGACTTACTGCTGGACCAAAAGTGGGCTTGACAGTTGCCAGAAGGTTGGCGTGGTAATAGCCCACCTACCAGCGGCAGAGTGGAAAGCTCTCCTCCCACCGCTCCGACGTGAGACCCCGCTAAGAGGACCTTCCCGGAGAAGGACAGGGTCCGTGCTCACAGCAAGGCGTCGTGGGCAGAGGCTTGCGCCCAGAGGACAAGGCAGCCCGCGCTGGACGATGTCTTACGAAGTGGGAAATAGCCCCAAGGGCTGCATTTGGGGAGGAGGGGGGAAGTTATTGCCAAGTGTGAGGCTTGGTCTAATGATGGTTTCCCCATGTGGGGTTATTGTTTGAAGATGGGAAATACAAGTAGTTCAGATTTCATTACAGAACTATCAGTGATTTTTGTGGTTTTGGAAAGATAAAGGCTGTGACAGCAACAAAATGCCACGTGTCAGTCGGAGTCTTGGCAGTGGATTACAGCTCCCAGTGGAACACAAAACTGGAAATGCCAAAACTGCAGTGTGTTTTGTCCCCCTGTGTGCAAACATTGTACAACATAAGAGTGAAATATGGTACAACTTAATTGCTTGCTACTATGTGTTTGTAGATTGTGTATCATAGAAATCTACAAGTCTGCTACCCCTTGCTGCAGTGAAAGGGCAGGGCAGGGAAGCACAAATGAGAGTGCACGACAAAAAGAATAAAAAGAGGGTGAGAAATGGAGTCTTTCCATGAGAAGAATGATATGTGGGGAGGTCCATCTTTTTTAATCTGTTATTTATGGTCAAAATTACAAAATCTTACCGAGCACAGCACAGTGGTCCTTGGTTTTTACTGGTAGAACACAATGTATGTATCTCCTAATTCAGAGAATGTGATTGAGGCCACAGATAATGAAACACTAGCTCCTGTACTTCATCATTTGATGCAAAGACGTTATTGAAAGTTTAGGATTTATTTCTTCAGCACGTAACAAGAAATAAATTTAGCAGCTGCATTTGGAATCACAGAACTCTCCATTTAACATACTGGCTTTCCCCCCACCCCTTTTTTCTTTTTTTTTTTCTTTTTTTTTTTTCTTTTTTCTTTTTTCCCTCCAGGTGCTCAATACTTGCGTGCAGTGCCTACGTGGCTCTGGCTTTGGGCGATAACCTTATGGCATTGAATCACGCAGATAAACTCCTTCAGCAACCAAAGCTGTCAGGGTCTCTTAAGTAAGTCTGATTTGGTCATTTCTTGTTTCTCAGCCCCGCTTTTTGCTGGAGAGTTCCGAGTTGAAGCTTCCAATGTCTGTAGCTGCTTGCCAATTCTGTATCTGATCCAAAGAGTTGCTTGGTCCGCTCCTGTTCTTGTTGAAGCCCTGACTAAGTGTTCATTGACCCACAGGAACGTGAGTCCCCTCGTTTGTGTACAAATTCCATGTAATTTGGGCTCTATCGCTGCTTTTGGTGCTGTTTGTTAATCTCCAGCTATGGGTCCCGCGCAGGACCATCCGTTCGCTGTTCCAATATGCTGTGGGGCTGCCCATGCTCCTGTTGGCACAGCAGGGGGGGCACAAATGAGCAGCTGCGGGTGGACAACGTCAGCCCAAGCCAGCGTGCTGCTGAAAGCTCTCGCTTGTGGAACTACAGCCTTAGCAGGGAAGATTTGCTCGGTCAGTAGGGAACCGGCTCTTGGGGGGTGCCAGATTGTCTGTCCGCCTGCTACTGTTGCTTATATAGGTCCCGTTCTTGAGTTTCTCTTCTTCAGTTCTTTATTTGGTACTGTATTTTTTGGAGAGATACTCGAAGCTTATTCTGTTTCTACAGTTCTCATACATCTCTGCCAATTAAAAAAAAAAAAAAAAGCAGCTTTAGCCCCATCCTTTTGACCTTGTTTGTGCATTTAATTCCTATGTCATACAGAGGATAAAAAATAGCAGAGGTTTTTATGGTAGCAACGATCTTTTTCAGAACGGGTAAGGTACTTGCAGAAAGCAAGCTAACTTGTCCTTATTTTTATATGCTGGTAGCATACTCTAAAGTGGCCAGTGCCAATTAAATTCTTTGGCTCCCACGCTTCAAACTGCTGCAGAAGCTCATCTTTTTGCACAGTCATTGTATAAGCAAGATTTTGGAGGAGTTTGCAAGGTAACACACAGTTTTGTGCAGGCGGTGTTACCATTATGTAATGTGGATGACTTTTTTTGCAAAGGCAGAGCACTATGTATCCTGGTCCCAGGAAACTAGGATTTTATGCAGATTGGGAGCATTGAACTGTTCCTGTTATCTAAAGTGAAATAAATTGCATGTAGAAAGTTATGTTTGCTGTATCAGATCTAAATTGCAGCAGTTACTTTGGATGATTGACTAATATTTTACCTGATGTTTTGTAATTCGTTACAACCAACTACACAGTCAGTTTGAAGTGTACCGTATACAGCCGCATAGAACAAGGGTGAAGTTTTTCACTCAACTTTTGTTTCGAATTAAATATTTGCAAACTAACTCCACTCTCGATTTGACAGGATTCCTTCTTTTCCAAAGTTGAAAAGGAAAGTTTGCTTAATTCTTTTGGAAAGGTGTTTGTGCCCCATGGACAGGCCTGTATAGCTGCTGTCCTTAGAAATGCAGCTATCTCACAGAATTAGTTTGACTTTTATTGAATGTCAGGTCACTTAACACCTCGAATTATAGATGTATCTGTATCCTGGGAGTGTTTTTATAAGTATTTTGTTCTTAATTCTGAGATAAAACCATACCAAGGTACTGTCTTTCTGGAATGGCAACTCCTGTGCATGAATTGATTGTCATTACTCAGGTGTAGATTTCACAACATTAAAGCAGTAATGGCAGAACTGGGTATTATGACAATGCTTTATAAGCAAGCTACCGTCCATGCAAGTGTTTCAAGTAACAGTTTTCATGTGCTTGTGTTAAAAACTGCGTTCAGTTTGTCTTGCGTAACAAATTGAGGGCTTGGTACGCTGACATCTGTACCTAACCCTTTGCTGTTGCAGGTTTCTTGGGCATTTGTATGCGGCAGAAGCTCTCATCTCCCTAGACAGAATATCCGATGCCATCACTCACTTGAACCCCGAGAACGTCACTGATGTTTCCCTCGGGATCTCTTCAAATGAGCAGGATCAAGGTTAATGAATCCATACTTCATTAGAACGGGTTATGCTTTCAGCTGCCTTCCTGCTATACATTTCTATATATATACAAACGTAATGATGATTAAGACACCTTGTAGGTTGCTTGTGTTTTTTCGTTTGTGTTTTTGTTGTTGTGGTTTTGTTTCCTTGGCTTTAGTTCCTACTTCGTATTTGGTTTGCCTTATGCATGTTTGTCATTCCTTTGAAGTGACTTGTTCTGTAACGTAAATAGAACTGTATATTGTCGCATTCTGGCTTGTTTGAAGGTAACTTTTGAAAGCTGCTTTTGCTAAACGTGTGATTATGGTGAAGTTTGGGCTTCTCTAAACCAGCTTTGGAGTACCAGTGGAGTGTACTTACTGCATTTAGTGAAAGAGATGAGTGGGGGGAATTCACTCAATTTGTATCTTAATCTTCTTGCACTGCTTCCAGCTGGGAGCATGTGTGTTCTGTTACAGAAAAATACTTCAGAGCCCATCTGTATAGTTAACTCTGATTTCAGTGACGTGTTTAAACTTCACTGTATTCATCTGCAAAGCTAAAAGGAAAACATTAAAGATAGGAAGTCTTAAGTGGCATAAGCTCTTGAGCAAACTGATGTGTTGTCCCTCTTTAATGTCAGACCATGAAGAAAAAAGTAAATTTTATCTTTTAAAGCTTCTCACAAAAATAGTACAAAAAGCTCGTGGCTGATGATGGGTTTTGTGGCTTTTTTCTTTGTAGGTTCTGACAAAGGAGAGAATGAAGCGATGGAATCTTGTAAGTACCAGCCACCATATTCAGCAGAGTACAGGAACTTACTTGGCCAATTTGGAATAAAAGTGTAAGAAAAAACAACTTCTTTTTTTTAAAATTGCAGCTGGCAAACAGACCCCGCAGTGTTATCCTAGTTCGGTCACATCTGCACGAACAATGATGTTGTTTAACCTTGGAAGTGCTTACTGCTTGAGGAGTGAATATGACAAAGCTCGAAAGTGTCTTCATCAGGTAGGAAAAACAAACCTCGAGACAATTTTAGGGACAAATATACTTCCTTCCTCAAATGCATTGTTGAGCTGCAAATTGAAACAGCAGTCTTCCAAATTACTACTTAGTAGCTGTGTAGGTGAACAGGTTCAAATTCTGTGAAGTTCTCAACTGCTTAAGGCAGTTGTCTTGCTATTTTTCCTCCTGAGGCTTCTTAGGATTGGGCAGGTGTCTGTGCTTGGGCTTTGTAGCACATGAGTAAAGCCCAAAGGAGTCCAAGGCCATCTGTGGATGTAAAGTATAGTAGGTGTCTCCATCTACAATAAATTCCTTGACTTCACAGCTGAAAAATATTTGTAAATGGAAAGCTAACGAACAATCCTTGGTAACCTTGTATTCTGAACTTTGGAGGTTACCTTCTTCACCTGTCATCTCATCAGGAGCCCACCGTAGATTGGCCCAAGAATTACAGACTCGTATTAACACAAGTATACAGCAGATGGTGCTGCTAATTAGTGTGAAGCAATCTTGCAAGGCAGATAATCTTTCAGTCTCCCCGTGCATGCATAAACCTGATGACTGTATTAGTTTGAAAAAGCTTATCTTAGTTTATAAATTGGGCTTTTTTTGTTAGCTAAGACTGTGGTGACAATCTTGTCAAGGGGCACTTTCTTTGAGCTGGACGTTTCTCTTAAGCACTTTTTCTCCCCACTCTCCTTTTTCAATAAGGCTGCTTCGCTGATCCACCCCAAAGAGATCCCTCCTGAGGCTATTCTGCTGGCTGTATATCTGGAATTACAGAATGGTAAGGAGTTGGTTTTTTTGTTTTTCCCCAACATTTAAAAACCCTAATTTAACATGTAAGCTGCAATGTCGAATGTGATTTGGTATTTTTAACATATTAGGGCTTTTTTTCCCCTTAAGTTTACAGCTAACCTTCATACGCAAAATGTTAGAACAAATTCTTAAGTTTTGAAATGTTGTGTGACTTAGATTTGGGATACAAGGAGAGGAGGGCGGTAGTCACCATTTCTAGTCTTTATTATAGAGTTGTGCCGGTATTTGGAGATGGGGCCTAAAGGGTGTTATTCCATTTTACGCTGCTATGGACCCACGTATCTGCACCTTCATTTCCATTGTTTATTGCCATCTTGTTCTTATACACTGCAGAATTCCTGAATGTTCATCTTCTGAGCTGAAATCTTCTACCCTTTGCCCAGAAATCAGTAGTCTTGGACAGGCTTAGGAAAACCCTTGATGAAGTTTATAGTACGAAGAGGGCTTGAAAGGCTTTTTAATGAAAAAAGCCTGCAATCCAAGTTTCCCAAAGCAGCTGTGTCAAGGCCTATGTAGCAAGTATTGTAACGAAGCTCTGTAATATCGATAACTCTGTCTTCCAAACCCCTTCCTTTTGAAGGTTCACTGTGTTTGCATGGAAAAAAATCTCTACAAAATGGGAAACTGGAAAGATTGGAGTTGAGTTCCGCAGCACGAGCAGACTGGTGCAGCTGCACTGTTGAAGCTGCCATGGTTGCAGACCTGTGCCCCTTGGGGCTTAATATCCGAGTGTTGTGAAATGTTCGGTGTGCTTGTTCCTCTCCAGCTGTCTTGTGCTGCAGGCAGAGGACTTGAGCGTTTGTATTCAGAAGGAGACTTGTATAAAGCTTTTCTTAGAAACATCTTTAGAAGTTGGAATTTTGGAAACCTTTCTTTCGGTGACAAAGTAGTACAGAGCAGAAGGGAGTAAAAAATGGGATTTACATCTCTCACTCCCTTTTAAGTATATAACTAAAATGAGCTACAACTTTTGTTATATAAATGGCAACAAAAAGATGCATCTCTTCCGAAACTAAAACTTTAGTGAAATAAAAGTATTTGATAAGAGGGAAAAATGGTATTTTCAGAACTTAGTGAGTTTCCTCCTACAATGTTATAGGTTTAATTTTTAGCAAAGAATAAGTTTTCTTTAAATTGGTATTTATTTGATGGGCCATGCCTACAGTTGAAAATCAGATTTCTTCTTTTAAAATGTTTTATATACACCCTTGACAGTTGCATTACTGCCTGTGATGTCCCATTGTGTGGGGATTTTGTGTGAGATCTAGAGTCTTGCTGTGTGGATGGGAGAAGAGGTGCCCTTCAGGAATTGAGAAGGTGCTCTGGCACCTTCCAGCCCTGAGATAAAAGGTCAATGTCTCCAGCTATTTTTTAATCGCAAGTTGTCTTGTAGGTAACACACAGCTGGCACTGCAGATCATCAAGAGGAATCAGCTTCTCCCTTCTGTGAAAACACTCTCTGACATGCGGAAGAAGCCTGTTTTTCAGCCAGTCCACTCGATCCAGCCCATTCAGATGCCAGCTTTCACCACTGTGCAAAGGAAGTGAGGTCGTGCTTCAACCTGCTGCTGCCCTGCCCCTGAGGGCTTGGGATTTTGTATATTTTTTTTAACCTAGGACACCTGCATACCCCAATTGCTGGAGTGTGTTCGTTTATGTAAATTTTTAATAAAACGTGTAAACAAAAAGGTATGCTTGGATGTGTTTATGAAATAACTTCTACAAAGGAAGAGAGAGATTGGTACCCATTTTCAAGGTGAGTGGCAGCTTATTTACCAAAAAGCAGCAGTTAACCAAGTGTGTAATTCTGTTATTTTTTGAAGAGGACATAATGGAGAGAAGTGACGGGAAGGAGTCACCTATTTACCTGAACTAAAGTCCTGCTGAAATAGCAGTTCAGCTGCTGTGCAGTGTAGGTTCTATGGCTTCTGGGTTTTGACACATATGAGTGATGGGCTTGTATTTCTCAAAGAAGAGGCTTTTGCCCAGCTGTGCCGTGTTGATGTAGCTACAGTCCCCTGTCCTCCAGCAGCTGGGAGTTTGGTCCTTGCTGCAGCTGAAGGTTCCCCTCCCTTACACCATGGGGCAGGTGTATGAATGGGGGAAACAAGCAGGTGAATGACCTTAGTTACAAGGAAAGGAGTGTTGTGTGTTTTGTTGTAGCAGGTTTTTTTTTGTTGTAGTGGGGGAAGTTGGTTTTGTTGTTGTTTTCCTACAGGTCTTAGCCAAGGGTAGAAGGCATTAGTGTTCCCCCTGCCCCTCCCTCCCAAGTTTCCTGTTGTCTCCTTATTAAGTGTAAATAGCACATCTCCAGTGTTAATAGGGCTGTGTTAGCTGTGGCTTTCAAATAATCTTTCCTCCTTAGAAGTGTTAGCATGTCACAGGATTAAAGGGGTTGTGGTGTAAGGAGATGCTTAGGCCCTTAACAGCCCCTCGCTGTTGCGCTGCAGTCCACTGACAAGCTGTAGGCACTTGTCATTTAGTTACTAGAGTTAGAATTAGTGTACTAATTAGAATTAGTAGACGCCAGCTTCACAAAAAAAGCCAGTGTGTGCCCCTTTCTCGTTTTTGTGGTCAAGAGGATAGAGGATGAGCCAGCTAGAGCAGAGCCCTGGAGCCAGGGTGCAGCTGTTGCCTTGTGAGATGCTCCACCAGGGGGAGGGCAGGGCTTTGGGTTTTTTTTGTTGTTGGTTGTGTGTTTGTTCTTTTTCCTTTGCCTTAGTTTTCCTTCATCCTGAAGGAAGGTGCACTGGTAGCAGTATAGGGCAAGAGTGCTGGGCTTTAAGAAAAAGGAGGAGGTTTGTTTTTTTTTAAATATAGTATTATTTTGTTTTAAAGCAGTCGCCACAGGAATACTCTTTTTTAAAAAAAGTTTTCTGCCTTTTTGTTCAAACCCCAAGGCTCTAAGATAGCAGCATGAACAAGGACCCTCTGGTCATTTATTGTGGGCCTAGGAGAAGAGATGAGCCATTCTGCCCCGGGACTTCACCCAAGCACAAGATAACCAGAGCCCAGCACAGAATGCAGGCACCTCACATAATTTCCACTCCCTGGCCCTTTTGTGCCATTTCAGCTGTTCTGAGACTTTGCCCAGATAATCTCAAGGCTAGAGCTGGGATAACACCTTATCTCCCTGTGCTGTTGGCATTGTACTTTGCCTCCAGGCACCAGCAAGAAGGTCACTTTTCCAAGCAGCCACCGGGGATGCAGGTCCTGCAAGTTCTGCTTCTCAGAAATGTGAGCAGGAGAGGGGAGCCAGCAGGACAGTCCCGGGTTTGCCCCCAAGATCTTGAACAAACAAGCCACAACTGACAGAAGAACAATGGTAAGTTTATTAAACAATGTGCAAGGTGTAGAATGAGCAGAAGCATACAGCCCTTTAGCAGGAAGCTATCCATCATGAAGCAGTACAGCAGAAAGCTTGAGTTACTACTGTTCCATCTTCTGCTGGTTAACTGGCTTCTCTAGTTTTCAAGGCTTTGAAGGAGTGACTGACTTTTTCAATAACTTTTCTGGTGATGGAGGAGGTGGCATGCCTCTGTCTTCAGGTAGAGGGCAGGCAGTTTAAAAATAATTAGGAATTAAAAAAATTAAAGGACACAAACCAGAATAGTGGGTAGATATCACCTTTCTGAAAGAAAGGAGCACAGGAGCTGATA
This sequence comes from Pampusana beccarii, assembly GCA_013399365.1. NCBI lineage: Eukaryota > Metazoa > Chordata > Aves > Columbiformes > Columbidae > Pampusana > Pampusana beccarii. The sequence continues at coordinate 34,056 of VWYH01005404.1, read as the reverse complement.
TACATCCCACAAGTCAAAGTAGATTGACTGATTAAATACAAAAAGGTTAAAGATGCTCCCTGTGTGGTCCTGGGCCCTGAATAGGTTCTTCTTCTCTGCCCTTCCCCACCCCCCCTCCAGGAATGCAGGGCATTCACATGCAAAAGATGCTAATGCTTCGCCCCAGCAGCTCCCAGCTCCACCCGGAGGCACCCAGTGCTCCATGGAAGATGCAGCTGTTGTCCCCCAGCTCCTGCACCTCTTATCAGAGCTGCATTTGCATGGGAGCAGCAGCGCTCAGCCCCAGCAGTGACTGATGCTCACCTCCCCTAAGGCCACTGCGCTGACCAGAGCAGCTCTGGGAACTTTTTTTCCCCTGCAACTTGAAGAGAGGGGTGGGCAGTGGTGGCTTTTAGCTGTTGGGCTTCACGGTTCTACCGTTACCACAAGGGAAAAATAAATATCAAAACACATGCAGAGAGGGAGCAGTCAAGGACTTGTCTTCCTCTGGCATTGCCATAGAGTCACAATCCACTTTTGCCTTTACTTGACCGCTTCTTTACAGGTGGAGCCTAAAACAGCAAGCTGTCCTGTGATAACAAACAACCCAGCCTGTGCTGCTCCTGCTACTTTTAAGTCAGTGAAGTCAATAAGGCTTATTATTTAGGTTTGTTCCCCTCCTCCTGCCCTTCTCTTCCCTCCAGGATCTCACCCCTGCAGTCAGGTTCCTCTCCCTTCCCCTAAGTGGAGGTATTGCTATTGCTGTCTCAGCCTCCTTGCTCACATGCTGGCAGCACTTGGTCAGCTCATGGTGCTCAACGAGCTTCCAGGTTCCGGTTGTCTCCAGGGAGAGAGCAGAGAGAAGTCAGGGGAATACAGACTGAGTACCACACACAGCTGGCCAAGGTGGTAGCCTTGAAACCCACCTGAGCAGCCTTTTCCTTCTCAGGATCTTCTCCCTCCCCACAACTTGAAGTGACCTCTGCACTGCTGATGTGTTGCCAGCTGCTCCAGCAGGAAGAAAGAGCCATGGTCTGGTCAAGGATTTTGATGGATAAAGCACAGCACAGTGCTGAGCAGCCCTACACTTGTGCACAGCTGGGGCCAGAAAGCATCTCAGCTTTGAAAAGCTACTGCAGTCAGCACTTTCAGAGACTGGAATCCACCTTTACTTCTACCCACACTGGGAATTTAGTCAGTGGCTTTAATTCTCAAACCCTGTTTGCTGAAGAGCATCTTCCCCACAACTCACCATTTCTTTTCAAACCTTTTCCAAAGTAATAATGAAAAAGAGCTGCTTTTCTGCTTACCCAACTTACACTGGCAGTCTGCTCTGCAAAATGACAGATTGTCGAGGTTTGACTGCAGGGTGACAATAAACCATGGCAGATGTATTGTTAACCCCCTCTTACCCCTCCCTCTCCCTACTTCCCACTAAGTACAGGCAACTGGGAGGGAAAGAAGGACAGAGAGAAGAGAGTTGGAAAAAATTAAAAATGTCTTACTAATGCTACTAATAAAATAGAGAAAATAACACAAAATACACAAAACCAATCTTGAAAGTCCCAGCAACTGCTCCAGCAGATGTAGGGCCAGCACCCAAAGTCCTGGAATGGACCCTGCAGCCAACCGGAACTGGATTCAGTCCATCACTAGGCCTCAGATCACAGGGACAACTCACAAGGTCCTCTCCTAATATCGGCCATAAGGAAAAAGGGACCAGATCCTAGTGATCTTCCACTTTTATATGAAGTATCACATGAATGGGATGGAACACTTAGTTGGTCTGTTTCAGTTTAGTACTTCTCGTTGCCACCCTCGCAGGATGTGCATCCATCCTTATCAGTTTAGCAACCTTGCATTCCATTGCTATGTCTACCAAAACACGTATCTAGCTTTCAGGAAAGCGCAGTTAGTAAGGAGACTTTAGCTGACAGGAAAATTCACTAAGAGAAACTTGTTTTTAACAAAACCAGGACACAGATACATTATGAAATGTCCTGGTGGCTTTGCTTTACGTTACCGCTCAGAAAAAAGCATTACTTTCACAGCAGCAAAGGTGAAGAAATGGAAACCTGAAATTGACCTAACAAGGTTAAACCAGGAACTTCCTAGCAAAATACTGCAAAACCTGCATGGAACACAGGTGGCAAGTCCAGTATCAAAGCCACTTCCTCCAGACATGACAGTGAGGCTGTTTTAATAGACCAGACAACTAAGAATTTAACACTGCACCAAAACTACGTAAAAAAATATCACACACACAGCACACACTTCTCTCAATAGCACCCCAACATTTCTCCTCTCTGCATTCAAAGCACGTGCCTTGGTTAAAGTTTCCAGTAGTCACCACCTGGATGCAGCCAGGTCCAAATCAGGCAAGACGTCTTTCTCTTTGCATCCCAACAGAAGAGAAGGGTTTGGTTGGCTAATACAGAAACACACATACACAGATTTGCAATGAAAAAAACTCACATTTATTTGATTAAACAAAAATAAAATAAACTGCATAGGAACATTTTAAAGTCCAGAGAGACACTGACTTTGTTTTAAGGCTGCCAGTAGCTGATACATCATCTCCTTGCTACATCCTTCAGCCTTCCCTATGGACCACAAAGATACATTCAGAAGCCTCCATTAACACAAGGGTTCTAACATTTTGCTCACTTATTCTACATAAAAGTTTGCACATAACCTGTCATGCTTTCTTCTCTGCAGTACTCAACATCTGACACCTAAAAATGTCACGTTTCGTCCAAGTAGAAATGTGATTCCCTTTTTGGAGCATGGAAGTTTCTTGTCACAGCCTGTTTCATTACCAATTACATAGAAAAGCTCTGACCGGCTCATTAGAAGCTGAGCACTGTCTGTCCTGCTGAGACACTTCTTACTATTAGGAGAGCACCACAGTCACTAAAGTAAAAGAGAAAAAACTGCAACAGAAGAGGAAGCTACAAAACCAAAGGACTCGAGAGGCCCAGCATTCAAGGACTGACCAAAATCATTCTGGATCCCGATGCAAACCTGCACCAAGACAATGCTACACCGGTAATGAAGTTTTATAATATGGGGCCATACATCTACAGTCAGTTAAACGAGGGCAGAAAAACGCACGTTTGTGACATTGGTTTCACGTGGATGGCCTCTGTTTTGTTCAAGGCTTCCAGTTTTTAACTTGACTTAATTACAGGCGTGTGCGCAACACCCTCCCTACTCAGAGGGACTGTGCACAAACCAAGCAGCGCATGACAGGTAACGCACAGCACAAACAAGAGTCACATACAGTAAGAAACCCCCACCAACTCCGGTGACTAAGCACACCTTACAAACTAGTTAAAAGCTTCTTAGTCATTTTAGGAAAGAAACTAAAAACGCAGAAAGACATCTCTCCCTCTGAAGGAAAAACCACTACATTTCTGAAAAGTACTCTACAACCTATAAAAGGACTTTTTTTTTTTTGTTTAAACTAGTCTGGTAGTTCAAAAGGAAGTTACTTGACTACATCACTACACAGACACTTAACATTCAGTCAGTAAGGCTCTACAAAAAGAGCTTAAAAAAATTATCTACCTGAGTTTGTAAGTTGATACAATCATTAATAGAAGGTCTAAGACCATGCAGGTACACAAAGCATTTTTAGAACCATTATTGGTTAAATAATGATGGAAAAAGATGCCAGTCTGGCTTGTTAACCCGTAAGATCACTTAGAGACATCAATGTACATTTTCCACCATAACATTTACCAAACCGAACACAGCCTATCATTATTAGGGGTCTCCTGTACCCACTTCTGTCACCCCCTAATATGAACAGGGGAGGAAAAAAGATTTTATTTTTTAATATAGTAATCTGAAAATGTGCTTCTGCAACTTTACTCCACAGGTAAAACAAGGGGCATGTTGCGTGTCACTATTAGAGTTGCATAAAACCCCAACATAGCCATTTTAAACTGCCTCTCCTGAGAATGTCTGAACCTAAACTGCCCTCCAGGAATAGGAACTTGGTTGCTCTGTCATGGTGGAAAAAATCCCATTGAGTCAAGAAAGCTACTAATACAATCACCAAGTCAAAAAAAAATTAAAAAAAAAAAATCAGGATCTTATTCCCTTCAAGCATTTGGTATAATGTTGTGTTTACAGCACTCATAACATCTGTCTTTCCAAACAGGACATATTTGTAGGCATGCAGAAAAGTTTTTCTCTTGTAGAGAGAAGACCTAAAGGTCTCATGGACATAAGAACACTGCAAATGAAATGTGTGATGCCAGCTAGTAGTGTCATAATACTGAAAAAAGCTTACATTTCCATACTGCTTAGTGAAAACAGAACAAACTCAAAAGTGTTTCAGGTATCTCAGTCCAGTTTGCCTGAACATTTGGTTGATTCTCTAGTAAGGGCAGCTTAATATTTCCATGGGCAGGCAGCAAAACCAAAAGCAAACAAAAGCAACCAGTCACCACATTGGACACACTCAGTATTCTCTCTGTTTCAATTCAAATGCTTGTCCAACAGGCAGGATGAATCCTTCCCCCAGGCAGATTCTCTATTATTTCTCAAACCTGTCTGATGCTAAATTGAGGTAGATTTACTTCTGCAAAGTGAGGTAGAACTTCAAGAAAACGATTAGTGGCATCTCTAGTTGTGCATTTTGTACCACAGCAAACTGGGTTTCAAACTCCCAAGGACTCAAAGGTATAATATTTGTCTAACGCAAGTACCAGTGTTCTTCTTTTTATACAGCTCCAAACTGTTTGTCTAAATATCTCTACTTTTAAATACCCTATTACCTTTTGGCACCATTTGGCTTACACTCCTTTAAAACAAACAAACAAAAACACTTTGGCACAATCTTTTTTTTTTTTAACCAGAGCTGAACAAAAAATCTCATGATCAAAGTTATGGCAAGATAAGCCTGTTATTTTCAGAAGTTAATTTTGGTTTAACTGTAACATAACAGACGGGCCCATTTTCCTGCAATGCCATGTCCAAGTGCCTTGTTCTTACTCCCAACTTGGTTCTCTCTGGCCCCAATACACATTAGTTTTCAGGTGTTGTCTTCCTTCACTTTCCTTACAAGTTTAAGGTTTATGGGCTTCCTTAAATAAGTTATATTTAAGAGGTACTAAATAAAAAGGAGTAACTTATCTGAAGGACCTGCATTATCAAGTACTGAGTCTGCTTCAAGTTCGCTACTGAAGTTCCTGCTTAGTTCTGAGAAAGGACAAGATCGCTTCACAGGCTGGACCCAAAGCAGCCACACTGGCTGCTGATCAAACATTCTGTCAGGCAGAAAGTGTCCCGAGAGCCAGCGGTTTAACCTGGCACAGTGAAAATTCCTTTGGGAGTTCTAGCAGACAGGTCTGTCACCCACATCAGTTGTTCCCCAGCGTCAGAGCTGAGAGGAAGAGGCTCACGCTCGCCTCACCTTTTCCAGGCCGCTTCCACTAGTTAAGACGATTACTCTGAATGCTTGTTTGGTTTGCAATCCAGCTTCAAAGCCTTGCTTTTTCTCTCTGCACGCATGTACGTCGTGATACCGGGGCATTAACCTGAGAACATGCATAGCCTGAGAACACGCATGGAAAAAAAATCAGAGCAAGGTTTGAATCTTTAAGTATTACTTTTTAAAAGCCCCTATGGGGCGTCTGATGTTGGCATTGTATATTATCGCTACTTATTTTCATTGCATATAAAACACTCCATTTTATAAGCTACACTACAACTTCTCAATGAGATCAAGTGTGCTTAGCACTATCTATGACAAAGATAAGGAATTATTTTGGGTAGCTAAACAGTTGTGTTTTTAAAACAAAAAAAGCTCCCCAACACATGAGGTCAAATGCTTGAGGTTTGGTTCGTAAGCAAATCCCACTGAATTAAACAGACAGCAACTTAGAAAGAGTTAAAGTCACTCCTCTTCCTGACAGAGCTGGACTGGCGGGGGGGGAAGGAGGGGCGTGCAATGGCTCCATAAGAAATAGCAAAGGGCAACTTCAGTGTCTGCCACCTTCAACACGGTGCAGGCTGGAGAGGGGCAAAAAGGTTTCTGCAGTTCAACACAATCCTGAATGCACATTGATTATTTTATTTTTTAATGCCTGGAAAACAACTCCCTTCTAGCCCCAGAGAAGGGGGGAACCCAACAAGCATTAAAGCACAAAAAACATTTCTAGCACACTCCAACACTGTCAGCCACTCTGGTCAAGGTATTAAAGAGACCTGGCATTTTTTTAAGACATGGTAGGATAAATGCAAGGACACTGCCAACTAAACATCAAAGCTTTTTAAACCAGTTTGTTTCTTTGGTATTTAGATCTTGCAGGCTATTAAGTTTTCACAGCCCAAGTTGCAAATAATTCTTGGACAAGAATACAAGACAAACATGGACATGTCACAGCTGTAGGCCACTCCTAGAAAAGGAGGCATGTACACAAGCAGAACTTGAAAAAGTTGCAAATGTGAACTAGCTTTCTCTCATACCCATATTTTGAGTGGCCACAGAAATTTAATGACAGATATCTGCATAAGAGATTATCCTTTAAAGACTATTTTTAAACCGTGCCATCCTAAGATTAAGCCTAACTGAAACATACTGCTTTGAAGAGTTTGCTTCCTTGAGGCTTTGGCTGAAAAGCAGCACAGTTATCTTATTTGATTTAGGTGTTTTTCCTCATCCTTCTTTCAAAAGAGGTTTTGCCATCTCACTAATCTGTCTTGTCTCTTCCTGGTCCTTTAGTTTAAGCCTCCTCTGAAGCGGCAGCTGTCTGTCTGCACACATCAGCAGGATTTCCACAAAACCCAGAAAGTTAACACTCCTTGGAGGGGAAAAGCAGCAAGAAGGAAAGTGCACCTTGTGATTTCTCACAAACTTGTAAAGAGCCTTTCAACCTCAGGTCACTTTTGTGCACGGTGGCTGGCAGAGAGATGAACCCTTTCCTTGGAGGACGGTTAAGGCTCTTCAGACTTTTTGATAAGAACCTTGTTTAAGTTTCAGAGATCTTCTCTTGCAAACAGTAAGGTAAATCCCACAGCATTTCCAAACCTAAGAGTACTGATACATTATTTTTTCCATTGCAGAGAGAGACAGAAAAGCCCTCTGTTCCCTACCTTAACCATTCTTGTTTGCCACCAAAGGCCTCATCCAGAGGGTGAAGTGACAGCTCTGCAGAGACCACATCTGCATTAACAGCTAAACTGAAATGCAAGAAATTGAAGAACAAAACCAAATACTTTCAGGGACTCAAAGTCACCTTTTGCTAAAGAGATCTCAGTTCTCCCCAAAAAGTTTCTGCTTCTCAGAAAAGCTGGGTTTACATCCCTGAAAGGGCTAACTTTGCCCTGCCTCCAAGCATCTAAGGATCATATACATTTATTTTACACGGAATTCTTTGGTACTGCCTCAGAAAAAAAGCAGCAAAGTTTCATCTTGATGCAGTTTGCCTTATGCTGGTACTGGTAACTTTTGACTTGGATCTGTAGCAAGAGATGCATGGAGCTATGGGTCCACATCAGCCTAAAAACTACAGCAGACCTTTCTGAATTTTTCAGTCCAGCTCTTTGGGGAAGCCAGAAGATGAAAAAAAATATATATTTTTGTCACTGATATAGTTATTGCAATCTCCTTTAAACACAAATAACTGTTGATTTCTCCAAAACACACCCTGAATCTCCAAAGCTGTGCTTATTTCTTACTTTTGGAAAAAGGTACCACTTCTGTTCCAAAAAATCCGAACATTATTCCCTTAAAGTCTCTCTATGGGGAGGGGTAAGAAAAGCTAGTCATTCCACAAGAAAGTAAATCAAAAGGGTTTGATTCTCCGTTTCAATGCTCCTTGTAACCTCTTCTGTTTTTAGGTGCACTGATAAAAGAAACAGTAACTTTTAAAAAACTTATTTAGCTTTCAAGTGAAAACGTAAAAAAGAAATACTCAATGACAGAATACATTAAGGAAGCCTTGCTCTTTTATCTAAACTTTACAACGACTGCACTAAGCCACTAAAATGAACAATTTGGTTTAAACTTTAAAAAAAAAAAAGAATTTTTGTGCATTTTCATCAGCTTCACTTTGTGCTGTTGGATTACTGTGTTTGAGAAAAAAATACACAGAAATGCCAAAAAAAAACCCCCATGCAAACTTGCTCTTCGCAGCGAGTGAATCCCACTCACTTTCACAAAACGTTCAAAGTCTTCTGGGAACAAGACGCTGTGCTCACCAGTAAATCAAACACACTGAGGTATAAAAAGGAGAACAGGAAAAAGTTCTCTGCTGCAGCAGCAATTCAAAAAAACAAAAGTCCCCCCCTCCCATATCCCCACCCACAACAGAACTGCAGTATGGTCAAGAACACAAATTCTCTACAAACACCTACTACCATTTTCTCCATTTAAAAAGTTACATAGAGCCTTTTTTTTTTTTTTGGTTTAAGTCTACAGAATTCACCACACAAACCACCTAATGTGCACAGCAACACTTGTTTGTGCATGAAACCCCATCGGGGGAGAGGTAAAACGTTCTGAACTGTGAGTGTGTGGGGATGGGGAGGGGGTGAGAAACTGGGGAGGGAAGGGAGGACAATGAGGTAGATAGAATTTAACTTTACAGGCTCACTCCCTGCAGAAAAGATAAGTACATTCATCTGTAAAAAAATTAAAGATGAGGTAGGTTTGAATTAACGTTGTATTTTTTTCATTTTCTCTTAGAAGAATTTCCCTGAGACAGTTTCTTCCTAATTCAAACACAGATTAGAAGACGAGAATTCGATTGTTTCCAAAGTCGACCACCACAATCATGCCATCAGGGGTGACGGCTATACCTGAAGGACGGTCCATCTGACCAAAGCCGCTTCCCTGAGTGCCAAACTTGCATAAAAAGCTACCATTTGACTCGAAGATCTGCACCCGGTGGTTCCTGGAGTCGGCCACGATGATGCGCCCCTCTTGATCCACTGCCACCCCCTGTGGGCGCAGGAACTGGCCGTTCCCGGTGCCTTCCGAGCCCAGAAAACGTGCGGACTGGCAATCGGGATGGATGACCAAAAGGCGATGGTTGTTGAAGTCGGTCACTACCAAGTGGCCCTCGTGATTGAAAGTCACACCTCTGGGGGAATCAAAGTGCTTCCAGAGTGCCCCTTCGAACCCATACTTGTTGAGGAACACGCCGTCGGGCCCGAAGAGCTGAACACGATGGTTCCTCGTGTCAGAGACCAGGATCTTGCCCTCTGTGTTGACAGCCACATCCCATGGGTAATTGAATTGCCCGTTCTTCGTTCCTTTCTCTCCAAACTTCAGAATGAACTGCCCCTCAAACGTGAAGATCTGGATGCGATGATTGTCCTTGTCAGCCACAACGATCCTACGCGAGATGTCACAGGCCACGCCGGCAGGACGATCGAACTGGCCCGGCCGGGACCCCAGCGTGCCAAACTTGTGATGGAAGGTCCCGCACGGTTTGAACACCTGGATGCGGTTATTACTGCGGTCAGCAACAATGATGTAGCCTTCTTTGTCTACGCTAACCCCCCAGGGGCGGCAGAGTTTGCCGTCGCTGTCTCCCTCGCTGCCAAAGGAGAGCCCCGGCAGCCCAATGCCTATGTAGCTGCGCCCAGACTTCACCACCACCTTGAAGGGGCTGTTCTCAATGTGTTGGTTGCACATCATCACAGACACCAGGTGCTCTCCCTCCAGCTGTGGACGGTAGCTGACCACATAGGTCCCGTTCTGCTGATCACTGACATCTGCCCCGAAAAGGTTTCCATCCGGGCCCATCACCACTGCGGAGATCAGGTCACCTCCTGAAAGGCGAGGCTCACCATCGTGGTCATAGCCTATCACTGTGAAAGAGGCCACTTTGCCCTGCAGTGCACGCTTGAGGCCTTCCCCGGTGGCTTTGGTCAGAGGCGCAAAAGCCCCACTGCTGACAAAGCCCATGGATTTAATGGCCATATACAATGCCTGGTCAGGGGGGGTGAACATGATCCTGTCATCTTCCTGTGGCTGGAGAAGGCCTCTCACATTCTTCAGCTCCTGCACCTGAGCCAGCATGCGGTCCCGAGCCAGAAGAATATCCATGGTACGACCCTCCTCCAGGACCTGCTGAACAGCACTAATGGTGTTGTCCAGCTTATTTAGGTTCTGACGTAACTTTTCAACTTGCAAGTAGAGTGACTTAGCCTTGACTTGACGAATCTTTTCCACCTTGGGGGGTACAGGGAGGAAAGAAGAGCACACTTATATCAGGAAACACAACCCGTGACAAACATTTCCTAATGTCACCCTTCTACATAGAAAATGGTTGTACAGTTGTTGCAGCATGTTGACACACAACTGCACAACAAGCCTCTAAAAGCTGTGATGTAGGCAAGCAGAAATGAGCAAAAGTAATTATTTATCTGAATTCAGGATTACTATTCTCTTCTACCCTCCAGCCAAAAGAAACCAACCCAAAATTGCACATGCTTACTCTGCATACAGGCTGCATCAGAGTGCCATTTGAAAGAAAGAATCATGTGCTTACTAATAACGATATACTCCCTCAAATGCTATTCTATTTTTCAGTTGCAAGGTACTTGACAAATCACCCGAAGGTATGTCTTGTTTAAGACTCCAGGGAGGAGAGAGGTTGCAGCAGGCTCTCAGGAAAGAAGAGAGGCTGAGGCTTCTCTAACCAGAATTGAGACCAATTTCAGAGGGTAGGCTGTTATCACACGAAGCTGAGGCTGAGAGTCAGCATCAGCTCATGTAGATGGGCTCTTGTCATTCCCCTGCCTGCCAGAACTGTTTTCGTGTGACTGGATAACCCCAGAGAGCTATCTCCAGGGATTTCTAGGGTCCAATTATTTTAATATTTTCTTGCAAATACTGACAGTCATGCTGAGCTAGTGCTTTTATAACAGGATGCTTTATAATGTCACTTCAAATGACACAGATGGTTGCTGCCAGTCCCTGCTTAGGGGACTGAACCTCAAGCAAAAATGGTTTGTTTGTAACTATTTTATGTAAACCTGTGTTTACTTGTGAAAAACCACCTTAGACCATCTGGCAATGACGCCTGCCTTGTAAAACTAATGAAACATGTAATTGCTTCACTGTTGCAAAAATATATTTCCTTATGTCTGAATACCTGCTTGGCTGCAGTACAATACCAGCAAATGTATTTTAATGAGCGACAACTCCTTGGTTGTATACTGACTAGATAACAGATGTACAAACATGCAATTTCATTTAAAGTTGAGGCATGCAGGTTTTACCAGACCGTTTAAAAAATTCTGTCAGATGCTTCCTCCAGTAGATTTCCAAAAGAAATTACTAATTTTAGGCATCTTAATCCTTGGCTTCAGCTTTGATACCCCAAATTATTCACTTATAATCCTCACATGAGGGCTTAACACAGTCAGCTTTTTTTTTTTTTTAACTAGAATGATTTACCAAGTTTCTTTCTTAAAACAAGGTTTTATAACATGAAGAGAACTTGCTCTCAGGGGAGACATTCCAATAGAGTGCATTTATGCAGCCTCTTGGGATACAAATAGCTTAGGTTCAGCTCTTCTACACCAGGAATACATCAAAAGAGAAGGCTGACAAGCTTCTTGGGGAAGGCTAACAGTAGAAAGTGAACTCATCTTCCTTGATCCAAATTCCCCAGAAAAAAAAAGCAGCATTAGAAGTACAGTAACAATATAAAGTGCATTTATAATCTTGCCACTGACGCTTACAAAAGAACTACAGAACAACAAAACTTCCCTTTTAGGGGATTTGCCTCCATACAGTAAACTCTTACCAGAGTGGTCATTTTGCTGGCAACAGATACTAAACCAGAAAATTACTGTTCCAATCAGTGTTGGTGGAAAAAAGGCAAGGGAGAATATTTTAGCAGGATGGCTCTGCTTCTTGGCAGCCTCACCAACCACATGTATGTGCCATCCTGCCTGCCCCTGCTAATACAGGCAGCAGCCACACAGCACCTGGTTTCCTGCCATACTTCATCTGGTGTGACTGCATAGTATAGGAGCATTCCCAAAGGCACTCCTAAGCTTTTCCCATCTTGACCACGCATTTCTGCTGCCCTGTACCAGTACCAGCAACCACGTGGTCATAGGACAAGTCAGTTTGACTCGCTGATCTAAAAGACATAATCCAACAGCAGAGAGTGGCTTTCTGTTCAATTCTACAAGTGGGACCCAAAGGTCCAATCTGAACTAATCTGCATTAAACAACCAGAGAAGAGTCACAACCACTTAAGATACCTTTCTGGAATACGAACCTTTGCTGCTAAACCCTTTCCTCCTCTCAAAATACCACAGATATTGTGGCTGAAGCAAGTGCAGGAGTTTGGGATTGTGCAGATACTCTTGCTGGAGAGTACTCTTTTCTCCTACTAGTAGTAAAAAAAAAAAAATTCAGAGGGACATTGCCTTGACTGAGATTAAATCAAGTTTTTAGGTATAAGGACAATGAAAGTTAGCCTTACAGAATTTCTACTGGTTTTTCTAAAAAAGGACACAGCATATACACCTTTATTCCTTCCCTTTCAAGTGGATCACGTAAGAAAATCCATATACTGCACACTCAATTCTAGAATAATGTATCAAAGAGGCTTTGAAGTCATTCTTTAAAGAAGGTGTTTAAAAGCAACCTCTTCCCTGGTCGGTACAGAGGCGCAAGGCAGAGCTCTGGAGCCAGCAGAGGGAGTGCCCACCCCACCTGTGGGGCTGAGCTTCTGGCAGGACATCGCAGTCCCTACAAAAACCCAGCCAGTTTCTCAGATACACCTTCAGCGCAAAACCAACCAGGGCCAAAATACAGCACCCTGCTACCTATAGCAAAATGAGTTCACAGTGAACTGCGGTGTTTCAACTCGGTGCTCCTTGGGTGCCTATCAGGCTCTGGCTATGTATTAGTGAGAAAGCATGTTTTCAGTTTGAAAAGGCACTTGCCATCAGTTCAAACCACAAACGTAAGGTGCATACCTTCCAGAGCAGCTCACACTCCCGCTCTTCCAAGGCCTTCTTGTGTCTAGTAGTCACCGCTTTCACTTCAGACTGTACCACCTTCGCTTTCATCTCAACCTGCTCTGCCACGGCCTGGGCCTGTTCGATACTCAGCTGGGGAGGAAAAAAGAAAGACAATACAATTAGGGCTCAACCAAACCAATTAGAAATGCATCAGAGGACTGCTGCTTACATGTCACCAGATCTTCAGGAGAAGGCACAAAATGACAATGTGTGGGGGTTTTTTGGTGTTTTTTGTTTGGTTATTTTTGTTTGTTTTTACCAGGCCTTCACCTATCTCATATCAGAGCCTGCAAGCTGACTCTTTTTTTTTTGAAATACATTTATTGCATCGAGTTTATGCCTCCGATTGTACCATGCACCAACACCACAGGTCTGAATTCCTTGTGCAACTCCAGCAAGCAGCTAGTATAAATTCAAGAGACTCACACAGAAAGTCATGTTCATATTTTCCTACATACAGAGAACCCAAAGTTTGTCTTGTCCCTCAAAATGGCTCAGACTCTCATTGTGTGATGGTTCTGCTTCTGGTAAAAAACAACACTGTAGGGAACAGACTGTTTTATCTTTGCATCTGAGCTGCACAGAAATACCTGCAACAGAATGCTAAGTTAACAAATTTAAAAGGAAAACAAAGATTAGATTATTATAACTTAAAAGCACTCACATAGTTATTCACACCTTGTACAGGCCAAATTCTTTCCAATATAACCTTATAATACTAGTATTTAAAGAAAAAACGAAACAGTCTGTAGTAGCATTCTGCAAATACACAGAATGCATCTGGAAGGAACATGTAAACCACTCAAACCTATTTTCTACCTTTAAAGAAAAAAATATTTCCTTTAAAAATCCTTCCTGAACTGCCCCCAGGTTCACAAAATATTACAGAAAAGGGCACAAAACCAAACAAGATAAGGAGCAGGCAAATTTGAAGGCTCATGGTTCCCAATCAAAAGGTTCAATAGCATCAGCTACCTGAATCTTTTCAACACCTTTGTCAGTCATATAGTGAACCAGCCTTAATACGCAGATGAGGCTGTGGACCTCAGTTAAAAAAATACTATTTATTATATTAGCTACAAAATTCTAGAACAAAATGATGGTATATGCAGGTATTTAGCCTAGAAAGGGGGGAAAAGGGGACAGGGGGTGAAATGGTTATCAATGTATCTAAGTGCCTGACGGGAGGGCACAGAGGGCAGAGCCAGGCTCCTTCCAGTGCTTCCCAGTGCCAGGACCAGAGCCAATGGGCACCACCTGAAACACAGCAGGTTCCCTCTGAACATCAGGAAACACTTTTTCACTATGAGGGTGACCAAGCACTGGCACAGGTTGCCCAGGGAAGTTGTGGAGTCTCCATCCTTGGAGATATGCAGAACCTCACTGGACAGCAAGCTGGGCAACCAGCTCTAGGTGTCCTTGCTCAAGCAGGGGGGTTGGACAAGACAGCCAGAGGTCCTTTCCAACTTCATGCATCCTGCAATTGTATGACTATACCAACACTTTTTTCTCTTTCCAAAAGCCTGGCAAATCACAGTATTTTATTTCTACAATTTTAATATTAACCAACACACACAAGACATCTAAACCCCCACCAACACATTACACATGGCTGTTGCAGCTCAACAGGCAAGAATTTAAGTTGTTGACAACTGAGAATGTAGCTCAAACTCATCTTTGTTCTCCACATTACATACTGAAAACCATATAAATAGTCATTGGGTTGTTTCGTTTGTTTGTTGTTTTGTTTGTTTTTCTTTTGTTTTGGGTTTTTTGGTTTTTTGTTTGCTTGTTTGTTTTTTTAATACAGTATTGTAGATGGACTTTACAACACCTCCCCCCCCCATTCTGATCTGAGGAACTGGTCCATTTCAGAACTTGTGAGCTGTCTCAGACTAGGTAGCCAGGGAATGCTCTGGCATAAAACATCTTTAATCTTCAGAAATGCAGGCTTGAGGTAGTGGGCAAAGATGTAATTTAAAGGCTTTACTGTACCATTTAGGGCCTGACAGAAAATAGCCTCAGTTTAACTATGTATATGATTATGTACCAATCTAAGAACCACCTGATGTGACAATATATGAACTACTCAATGTGATCCAGCTTTGTCTAGAAAGTCAGACACAGCTTTTTGACATCTTTCATGGAATTAGTTACTAGTCTTTCGAAAAGCCTGATCCAGCAAGTTCAATAGCATCTAGCTTATGCCAACAATGGCAAAGCTAAAACATAAAACCAGGAGTGTACTGTTACTTGGACATTTGCATTTCAGGTAGTTATTTTAAGACAACCCATTTGAATCAGATGTACTCTTCCAGGTGATATGAGAGTAGAAAACGGAAAGGAAAAGGAAGACTAACTTGGTCAGCTGATTAGTCTCTGGAGGCAAGATGAAGACAGACAACTCTGAGAAAAGACATGGCAATGTTTCTGATCATTAATCCAAAGTCGTCTCTTATAGGAATGCTACTGACAGTCCCTCTGCAGCACAGGGCTCATTGAGAGGAGCATGCCTTTCAGGCATTCCTCCTTCATGCAACTCCCAGGTTAGAGTCCCCTTCCCTACATTTTTAACACTGAACATCTTCATACAGTCTAAATACCCCAATCCCACTACGGGCAGACCTGACTTGCCTTCACACAAAGCTTCTGGCAGACAAACACAACTCAACACTTCAAGCTGACAGAAAGTGAAAAATCTGATTATAAGAATCATACAATGTCCTGATTTGGAAGGGACCCACAGGGATCACCGAGTCCAACTCCTGTCCCTGCATGTGACAGCCCCACAGTTCACACCATGTGTCTGAGGGCCTTGTCCAGTCTCTTCTTGAACACTGTCAGGCTTGGGGCCGTGACACCTCCCTGTGGAGCCTGTTCCAGTGTCCACCACCCTCTGGGTGAAGAACCTTTTCCTCATATCCAACCTAAACCTTCCCTGACACATCTTCCTGACATTCGACAACTAGCAGAGCAGACAGGGAGTCACAACTGGCCACAGGTTAAGGCTTCAGGGAAGCCAGTAAATCTCAGTCCTAGCTGGAAGAGTCCACATACAAGAACCCTATACCTCTATCTCTGCCTCCAAAATACAGAAACAGCATCTACTGCAGGGAAAAGATACGCATTTCTTCCCAAAACAGATCTGTATACTTTTAAGTACAGCAAAACATCCTCATTCTCTTGCAAACAGAAACAAGTATCTCCTTGAGAAGCATTAAGGAAACTATGCACTACCCACTCATATTCCAATTCTAACAAGCATGTCTGTGAAAGCAGGAATGTCTTGAGATTTACTTGTTTGAGCTTTTTGGTACAGCAGTACCCATTAATATCTGTGTGTACACTTTCCTCACACCTGATGGCTAAGAGCAATCTCAATTTCCCTCACAATTCTTTACTAAAACCAGAGTCCACCTTTCAAGAACTCCGTCATAGCAGGAGAAGTATTAACTCTGTGGGGATGCTGTGATGTTTCATCTGCAGGAACCAGTTACGGTAGGGCAAGTAACAGTACTCAATAACACAAGGTTGTCTACCATCAGCTCATGTTGTCATCTGGATTTATTTTTACTTGCCCGAGTCTGAACAGCTCAGATCAGTGAAGGATGCCCAGAACACTAAGGCTCTAATATTGTCCAGGATATTTGCAAAATTTTGGTCAACTTCACATGATCCTGCACCCTGCCAAAAGAGGCAAGAGCAGCCTAGGAAGAAGGATGACCAGCATCACACAGCAGCAGGCAGTGGTACGGTGGGGAAGGAACAGCAATAGCAAGTTTTTTTAATCTATCTGAAGCAAAAGCCAAGAGCTTTAAGTACAACTTCTGGGAGCCTTCTTTACATGGAAATCCCTTGTTCTCTTTGATTGCTGTAAGATATCACAGCTATGCCATGATAACTCCCTCCTGCTGTTCTGCAGGCATTTCCTGTGCAGAACTTGTCTCAGAAAGGTCAACTTTTTAGGAAACATGTTAAACAGCAGCAGCATTTCTTGTTCTGGTCGGACACCGCACAATCTTTTTAGCAACAAATGCTTTTAAAGAACAGCAGCTTTTATGATGCACTCTCTGCATGTAGTGGCATAATTATTCCAGTGCTTGTGAATGAGATGGTTAACCAGTTCACATGCTTGGGAACCAGAACACAAGATCTGTGTTTAGCAAAGAATCACGTTGTGTTACTGAATTTGAGATGGAGAACAACTATTTTGTCTCCTCCTATTGACCAATACATTAATTGCCTATTTGCAGCTGTACCTATCAACTCATGACCTCTCAGAGGCCCAAAGATGGCCAATACCACACTCTGTTCTATTAAAGATATCACCAGTGCCTTGTGTTTCAAACAAAACAAAGAACCCCCAACTTTGTGATATATTTTGTGAACTTTAGGGTTGAAACCGGCACTTCCAGTTCCTCAGAGTAAAATTTAAGTAACAGTGTTTGTGCAGGCAGTACGTACCAGAGGGCCACAACTAAAGGAAACTTTGCACCCAGGGCTTCCAGTGGGGCAGACAAGCATGTTTTCATGAAGGAAAGAAATGTAGACATCCATCACTAGCCATTGCTACCAGCACATTTCAGAATTACTTGCTCTTCTCTATAAACCTATCCAAATAGCAAACAACAACATTCAAGACAAATATTTTAGCAGAAGATGACAGTGGCATGCAGTTTTAACTGTACGTTCAAATTTCAAAGCATTTAACGAGGGTTATTAAATAGAGCAGGTCTCAAAGCTTTTCTTCTCTGAACATCTTGTACAAACTGCAAAAGCTACTTTGTTAACACCTCAAGGTACCTATTCCTACAATTCATACAGCATTTTACACCTGATTAGACCTAGCTCTGCATAAACACACACCCGGAGTACCAGTGCCTACATACACGCTGAACCAAACACCCTTTTCCAGGAGAAGACAGCAGACCCACACACGACTGGCCAGTTCACAGCCAGTTTTGAGTAAAAGGTGAAGAGCAAAGCCATATTGGACCCCAGGTGTCCTTCATGAGCCCCCTTTAGGTGGACACCTCTGTGAGCTCCCCTTTAGCTACATCTAACCACTCAGAGGAAAAAAAACCACAGTAATGAGTTTGCTACAGTGGCTATGACAAAGGCACTGGTGCTACAATACAAAGCTATAAGGAAACCAAGTGCAAGAGCCAGGAGTCATAAAGTAGCATCATAGAACGTGGCTGCACTTCTGGACATCTGGGCTGACTGCAGAGGGGCCCAAATCAGGACTTGTTGTTTTGCAGACTGTCAGTTTTCAGACATTTTTCACATTTTCTGTCTTCTATTGGACATAAGGAACTGGAGCCTCAAGGTAACAAAAATCTTTCTACAATTTAAAATTCACTTAGCATGACTATTTCTATGGAATATTTATTTGTAACGTTCTCAAAATATCACTACTCCAAGTTTTCACTAGTGCCGCTTTTTTCAATGAAAAGTTGTGATCAGAAGCATACAACACTCAAGAGAAAAAAAAACAAAACCAAAAAACATTACAAAGCATGTGTTCTGATGGACTACAAACAAGAAATACAAAGCCACTGTACAGGTACTGATGCCCTCACCACATGGTTTCCAGTGTCCCAACACCCAGATTAAATCAGTATGTCCAGAGTTACGTCCACACAGCACATGGTTATTTAAATAGGCTAATTTATGTCTCTCAAACAGCAGAGCCTGTTAATCCAGGTGCTGAGCCATGATGTTAGATTATGAGGAAAGGCTAAGAGAACTGGGCTAGTTCAGCCTTCAGAAAAGGTTTACGAGAGACCTCATCACCATGTTCCAGTATTTAAAGGGTCGCTACAAAGAAGATGTAGACTCCTTTTTCACAAGGAGTCACATGGAGAAGACAAGGGGTGAAATGTACAAGATATTCTTGAGGAGATTCTGACTGGACACAGAGGGAAATTTTTCAGGATGAGAACCACCAGCCATAGGAATAATCTCCCCAGAGAAGTGGTGGATTCCCTGACACTTAAGATTCAGCTGAACAGAGTGTTGGGCCACCTTTCTAGACTGTGCTTTTGCCAAGAAAGGTTGGACCACACAATCTTTGTGATTTTTTCTAACCTGGTATTCTATGATTATATCAATTCAGTTCAGAAAATTATCCACTTGAACAAACAGCAGCACAACATGGTACTGTGGCAAAACGACAGGATGTAAAGGCTGCTTACGGT
Organism: Pampusana beccarii; assembly: GCA_013399365.1. Taxonomy (NCBI): domain Eukaryota; kingdom Metazoa; phylum Chordata; class Aves; order Columbiformes; family Columbidae; genus Pampusana; species Pampusana beccarii. Next base: position 14,866 of record VWYH01005404.1, on the reverse strand, counting down.
AACTGCATTGCAGCTCACTGACACTAGCTTGTATGAGCATTTTTAAAAGGTCCTTAGGGTTTTTTGTTCTATCCATCCAAAGTTGGTAAAGAAGTATAAATACTGGAATTAATGCCTGAAAATTTAAGTTTGCTAGTCTAAGTTTTCCAATAAAGGTACAAACCTCTGGAGACAAAATTCAAACTTGAAAGCAAGCTTTGTTTTCTTCAGAGGAATCCTTCAGTATTTCAGGGGCCAATGGACCACAGGTAATGGCTAAAGAACCTTAAATACCCACTTCCCTACCTCAGTATGGAGGATTTACCCTTTAAACACCAAGAAATTTAAGAGGAAGTTAATCCTACTTAGAAAAAAAACCCCAGCAAACTTCAAGATACATATTCTCTGGCAAACCCCCTCTAGCTTTTAAAAGCACATTAAATACAAAAATCTTAAGGAAATCTTCACATATATCTCAAGTGAGCCCTCTTCTACCAAATGTTAAAGGTGTTCCATCCATTAATCACTCGGTTTCGGTTCCTTATGGTAACAAAAAGCCACAGAAGGCTTGTTTCAGAAAACTTTTCTAATTACTTATCACTGTTTCAGAGCAGGATAAAACAACCAGGACATAACGGCCAGCTTTTTACAACATCAAGAACTGGATATAAACTTCCTACTGTTCTTATACTAGAGGAATTAATTGAAAGTTGCAGTAAAGATACTAGGATTAATAGGCTTTACAGTGGCTTTGCACTAATATTGGTGCAGCTATAGCACAAATCACAGTAGTTGGACCTATTTAAAAGTTGCATGCTAAAAAGTGTAAAACACTAAAAAATTCTCACTTAATAGAAAAATTTCTCTCGTAAAGAGAATTTTAAAAGAAGCTTAGATAGAGGGAGGGCTAGGGGCCAGGTTAACTCATGTCAGAAACCAACAATCACTCTGGTTTGTACTGCAAGAACAGGTTTTTGCCTAAAGTTTTAGGCAGAACAGTAGTCTGGCGAGTGATACATGTCAAATGCATCTTTCTCAATAAAGATCTGCTAATACGTTACATTGAGGAACTCACTGAAACACAATACAAAATACTAGTTTACTAGTATTTTGTAATTATAATTACTAGAATTACAAATAAAATTCAGCCTCTGTAGATAGAAATCCTAGATTTAAAAAAGCACAATTGACTCAATTTTACTTACAAAGCTTCATTTCAGATTCTCAAACCTACAAGGCCTGACTTCAAAGCCATGCACGAGGGTGCCTGACCTAACTTGATGTGACAACCCCAGCACGATCCAGCAGTGCCATCCTTCTCAGGTATCGACCTCCCGGCAGCACGGATCCATATGGCAACCCACAGGGAAGCTTCCACTGAAGGGCAGAGCCTCAAGGCAACAGATCAGCTTCATCCTCCAGCTGGCCAAGTTTCATACAGTGCTTCCCTAGAATAAAAGTTTTCATCTACTTCATACGCCTCCCCACAATTTGGGAGAGAAGAGGCACTGCCTTAATGGCTGACCCAACCTACCACCAACTCCTAAGACTTTCATGCTGGTAGATAAGAGAGAGGTCCACTCTATGTTCTGCATATAAACAGTCTCACCACATTGATTTAAATGTGGAAGCCTGCACTGCCAAACACCCCAGAAAAAAAAACAACTACGGACTCAGCTGGGAAAGAATTTGTTCGTTCTCCAATAAAACCGCTTTTAAGACAACCAACATGAACAGATCAAACTGTATTTTAACATGTTCACCTGGAGATTGACCCTAAATGGGAACAAGCACTCAGGGCTTTACCATTGCGCAAGTGCATTAGATTACACATACACATACATACATATATACAATTACACATGTATAGATGTATTTTAAGATCATGACATTTTGAAGAAGCCATCTATCTTTCATCATAACAGATTTACGTTCAGTTTGTGGCCTGGTCCTTGGAAAAAATTCTGAAAGAAGACAGCCAAGCGTGCACTTTCGTGAGGTAAAACAAGGCAGCAGGACAAGCTCCTCCATATAGAAAGGCAGCAGTCCTGCTTCCCCCCACCCTATTAATCCAATGTCAACTTTGGCTTTCATATCATCCTGTGAATCAATTCAAGCTGCTGAAAAGGCTGGAAAAGCATCCCAGCCAGGAGCATATAGCTTTCCACTGAGACAAGAAAGAGGTGCTACAAGCAATAGAGTTGGGTGTTCCTGCTCCATTCCCTGGCACCATTGACAGTCCTTGTAGCACTGCAGTGAATCAGACAGGGGGCTGACACAGCCAAAAAGTGACACTACAGAAAGGTTCCCCTTTCAGCTGGATCACCTCACCACTCAGGCACAAGCTCTTGTCCTAGGGACAGGCTTAGAAACAGGTGATCTAGGCCAGGACCAGCACAGCACAGGGAAGCAAGGGAAGCTTTCCCTTGCTGTAAAACCTCAATGAGGGGGAAAAATAAAACAACAAAAACCCTACCAAAACCACAAAAAACCCCAACCAAAACACAACCAAAAAAACAAAACACACAAAAACCTAAGTCTCCTGCTGCCAGGCTTGCTATTTCTTACAGAGGACTTCCAACTCCTTTGAAAAGTAAGGTTTGGACTTTGCAGGAGTGACAGACTAGATCAGGCTTCAGTGGATCAAGAAGCTGAAATGTATCCCAACTCACAGATTTTTTTTTTTTTTTTAAAGTCTGAAAAACAATCTTTCCTCCAAAGCTGCAGGAAGAGTTTAAATAAACATTTCTTCCTAAAAGCCTTCAACTTTGGTTAACCAGATACTCTCCAGCCAGTTGACTCATGGCTTGATTTCCTCTCTCCTGCAATGGCCTTCAAATTCCACCTTTTCCTCTTTACTCAACTACCCCTCCTCATACATCCTTAACATCTCATGTCAGAGCTATAACTTTCAAAGCCTATTAAGAAAGTACTACTAGTACAGCTGTATGCATCAGTCCCACTAAAAGTGTTACTGCATCATATTACTTTTCAAGCTTCTTAGAGTTCCAGTCTATGTTCCTCATGTTTGAGCTTATACTGGGCATTTAATTACCTGGTAACTATTTCCAAACTTTAAGAAAAGCATTCAAGCCATTTTTTTTTAAATTCAGAGTCTAGCTAGAGTTTGTTCTAAATTCATGCTGACACGCTGTCTTCTCCCTAGCATAAATACATAGCTTCACAGCCCTATCATCCCAAGAACAAGGAGAGCTTGCTTGCTTCGTGAAAACTTTCTCATGCAGCCTTTGAGTCAGCACCCCTGCTTTTAACTGCATCATGTGCTCTTCTAGATGTTGCTGATGTTGCTTAGGTAGCAGGTGTCCTGAGCAGTACAGTCTTCCCATTCCTGCATATGCACACACAGACAACCACCTCCTGAACTTTATCACTATTCTGGTCACTCACTACCCTTTTTCTGTCCAGCAGCCCAGATTAAAAAGCCCACACAACTAATAAAACTACTCGGCTCTTGAAAAGCATGGTAAATTTTACAGAATCTTTATACAAGCTGCCCAGTTAATGCTTCCAAGATAGCCTCTTAACCTAGATGTGCTGTAGCTGGACCAGGGTAAAAATGCTCAGACTAAGTTCATTGGAGCTGCTTGTTTGAGTTACACGAACATAACCAGTACCACCCACCCTCTACCCGCACCATCATAAAATAGTCAGCTCACCACAATGGCAGGAGCCCCCAACATAAAAGTTAGAAGAAAATGGGGGGAGAGGAGCAAACAAAGTAAACCCAGCAGGCACAAAAGCATTCATGCAATAGTAGCACAGTGGTACTCCATGATATTCTGCTAATTTCTACTCCAAGAGACAGTCCCTTCTTAGATGATTTATCCACACCAGTTAGATGATTATGAGCCCTGAAGGTCAAAAGCAGTAATTTTGTTACTAACAGATAAGTGTGCCTGTCTAGGACAGCCTGGAGAAATTCAGAACATTGTACCATGTTTCATTACGGATACTGCTGAAGAGTCTCATGATCCAATTTAAAACCAATCTTGATAAAACTTAAGATTAGCAGGATTCTGTCTTAATATGGAGTTTTAAATTAGCCATCCATCTCCAAAAACTTGGTGTTTGCTGTTCGTTGTAACAAGTTAACATCACAAGCTTAAGGAAGACATCAAAAGGAGTTTACCATCTATAATACTTATTTTGTTCTACAGGTACAGAGACTTAAGGAGAGAAAAGTCAGCTGTTCCTGTCCCACTGAACAAGCTTACAGAAGTTACAGCTATCTGCTGACAGGCTAAAATTTGTGACTTATTCTCACTAACTAGTGAGGCAGAAAAATTGCCACATCACAGAAAGGGAAGCAACTTCAAAACAGCCAGTCCCCAAGACACACGAGCCCTACATCTAGTAACATGCCCAGAATACACAGGAATTCCATAGCGCTGCAGGAAAGTGAGCTAGGAGAGACTGAAGGAGTAGTCACTGCCAACAGCAATGGGAGGGATTTAACAGATTTAGCAAGAAAATTTGAGAGACCCACTCAAAGCCTCATCTACCAGAAACAAGCAGTGATGGGTAGACAACAGGTTTTTGGTCATTCTTTTATTCATTACTGTTTGCACCATGCATGTGCCAGGACAGCACACCCAATTCAGAAATAAAGTTTACTTCCTATACATGGCATTCTACCAACATTTACTCAAAAAAAATAGTTAAATCACACAGAAGTGTTGATTTTCAGAATATCCAGGTCAAATGTAGAGTATTTGAGGCTGAATTGAAGCTTCCCACTATGCTTTCCCCATCCAAAGTTTCTTCATGCAGACAAAACTACCAGTAATAACGATCATATAATCATATACAGTAATATCATGGAACACTAAATAAGTTTGCTGATGACACAAAATTGGGAAGAGCTGTCAACAGTCTTGAGGGCAGAGGGGCCCTGCAGAGGGATCTGAACAAATTGGAGAACTGGGCAATAACAAACTGCATGAAGTTCAACATGGGGAAGTGCTGGGATTTTGCACGTGGGACACAGCAACCCTGGCTGTACATACAGACTGGGGGACAAGATGCTGGAAAACAGCTCTGCAGAGAAGGATCTGGGGGTTCTGGTCAATGGCAAGTTGAACATGAGCCAACAGCGTGCCCTGGCAGCCAAGAGGGGCCAACCGTGTCCTGGGTGCATCAAGCCCAGCATCACCAGCCGGGTGAGGGAGGTNAGGAGACTGAGGGGAGAACTCACAGCAGCCTACAGCTGCTTCTCTCTGGTAACCAGTGACAGAACCCAAGGGAATGTCAGAAGATGTGCCCAGGGAGGTTTAGGTTGGACATTAGAAAAGGTTCTTCACCCAGAGGGTGGTGGACACTGGAACAGGCTCCCCAGGGAGGTGTCACAGCCCCAAGCCTGACAGTGTTCAAGAAGAGACTGGACAAGGCCCTCAGACACGTGGTGTGAACTGTGGGGCTGTCACATGCAGGGACAGGAGTTGGACTCGGTGATCCCTGTGGGTCCTTTCCCACTCAGGATGTTCTATGGTTTATATTTGCATTATAAAACATAGCTGGGGTAGAAAACAAATAGGCAGTTATAGTATGCAACTGTGTGTGCAGAGTAAACCTCATACAGAGATACCTCCAGATCCTCTGCACAGGAAGATTAGAAGTTTCACACTAATCAAACAACTAACTGGTATTGTATATTTGGTGGCAACACTGGAGACATAACCAGAGTCATAGGCGGTTACAGTGCTAGATGCTGTACAAGCATTAAAGACAGCTGAAAGCAGGTCTCAGTTTTAAAAACAAAACCAGGCTTGGCTTTGCTAAACAAAATCAAAACTCTTCAAAATGCTTCACGTTCAAGTGCTTCATATATATATTGTGATTTACATGACAGGATTATGCTGCAAGAATGCAAAATTCATATAACAGCACTTTGTTTTCAGCTCCACAGCCACTTCTGTCAGAGATCTGAGAGAACAGAAGGGGTGAGAAGACTGACAGCAGAAGCAGAGAGCTTTGTGCCTTGACACCTTGCCCTGCAACAGACAAGCTTGGAGGGAAGGGGAGGGGAAGGAGGAGGGGGAAATAAAGTACTCAAGTTGGGAGCATCTTACTTGAATAGCCTGTCGTCCTTGCTGAGCATCTGCCAGGAGCTGAATGGTGAGAGTCCTGGAATCCTGGAGGGCATCTTGGAGGTAGATAAAGCTGTGACCCACATGTCGTCCCATGGTACATTCCCGACATATGGGGACAGAACAGGTATCACAGTAGAAATGCAGTACCTGGAAAAAAAACAAAACTGTATCACTATTTAATAAAGAATTAAAGAGAAATAGTGACAGGATGAAAAAAAAATCCAACGACTGAACTACAAAGGAGATGGCTAGAAGCAGTAGTGATACACAAAGACTTCACAATAGTTTCTCCACAGAGGAAGGGCTATCACCTCCCAGCAAGCTCCGAATCATACTCTTAACAGTTAGATGGAAGTGTCATTGTTTTCTTTGCAATACAATACTAGGAAGAGTGTCCACATCAGCTCCTCTTAAGAGCGGAAACCATCTGCCAACACTTGGAGATTGGAGATGTCATCTATGGCAAGCTCCAGGTGAAGACTTTTCCTGCATACACAAACACCACATTTGCTGAAGTGGGTCATTTAATAATCACTGTACTGGAGACCTGGAGCACCAGCACACCCACCCCAGAAGGGGAAAACAAATCATGCATGCTGAAAAACAATCCTCTGTGTTTTCAAAATATGCAAATCCCTTATGTTCAGCACAGTGACATCATTCAGCAAGACTCCCTTCTGCCACTCCCAACAGCAAAGCCAAACACCTTTGCTATGACATAGTGTTTCTATGGTGGTGATACAAGACTGGAACACTAGAATAAACAGAATTTGAATGCTACAGTGAACTGTGGGTAACCACTAAAACCCCATTCTATTCACAAAGCACTTAAAAAAACCCTACATCCAAATCACAATGAAAGTCTTACACAAGATGTTAGCCTAAGAAGTGGGATCCATTCATCAGCCATAACTGTTCCCATTCCACCCAGTAGAGGGAAGCAGCACACAGAAATAGCATCTCCCATGCAAGTGTGCTTTTCTTCAGAGGCAAGCAGAAATCAGGTTGGGTTTTTTTTTGTTCTGTAAGATGCAAGTGAAGGACTACCACACTTCAACACAAGAAAGTTCTGTATTCAAAATCTTGCTCTTAACTACATTATTTTTGCTAGAGTGCAAAATCTAGGTTACCATGGAAGAGTCAAAAATGCACTGTACAATGGCAAACAAGGCTTCATACCACAATTTTCCCATCACCAGTGATTTGAAATCTACCTCACAGAAAGGAGCAAGAACAGAACAGAGATTGGACAAGTATTTGATATGACTGTCTTCTCACAGCTGTCATCCAGCCACTCCTGATTCCAACTAACAGTTAATGATACGGTGCATAACATCTCCCTTTCCCTTCTCCTTCAAAAGGAAGGGGAAGGACAGGACAGGTGATTCCCTCAGATTGCCTGTGCTGCACAAAGTGACATTTTAAGCTCCTGTAAGTGCAACAGCTGAAGCAGTATACAGATTAATTTCTCAAAGGGGTATGCGTGTTTGTGCACACATGTCAGATTTTACTAAAACCTTTTTTAAAAAAAAAAACATCTTGTTTCTCTGCAGGGAAACTGGAACAGACTTATGTTTTGCTTCTGTTCAAACACTAAACTCTCCAACAGCGTCTCAGATCCTCGCTCTTTTGTAAAGATGTAAAAAGCTGCATTGGCTCTGAAATGCATTATTCAAATGAATCATCTTCCCTCAACTAGAGTGCTCCTTGTCTTTATGCTGTGCTTGTCTAAATCTGTATCAATGTTCACTTGCTCGTGCAGTTCTGTAATTTTGATGCTGAAATTACAGGGAATGTTTATTATATGTTGCTGAATGACTTCACTTAACTGAAAAGTTGAGAGAGAATGAAAACCAAGACAGGGTATCGAGTTAAGTCATACGAATCTGATATACTTTAAAAACATACAGCAGGGATTTGGGGCCTCAATCACACACAGCAGCTGAAAGGAAAACGGTGACCATATGAACAGAAGTCCAGAAGCAAGTAAAATCTGTTATTAGTCCTCCAAAATTGTCAACACCAGAAGCAAAAGCTTGGTAAACCACCACAGATCAGCCCTGTCACCCAGGCACTCCTGCCGCAAGGTAACATCATCCAATGGTAGAGTCATCCAGCTGTTCAAACCAAAGAGAAACTAAACTTAAGCTGTTCAGTTGCCTCTTGTCACCCACCAAAACATGGTGTAAAGCATCACTCCCAAATTTAGAATTAAGAGAGACAAAAGCCACAATCTCATTTCAGAAATATGCAGATTACATAGGACATAGCAGAGGAAAAGGCCTTTGTGTAAACACCACAAAGTCATTGATAAAACCTCATATCTGTTTCTTAGTAAACAGAATGGTGGAAACAAAGGTTTAAAGTCTGAGAACAAAAGAGTTCATAGGCATGAGCAGAGAGGAAGAAGTAGACAGTGACAGACAACAGTTACCTTAAAAAGCTCAAAATGCATAAAGACTACTGCTCTCAGCATGGAAGGAAGCTGGAAGAGTCAGCCAGCTTCCAGATGTACTAGGAACCTTCCAGAAACTCCTTTCTGGACACCAAAGGCTTCAACAGTAACCCCAACCTGGCAGAGGAACAAGAAGGGCAATTCTCCTCGGGTGGTCAGTCTCACATACTGGCCATCAGGAGCACCCAACACTACATCAGTTTGACCACAAGCTGGAGGAGCACACTCCCAGAGAATTAAGCTGCAAAGTACCCAGCTGTGCAGGGTGCAAGAGTCAGGGGGGAACTTGTGCCAGCTGGGCTAAGGAAGCTGGGAGCACAGCATCCATCTTGCCTGCGCTCGCAACCGCAGCCAGGCATTTATTGTTATGCTCAAGCCTGCTCACATCCCAGTCCCTAGGTCATGGCCACAAAGGTCACATACTGCTAGATTAAGTTTCCATGCCTGTTTCTAAACAGAAGGAGGGAAAAAAAAAAAAAAGCACCACCCCCCCCTCTTTCTCCCACCCTCCCCCAACAAACAAACCCCTGCAAACAGTTCATACCAACAATATATTGTCCTATTGAGGGATGATAGAAAAGCATATTCTCAATTCAGATTTGATGCGCTTGTAGTGTACCTAAAAGGTGGGCAGAGCCTTCCCTTCTTCCAATCTCGGCAAAGCTAGAAGGGCACTCCAAATTTCACTTGCACTGTCAATAGTGACATACTGCTCCTCCTGTGCTCACTACATGACAAATAACAACACTTCTTGAAATGTGGATAAGCAGTGGGTAGTGGTAAGGAAGAGTAATACTAAGTTTTCCATTATAGAGATCAGCTTGTGATACTAAGCTTAACAAAAAAAAAACCAAACCACACACACCATACAAAACAAAAAAAAAACCCTCCACAGTACTTAAGTGGAAAGTCCTAGAACTTCCCCCCCTCTACCTTAAAAGATGAAGTCAAAGATCCAGCAAGCTGTAAATTAACTAATGTCCCATTAATTTTGCTTTTCCAATTAGTTTCTTTTCATAAGCAAAAACTTCAAACATGCTGTTTCTTTCAAACTACACAAATGTTCTTGTAGACAACAGCAAAAGTGAGAAGTAAAGAGATTTGTCCTTTCAAAGAAATTCAGAATTACATAAATTGCATTTAATGATTTTTTTCTGTAGTAATTATTAAGTAATTAATAATGTTAACTGGTGCCTTTCCAACATTCATTTTGGTAACTTCCTAGTAAAGGAAAAAAATATTCATAAGCAAGTTTAAAAAAAACAAACAACTATATACCAAATAAATGCATCACTACATTAATTAGTATTTTAGAATTTCCATCAAAATGAAATGAAGTCAGAAGCAAGAGGGGAATAGTTTCAGAGACAGTGAAAAGTGATTTATTTTAAAATAAATCAGCTATGGGTTGATTATTTCCCAAACAGGAAATATTTCCTGAATTGGTGGCATACAATTTTAGACACAAAACAATAAAGGGAGCCTACTTCAATTTAAACAGAATCAGTGAACCATATTACAGGGCTATTCATCTTTTACGGCCACAGCAGCCCAAGAAATACAACAGCAAGGCCATAAATGTGATTGCTTCAGGAAAGGCTGTACAGTGCACCGTAAAAAACATTTTACAACAGCAGGAATTCCTGGGTGTCGCTCTCCCCATTTTTTGGTCCATCTGCTTTCAAAGGGGGCAGGGGGATGGGCAGAGATGTTGTTAAACGTCCCCCGGGACTGCACAGCAATCAATCATCATCTGATGAATGGCCACTAAAGTTAAACCCTGACCCCACTCCACAATTCCCACACCAGCCCTCCTCTCCTCACTGCTGACCAGCTTCCAGCGTGCCCCCCCACCCCCCTTCCAGCCCTCACCAAAATTTCCCAAATACCAAGCCCAGACAAAAGCAATGGAATGTAGTAGGCACCATGACAGAGGAAAATTCAGCAGAGACAGCAGTTGAGGAGGCTTATCCTTAACCTGTGTTTAAATAAATGTTCCTTCAGCAATACTCACAGTGCCCTTCTCCCCCCAGCTTGCAAACACTTGATTTCTCTCATTTCAGAGCACGTTTAAGAGCACATATGCACACAATTGTCAATACAGCATGTGGAATCTAACCATGTTTAAGAACTTGTTTTCTGTCACGACATTTTAGTGTCTCGCAATCATTTTATTTGAGCCTACAGCATTAAGAATTTGTACAAGGCAGCAACACAGTCACATTATTCTAAAATACAAGTCTGATGCTCTAAAACCTACCTATAATCCTAACCAACACAACCTTAACCAACGATAATTTTTTTTTAAAAAAAATCTACAGACAAAACAGTAGCCTCTTGGTTTTTGCTTACAGAGAAGTTTCAGTATAGCATTTGTAAGTCAACTTAGCTTGAGTTTATGACCAAAAAACCCAACCACAGTCAGTCTAAATTTTTCCATTACTGAAGGTGTTTTATTATCTAGTTCCCTTGACAGTAACTCAAACACCAGTGACTTTGTCACATAGTGTATAAAGCTTAGATGACTATGAACTTTAATATAAACTAATTTTCCAATGAATTTTGGTCCTCCTGCCTCAGTACTGTGCTTGTTTTTTGTTCCCCAGCATCTCAGAACTGGAGAAAAAGCTGCTTGCTTGCATCACGCATGCAGCAATTTTTATTTTTTTTTTAACTTTAACAGCACAAATACACCACACAGGATGACTGGCTCATAGTTTGGTGCAGATAATTGTTGCAAGTTTAAGTGGAAATAAGTAATATTTTAACTCTGTAGGAAGCTGGTCCTTAGTTTCCATTTCAATAGCAATTTGTGACAATTAACTTGCTTCACACCATGACCAGAGCATTATGAACCTTAACATCTGCACTGATATAATTTAAATACAAAATATAAGGACTGAATATATGAGCAAACCATGTGATACACATCAGAACTATGGGCTACTTCCTAGTATACCTGAAACATTTCACTTTCAGAGATAGTTAAACTCATGTTTCTGCGTATCAGATAATGATCAAATTACTCTTGGAATCTGTACTTTGACTTAATGCTCAGGTGTAGAAGAGACTGGCTTAACACCAATTTTCCCCACCGCATCCAGAGCTAATGGGAAATGGCACACCAACTGCAGCAGGTCTCCACAGCAGACTAAACAGTTAATTCTCAAATTCAGGTCAATATTCTAAAGAAAACAATTCTAGAGGAATAATATGGGCACCTTGAAGCATTACAGCCCATACTACATAGGGCACGCAGTATGTACAGGAAACTACCAACTGGCATTAGTGAAAACAGTTTGCTATTTATTACCTTCCTATTTGCCACTTGGATGAACAGAGACAGGTTTGGGTCCATTTATAAGTTCATCAAGTACAAGAGGATCATTCAGCTGTTCTGTTAAATTCAGCTTGATTTCCCTACCCCACATAGAATAATAAAAGCCCAGCTAACAGATAACTTTAAGACTCATGCAAGTTTGTCTGTAGGAAATAAAGCTGTAATTCCACGTACATTTTCCCAGCACTTTTCCCCACATGCTCCAGTGGGTTCTGTTCCTTGCTGCAGCTTCTCAGCCACACAGGTATCTCTGGGCCCACCACATGAAGGGGATGGAAGCTCACTTACAAAACCCCAGATCTAACCAGCACTGCTCCCAGTATGAACGACACAGCACAAAGCTGCCATGTCACTCCACAATTAAACTGACAGCCACTCTGCAAGAGATCCCTATATCTACTGCCTTCCTCCTTTCCTCCCCCCAGCTTCACTGCTCCTTCAGTCTCTGTGGAGAGATCTGGGGATCTTTACAAACAGCAAAAAATTAATTTTAGAAAATAGTTTATTCAACGAGCTGACCCTGGGATCAGAAAAGCAGTAAGGCCAGGACCTGATGACAACCATCTATTAAATATCAGTTGAGCCCCAGTGCTAAGGTACACGGTTCAGTTCTGGTGCTTTGCCAACCTCACAGCTGGAAACCACTGTAAATCTTCTCATCAATATCGTTCACCTCAATTCTAACTGGGTGAACAGTATCTACCCGGAGTTGAGTCTGATAAGCTAAACAGGCTGTTAAACCAGATCATCATACTCTTAAAATTCTTGATATCTACCATCTTCAATCCTGCTGTAATGCCATGAAGCCAGTAAAAACAGCTGCATATTTTAGAGAGTGGTGAAGTGAACATGCTGAGTCAGTCAAATCATCTAGGTTAAAGGCAAGTTTTTTTTTTTAGAAGACACATAGTTCCATTAATCAAATTTAGAAAACCCAGTATTAACAGCCAGCTTGGAGTGAAACAGAGACCATTTAAATTGTCTTTGCCAATGCAAACAGCATTTGCAAATTCAAAAGGACTTGGATTAGAAGTGACAATCAAGATCCACTTCACTCTGAAGGCCACATCATCACTGTAACAGTGTGACAACAGGCTGCAAACTGGGGGTAGGAGACAGGAATTCACACCTCTGACAAAGCTGATTTAAGCATCTGCTGGCTCCAATTCTTCCTAAATTCAGATAAGCAAGGCTTAATAATCTGATGTTCATACTGAAGAGGCACAGGTACAATTATCCTACAGTGGGTTATCATTTAATTACTGTATAACATTAAGTCTACATACCACAATTTTCTTTTAAAGAAAGTGTTCGGGGTAAACATGCATTTGTGTTCTAAAATAAAAGTCACAGCCTCTGCTTCAGCACTAAAACCGGTAAAGTAGCCAGTCGATGGAAAGACAATTGTATCAGTAACTCATAGATTGCTTAGCCAGTGATAAATCAGCTCTTTTACAAATTTCACTAGGGGAGATCAGCCTGTGCTTCAACATGCAACTCATTAGCTGTTTAAATGCAGCTTCTGTGCCAAATCTACATGACACGAGTAGCAGCAGGGTGGTCTTGGCACAGGGGACAGTGGGTGGATCTAAATATTCAACAGTTCAAGCAAGCAAGCTAACAGCCTGCTGTAGAAGCAGACATTGGAGTGGGACAGGAACCAGTTCCACTGTCATGCCCATCTGTCCAAGCCACTGCTTTAAGTCCCTGCAAATCCTTCACCGAGCCTCCTTAACTCTTCAGCTTTCTGAAAAGCTATAGTGTCTTGTAGTTCTCAGCCAAAGCTTGGCCATGATTTCAGTGATGCCGTAAATCGTAATGGGTTGATAACTGCTTTGCTATCCCACACAGCGTTGTGTTTCTTGGAGAGAACCAAGCTTCAACATTTCTACGAACTCCTGATGTAACATGTTTTCCCTTTTCCTGCACAGGTCAGCATTAGAGAAATTTTTCCTTCTCTGCACAGGAAGGGTACTCTCAAGGCTCCTGCATCCCACTCTGTAACATCAGTGTAGGCCTCACCTCTCAAAATCCATGTTCCTCAACTCCACCACTGTTCCTGCACCACTGCAGAGAACACTACTGCCATTCAGTGTTGACCTTCACACAGGAAGCTGACAGCAAGGATGCTATTATCTGCCGTGCAAGTAAATAACTATCAAATGGTTTTGTTTCTTAATATACTGGAAACAAACCTTATTCCTTATTATTTGATGGGGGGAGTGGGAAGAGAAACAAACCCTGAAGTTCCCAGATTTCACTCAAGGACCAGCTAGTCCTAATGCCAAAGAAAATCCAATTGTGAAACATCCTCAGCTGATGGGTTGTGTGGAATTTGCCAGAGCAGTTTCTTGATCTCAGCATAAACAGGTCTTTTGTAGGACTAATTTTCTTATAGAGCTATTCTGTAGTCAAACCACCACTACCTAAGAAAATTTACTTTAGTGCAACAGATTCCTATAAATGTTTTTAGAGGGCTTCTCTAGGGGTTCAGAAAGCCTATCAGACTAGACACCTTAAATACATAATGCTCAGTTGTTAGGGAAAAATTAGTATGAGGATGAAGAGAAACTGTGGCTTTACCTATTTTAACTTAATCGGTTCTACTTCAGTTTTTGGTTTTGTATGGGGTTTTTGGGTTGATTTTTTGGTAGGTATGCTGTTCGGGAGTTTGTTTTGTTGGGGTTTTGTTTTGTGTTCTCCCCTTCTTCGGTTTTCAGTAGTACTAGAAATATTGGTTCAGAAAAAAATATTCTTTAGAACATGAGTTTGCATGTATTCTTTCACATAGTGTGATGCTTTAACTACATCATTTAGAACTTATTTGTTACAAGAAAAGCAGGCTTAAAGTGCACATTTGGAAGCTCCCAGTTTAATTACCATGTAAATTTAACCTGCAAGTCAAACCACAGTAACTAGAAAATACTAGAAAAGCAATCAACTATGAATTCCTAGCTCACTTTACAGCTTTACTGTCTAGTT